>BGPT01000737.1:76341-94134 GCA_003297045.1 Symbiodinium sp. clade C Y103
CCGGCAGGGCAGCAGGAAGGCCATGTTTGACTGCATCTTGTCGCCGTTCGGTCCTTCACTGCCACTGCGTTTCCCCGTCCGGGAGGGCAGCAGGAAGGCTATGTTTGACTGCATTTTGTCGCCGTTCCGTCCTTCACTGCCACTGCGTTTCCCCGTCCGGGAGGAGCAGCAGGGAAAAGCTAGCAGGCAGCAGCAGCAGCAGCAGGAGCAGCAGCAGGCAGCAGGCAGCTGGCAAAAGCTAGCAGGCAGCAGCCGCAGGAGCAGGAGCAGGCAGCAGGCAGCTGGCAAAAGCTAGCAGGNAGCAGCAGCAGGCAGCAAGCAGCTGGCAAATTCTAATTCTATTTTATAGGAATTCAGAAGGGACGTTAGGGAGTTTTTGGGCTGTATTTTGTCGCCGTTTGTTGCTTTAGGATTTCCGGGGTCGGCGGCAGGGGCGGTAGCCCTTAAATATTCACAGAGCCTCCAAGGAAGTGCCGCCTTTTCTTGTCCAGATGTTATCCGGTAGCAATGGCCCCCTGGCCCTGGGTTTGAAGACCGGCCGTGCTGTACGGCCAAAACTGGATTAGGATTGGATTGCGTGTCATTGTGGGAATCCCAGGTCCCGAAATTGTCTCAAGTTTGAGAACTACACTTGACCTGTCTGATCTGTCTGCATTTCGGGGGATCCCCACTTCTTTGCGACACACCAACATGGATTCCATGGATCATTTTTTTGGAAGTTGATCACATGTTGATCACAACACATTCGAAGCATTCAACTGATCTGGCAGGCCGAGCTGGATTCAAGGCACACGCCAGAGTCAGAGAAAGAATGGTCAAGAGATGTAGCAGCACTGGGCAATGGAAGGCAGTTCGAATGTCAAACGATGCAGCCTAGATGTCCGTTTTGAAATGCAAAGGAAATTCTGGACTTACATTTCTGTGCAAAGCTTGAGACAACCTCTGGAATTTCCATGTCCCATGCGGCTTGATCGAAAGATCAGAAAACTGAGATGTTGTATCCCAAGAAAGATATGAGATATTCCGCAGTTCATGTAAGACATTGTACGACATCATGACCCAATAAGGTCCCAATGCCGCGGCCAAGGACATGTCGGACATGCAGCTCGTATCAGCTCCTTCTTTGTCGTACATGCACGGCGGATCTCAGGCAGTGGAGGGTCAGGATCCCTGGGATTGCTGCCGTATGGCAGAAGGCAGTTCACTGAGATCCGGTTTTTCTTTTTTTTGATGTCGCAACAATTTTCGAGTCTTCAGATGTCTTCAGGTTTTTTCGTTTCGTGTCTTCAAATTTCAGTGAGCTGCCTCTGTACCATGCCCTTGCATGCGCAGAGGCTGCAACAGTGCAACAGATGCAAGGTCTGCTCCATGTTTACACAAAACTTCCGACCTCATGGTCGCAAAAATGCTCAGGGCAAGCGAATCGCATTGCCGGTTGATTTGCCCTTTCGCCATGTGAGATTTCCAAGCCTTGGTGTTGCAAACCACAATGGCACCATCACCCCATGCAGTCAATGTATAGTATGATGCAACAGGACACGATGCCCAAGATGAGGAACCATACATGGAAAAGTGCTGCAATATTCTTTGAAACCTTTTTTGTACCGTAGAAAAACAAAGGGGAAAAGACGGAAAAGAGATTCAGATCAAATGAGAAGCCTCATGGCCTTCATTTCTTTGGTCGGCGGAGTGATGGTTTCCACCAACAGTTCCAAGTCTGAGACAACCAATTCCAGATCTTCCAGATCTTCCAGATCCATCGGCAGGGCTGACGCGCCAATGGTTGGACTGCACACGCGGAGTGCGCGCATACTTTTCTTGATCTCCTTGGCATGCCCTGAGAAACACGATGAACGCATCAATCTGTAGGCTGTGCGGAAAGTCTGGAAATGCTTCAGCTCATGAGTAAAGTCTGGAGTGGCATACTCTTCGAAGAACTCCGCCAACAAACTTGGACACTCTCTTGCCAACATGTGACCGAACTCTCCGAACTCCTTGTGTTCGTACCTGCTTCCTGCCACTCGAGTCCAAGATTTAATGGCCTGGTGGATTCGCGAAGCAAATGCCCATGCAGGGAGTGCTGACATAAACTTTAAAAAATATATATAATTACTTTCTTCGAGTGATCCCCACCATGAGATCTTATTTGGCATCTAGTGTGATACATATTTTGACATTCTTTCTGGCAAAATTTTCTGGCAGGGAAGAGGAGGAGAGGACAACTCTGATGAAAACTAGCGACCTTCGGTCTCTAGATTTCATCAGGGTTAACCTCTCCTCCTCTTCCTCGTCGCATTCTATCTGACATTCTCTCTGACATATGCTCTGACATTCTAACTGACATTCTTTCTGACATTTTAACTGACGTATATTCTGACATTCTTTCTGGCATTCTATCTGACATTCTATCTGCCATCTAGTCTGGCATTCTTTCTGGCATGTGCACGAGTTGATGTCTCACAGTGCCCACTGCCATCTGGCAGTCGCGGCTGCAGTCCGGCAGTGCCCACTGCGATCTGGCAGTCGCGGCCGCAGTCCGGCAGTGCCCACTGCGATCTGGCAGTTGCGGCTGAAGTGCAGTGCCCACTGCGATCTGGAGCATGAAGCCCAGCAGTGCCCACTGCGATCTGGCAGTCGCGGATGAAGTCCGGCAGTGCCCACTGCGATCTGGCAGTCGCGGATGAAGTCCGGCGATCTGGAGCTGGCAGATGAAATCCGGCAGTGCTCACTGCGATCTGGAGCATGAAGTCCAGCAGTGCCCACTGCGATCTGGCAGTCGCGGATGAAGTCCGGCAGTGCCCAGTCCGATCCGGAGCTGGCAGAAGAAGTCCGGCAGTGACCACTGCGATCTGGAGCTGGCAGATGAAGTCCGGCAGTGCCCACTGCGATCTGGAGCTGGCAGATGCTGGCAGTCGCGGCGGCTGAAGTCCGCGATCTGGCGGTCGTGGCTGAAGTCCGGCAGTGCCCACTGCGATCTGGCAGTCGCGGCTGAAGTCCGGCAGTGCCCACTGCGATCTGGGGAATGGCAGATGAAGTCCGGCACTGCCCACTGCGATCTGGCAGTCACGGGTGAAGTCCGGCAGTGCCCAGTGCGATCATGGCAGTCGCGGATGAAGTCCGGCAGTGCCCACTGCTATCTGAACCAGCCCACTGCGATCTGGCAGTCGCGGGTGAAGTCCGGCAGTGCCCAGTGCGATCTGGTAGTCGCGGCTGAAGTCCGGCAGTGCCCAGTGCGATCTGGCAGTCGCGGATGAAGTCCGGCGATCTGGAGCTGGCAGATGAAGTCCGGCAGTGTCCAGTGCGATCTGGAGCTGGCAGATGATCAAAGTCCAGCAGTGCCCACTGCAATCTGGCAGTCGCGGATCAAGTCCGGCAGGGCCCAGTGCGATCTGGAGCTGGCAGATGAAGTCGGATCTGGAGCTGGGAGATGAAGTCCGGCAGTGCCCACTGCGATCTTGCGATCTGGAGCTGACAGATGAAGCCCGGCAGTGCCCACTGCGATCTGGAGCTGGCGAGGAGGAGGCGGAGGAGGAGAAGGAGGAGGAGGAGAAGGCGGGCAGCTCTGATAAAATCTAACAACCCTCACCTGGCAGCTATGGAAAATCGCACAATCACCACACATTGCTTCTGAAAGAAACATCAATAGTGGCACCAGCCTGGCAAGTACAAGGTACTCCCAAGATCTCACAAGATCTCCCAAGTATGCACAAATTCCCAACAGAAAAGTTATGAAAAGTCGCATTGCAATATTGTTGAAACATGTTGAAAGATGTTGCAACGTATTGCAGCTCAAAGGCATTTGGAGAAGTGACGATATCATTTCCTCCTCGAAATGTTGTGATGGGCGAGTGGATGCGCTCCACTTTGTCCAAGCGGTACGACTCGTAACACAAGCAATCTGCACGGACAGGGCCAATGATGCCTGGGGTAGAAGCAGGCTCCCTCGGAACACCGTCCAGTTTCATCATTACATGCCACTCAAGTTAAGACCTGATTCAAACACACAAAGAAAAGAGAATTGCAACAAGCAATCAACATATGGGGGTTGTTCAAAATTAAGGTTCCGCAAAACTACCCCTTCGCCGCGCTTTCGCAAACCTTTCCCGCCCTTTCCCGCCCCACCAGACTCCGGACAGGGAAGTGTTATCATTTTTCCCCACAACATTGTGTGGGGTTCTTGTTTTTCTGCTCTGCACCTTCCGCCTCCGCCTCCTCCTCCTCCTCCCGCGGCCTCCTCTCTCACACACAACATTGTCACACACAACTCTCTCACACACAACATTGTCACACACAACTCTCACACATACAACTCTCACACACACCTCTCTCTCACACACAACATTGTCACATACAACTCTCTCACACACAACATTGTCACACACAACTCTCTCACACACAACATTGTCACACACCTCTCTCTCACACACAACATTGTCACACACCTCTCTCTCACACACAACATTGTCACATGCAACTCTTTCACACACAACATTGTCACATACAACTCTCTCACACACAACATTGTCACACACAACTCTCACACATACAACATTGTCACACACACCTCTCTCTCACACACAACATTGTCACATACAACTCTCTCACACACAACATTGTCACACACAACTCTCTCACACACAGCATTGTCACACACCTCTCTCTCACACACAACATTGTCACACACCTCTCTCTCACACACAACATTGTCACACACCTCTCTCTCACACACAACATTGTCACATACAACTCTTTCACACACGACATTGTCACACACAGCTCCTCACACACACAACATTGTCACACACAACTCTCTCACACACAACATTCACACACACCTCTCTCTCACACACAACATTGTCACATACAACTCTCTCACACACAACATTGTCACACACAACTCTCTCACATTCTCTCACACACAACATTGTCACACACCTCTCTCTTACACACAACATTGTCACATACAACTCTCACACACACAACATTGTCACACACAACTCTCTCACACACAACATTGTCACACACCTCTCTCTCACACACAACATGGTCACGCACCTCTCTCTCACACACCTCTCTCTCACACACACAACATTGTCACACACCTCTCTCTCACACACAACATTGTCACATACAACTCTCTCACATACAACATTGTGTCTGCCTTCGTTTTTTGTGGCAGGCGTGGCACTTACGGCACTGGACTGGCTCTGGTCGTGGCGACCTTGGTCGCCGCTGATCGCCGGGACGCCGTGCCTCTTTTGCGTGGCAGACATCTGCCTTCGTTTTGTGTGAGAGGCGTGGCACTTGGTGACATCTGCCTTCGTTTTTTGTGGCAAGCGTGGCACTTACGGCACGGGGCTGGCTCTCATGGCGGCCTTGCTCGGCCTTTTGTGTGGCGCGCACAACTCTGCCACACACAACTCTCTCTCTCTCTCTCTCACACACACACACTTCTTTCACACACAACTCTCCCACAGACACCATTGTCACACACAACTCTCTCACACAACTCTCTCACACAACTCTCTCGCACAACTCTCTCACACACAACTTACTCACACGCAACTCTTTCGCACACAACACTCTCACACACAGCACTTTCACACACAACTCTTTTACATACAACCTTGTCACACTCACAACTCTTTCACACACAACCTTGTCACACACAACTCTTGGACACACAACCTGGTCGCACACAGCACTTTCACACACAGCTCTTTCACACACAACCTTGTCACGCACAACTCTGTCACACACCATGTCCTCTCTCCTTCCTGCCTTTACCATCTCATTTTCACATCTGTTTGGTGCTTCTTGGAAGGAGTTGACTTGTGGGGTTATCCGGTCCTTTAATTTCGTTTGCATATTTCGTACCAAAGGTTTACAGGAGGATTGCATACTCAATTATGCATTGCATATCTCAAACAGTATCAATTACTATAATTCACACGTCATGATCTGATAAGGTATCAATAAATTATATCAATCAACAATAGAAGTCAATCCAAGTTACTCTCTACCAATTCTGGCTTTTCCAAAAGCTTTCTGAGCTCCTGTGCACCATTTCCTGCTGAAGCTAGGAGGAACTTCTTCCAATCCTCCTGGGTCATATCGCAGCAATCCATGTTCAGTCCCAAATGTTCCTGAGCTGGCAAAATTGCCGAAACACCACCAAAGCGTCAGAAAACAGGCAAGGAACACATACATTGGAAAATGGCATCAAATGAATTCAAATGATATGAACTGCTTCGATGCGTTCGTGTTTGAAAGCAACTTTAACGATCCAAGAGGAAGATCTGGAAGATCGACTCGATGCATCGTGCTGCTCAGCCATACTTAGCCATACTTAGCCATACTTAGCCATACTTAGCCATGCTTAGCCATGCTTGGCCAAGTTTCCATGACAGCCTCTCCCATGCCTCGCTCCTTTGACGCTTCGGGAGGCCCAGCATTGCCTCAGCCGAGAGTGTCAAGATGTGTCAAGTGTGCAGGTGTGAAACCATGTGAGTACTCATGTGAAACCGTTGGGAACTGCATGAAGCATCATGAAGCTACTTGCCTTGTCCATCTTGTCTTGCCTTCAAGAGCATCAATAGCCAAAAATCATCCAAGGTCACAAGATGTCACAAAATGTCACAAGGTTCGTCCGGCTTCTCTCCTGGATTGATCCATCTGTCCACCAAGTGGCCGCTGGCAAAGAGTCCCAGCAAGTTGGTCGAAGGATCCTGATGCCACAGTCGAGCAAATTCGTATGCCAGGATGGCTCCCAGAGAGTCGCCCCAGGCGTAGAAGCACCTCGAAATGCTTTTGATAAAAAGATGTCTATTATATAGCTGCACTGCCAAAAGAAAGATAGATAAATTAGCATGCGAATCATGCGATAGACTGCGCAAATGTGCGCAATTCCGTGCAATAGCATGCCTGGCAAATCATTGCAGTCGCTGTGAGCATGCCCTATTCACATGAGTTCATTGAAAACCACACCTCGGGGTGAGTTGGTCTCTAAGCACTCTAACAGACTCTAACCTGTTTACTCGACAAAGTCATCCCTCTGAGATTGCGCAATTTTTCACGCCACAGGCACTTGTACTTCCTTGCCCAAGTCATGACATCAGGCTTCAAACTTTCAAGAAGTTGCTGAAAGTCTGAAATGGTCTGTTCATTCGCACGACAACCGCGTCCCGGCAACTCCACGGCGTACAGCTGCAAGCGACTGCGCTCTGCCACAGCCTGGTAGGTAGCTGCAGAAGTTCCAGCTGCGCAGAAGATGATCCTGGACAAACAGAATGTGGACTTCAAAAATGGGACAAAAGAAACGGTTAATCTGGTAGGGTTTGTGACTCTCCCATGACAAAACAGAGGATATATACTGAGAATACTTAAGTCCAGTGCAAGACTCATTGGCAAGCCACGTTGTGGAGGTGACAAGCGCATCACACAACCCACACCACTGCCATTGCCATCCCCAGATAACTTTCCAAGCAATGCTCGGACAGTGCAATCTTCGGACATCAAGAAAACCAAGTCAGGTCGGCGGTTGAAAGCTACATTGACACGAGAACACAACTGCACGGCCGTCAGGGAGTGACCGCCGTAGGCCACAAATGGAGTCAAAACTCCGACTTGGACTTTCAGAACTTTTTCCCAAATTTCGACCATTTTTCTCTCATCATCTGTTGCCGGTGGTTCGTAGTCGTGTGTATGCGCGGAAATGGCCTTCAATGCCTCCCCTGCATCAGGTAAAGCTCCACGGTCAATCTTGCCAGCTGCATTTTTGGGGAAGGACCTCATCGCAGTCAAATAATCGGCTTGGCAAACTAAGATCCCCCCCCTCGTGGAGATCAACAACAATCAGATAGAAACGACACAGCGGGAGTTGAACCCAACATGTCGGAGCCTGGCACAACGTATTCAAAACAAATCAATGCACAGAGACCTTCACACACAAACATCAGTGGCATCAGTGGCAGCTTACGAAACAAGTCCGTCCTAGTTCGTCCACTTTGAGGGAAGGACTCCATCGGGATGTACACGGAGGGTCTCATAGCTGGCAACAAAGAGGTGTCCGATGCCCATGCCTTCATCACATCGTTGCAAGCCTTGACGGGATCGAAGTTGATTGCATGTTCGAAGTCTTGAGGTTGATTCTTGAAGCTGGAAAGGTCCTCAAGAAAGTCAACATTGACCACTGAACGTAGTCAGGCAAGTCTGTTCAAATCACTTTCATTTGGGACGACAACTTTTTCCCATCAATAGATCTAGTAGCTGCACAGTACCTGCATAGTGCCAGCATAGTCCATCCACCCATCCCATCCCATACCTATTCTTCGTTTATGATTCATGCCATTACAAAAGCCTTTGCTCTTTTGCAGGGGTGTCGGCGACGTCATGTCAAGAGTTAAAGTCTTGGTGTTTTAGCGCGTCTCTAAAGCCTCAAGACAACTGAACAATATCAAGCAATATCAATCAGCAAATGTAGCAAATTGTAGCAAGCCGCACACAAGTAGCAGGTTACCTACCTGTCGCATGTTTGATACTCTCGGCATTTCTGGGCTTGGTCCTCCGGCAAGTCTTCGTAGGAAGCTGCTGTGGCTGCTGCCAACCAAGGTCCTTCAGCAACTTCTTCACGAAGCAAAACGAAACGAAGGAACCCAGGATCTTCATCCCAAATGACGCGCCTCAAAGCTCTGCAAGATAGTGACAGATTGCAGATATTGCAGTCAAATCATCCAGGGGAATATTCCTTTCATAATAAGAATCACAGCCTGCTATGTATATATATATATATATTATCTATAATATGCAAGTCTTCGTTGGCTGGAAAAAACAACAGAGATTGAGCGAAAGGCAACGTGAGAACAAGATAGTACACATTTACGAAAAGGATTGAAAAGGATTACAAAGGCATGCAATGGATGGAAAACGTCTGATATCTCCAATTGATTCACTGCGTCCACCCTGGAGGCAACTGCATAGTGAAGAGCATCTCCGGTTCCACGCCATACTTGAAACTCTCCTCCACAGATCCAAGGTGTGCGTCTGCAGGGTGCAACAAACCTGCGCCGAAGCCAAGAACGATGACATGGGTGCGCAATGGGAGACCCCTGGGAGACCATGGGACCACGTGATAACCACGTGATAGCCAAAGACGGGATGATTGTCACAGCATGACGACATGATGACATGGTGACAGAAAACGAGAGAACGACACATTATTACAACATGCACTGCACCAACACTTAAGAGCTAGAACCATCAAGACATCTTAAGTATATGTAGACATGTACAGAAACAATACGAAATGATTGATTATAATAAATTAATATATATGTATTGAGACTCAAGACCTCTGTCTGTGATCTAAGACTATAAAATGATCTAATCCGTACTATTCCATACCAATTCCATACCAACATGACTATATAGTCATGACTCATGGTCCGGCCCGGATGGCAGTGGATGGCCTGGAAGGCTCAGCATCTCCATGTTTTGCTTGGCAGCCTCTTCCAGCCACTCCAGCAGTCGTGTGGCAGCATAGGTCCGAGCATTTGGCAAGCTGACGACCAAGCCATCGGCACCATCCTCCTCGGCCTCAGAACATCGGACATCACTGACGTCATACATTCTTAGGTATAAACAATATCTAAAATATAGGTATAAACTTAGTATAAACAAAATTTAATGTATATTTGTTTACTGAATTTGGGGAATTGCTGGGGACTTAGGCTGGCCCCGAAGGCACCAGCCCAAGTAGCGTACAATAAAGAAACTTGAGTTTTCAATGCCTCAGACTGTGTGTACAATGCATACACAATGCATATACAATGCATGTACAATGCATATACAATGCATATCCAATGGATTACAAAGATGTTGCCTTCAGTGCACTGTGAACCAAACACATCCTGCATTGATCAGGACATAACGCAATGCACACAACAATGCACAGCACAATGCGTGCCAAAACAATGAAAGCCATTTGAAACCCATTTGAACACATGTGAAACATGACCTGCCTGGAGCAAATGATCAGCCACCCATCCTTCCAGCTTCTCAACCAATTGCGGGTCCACCAGATCATTCACACCATCGCCATCTCGGAGTTGTAGCTCTTGGCAGAAGGACTTGTAGTCGATCATTTCGAACTTCGGAGTTCTGCAGCTAGTGCCATCGCTATCATCGCTATCACTCAACACCAACCAAACATCATACCTGAAGCGGTTGAACTCTGAATGCCACCAACCTCGCTTGATTCTCATCTCCACCTTTGCCAAACGGTTTTGGAAGAGCTTGTGACCACTACGATCAAGGCGATGAAACAGAACGTCATCAAAGTAGGACAGCTCCTCATTGACCAGAATGAATCAAGACACAAATAGATGAAATAGACTATACTGCATCACCAGATATCTGACTCTAACTGATGAGGTTTCCAACGGACTAGGAAATTGATGGAAATTGATGACATTGTGAAAGTGGCTCGAAGTGACTAGTTGCAGGGCGAGGAAACAACTGGAAACCACTGGAAACAACTGGAAACAAGTGCTTGACTCTGCTTCACTTGACCAATCAGCTCCTCATTGACCACGGACTGTTTGGCAGCATTCAACACAGCCATTGCTGTTGCATCCTGACGTCGCAAGGCCTGGTATGTTTCAACATGAGCACCTTAGCATGACAGGATCATGACAGGATCACGACAGGCTCACCAGGCTTGAATAGGCTGCGCTTCATTGCTTCTTGATGGCAAGTTTGGATGCAGTTGCGGCTTAGGATGTTTACGCAAACACCATACAAACCCACACAAATTCCACGCGCCTGATACATCAAGAAGATTTTGACATGTGCATGTCTATCTCTATAGCAATTGACGTGTGATTGACGTCCCAATGACAAGTAGATTCAAGTGACGGAAGGGGAGAACGTGGCGCTTGCTTTGGATATCGCCGTAAATCACCACGCCACCATCGCGTGTTGCATCTGCCGAAAGCTGCATACCTGGAACTTCAAACCCCTAATATTGATGAATTGAGCTGTTTGCACCAAGTTTTCCCTGCAAACACCCATACATTTCTGCAAACCAAACAATCACCCGCAAAAAAAAAAAAACCCACCAAATTTACTGCAAACCTGCAAACTATCAAAACAAAAACATCCCAAAACGAAACTCCTAGAAAAACATTAGGTTTGAAGTCTCAGGTACATTTCAGAAGGTAGTTGGCACTGGGAAAGTACATCGTCACACCGTTGCACAGCACCATGTCCTCGGCCCCGATTCTTACACAATCCAACTTTCATTTTCTAGAGAAACACTGCGGACAGTGACTAACGTTATAAACCATTTTCAAATTAAGTGCAATTCAGTGCAATTCACTGCCAACAATTTCAAGCAAATGCAAGATAACGCAAGACAATGCGAGCAAGCATCATTTTCCTTTTCTTTGCAAACATCCAGGATCTCGTGTGCAGCTAATGATTTGGTCTCCACGTTGAGATGTTGATACTGGGGCAATGTTTTTTGCAACTCCTGCACCGTCTCCAAGGCTCGGCTGGAGATGTCGGTGCCAATGTAGCGCCCCGTGGAGCCCAGCAAGGGTGCCAAACGAAAGAGGAGCATTCCATTGCCGCAGCCCAACTCAGTGATACAGCTCTGACGACCAGCTCGACCAGCTCCACCAGCTGCTTCAGTGTGACTCAACAACTTCTGGTGAACAGGGTTCGACACCTGTTCACAACTCCATTCAACCCACTCTTTGATCACAGGTTCAATGTGAGGTCTTCTTGAATAGGTATCTGAGTAGCCACTCCAATTCAAAGTTGGATCATTGGTAGAGACGCTGTGATCCGTCTCTTTGTACATCTCATCATAGACAGCGCCCCAGTTGTTGACATTCACCTCTTCGCCATCTCCGTCCAACACATCATGGGCAGCCCAGTCCGTAGCACTCTTAGTCACCACATAGGCAGCCAAGGCCTTCCCATAAGGACCATCGAAGGCCTTGGCGCAGGCACAGTGGCAAAGGTTTCCTGATGTCTCACGTCTCCTCTTTTCAACATGTTAAACGATGTTGAACATATTATCTTAAACATTTAGGCATCGTTGAACCACCTTTCACCTTAGCTTTCTTCAGCTGGAAGAGCACCAATCATGTTCCGTTACGCCCATGCCTACAGTTTGACTTTGACTAAGGCTCTAAGGTCATGAATGAGTCATGAAAAGCGTCATGAAATGTCATGAATACAACCAAGAGGCTGTGACCAAGGCATCTGCGACGACAGGATGTGCTTTCAGCACTGCAGAGACTTCTTCACATTCTATTCGAACACCTGAGATCTTCACCTAAGACACAGAAAACGTCGAACTTGTAGAAAGAAGCAGAAAAGAACTCATCTGGGGGAACTAGTCTAGCGATATCTAGCGATAGTCTAACTAGTCTGTATACCGGAGACCTTCCTTTTGAATTCTCTGCTGAAGTTTGCAGTCACTCTAGATGTCTGTCCGAATTGACAGCCATGGCCACAAACGACAAAAAACCTACGACTTCTGAAATCTTCAGAAGTGGAAAGGGGCGCAAGGTCGCAAAGGAATCCATCTTGGCCGTGTGACCTGAAAATCGTTGCGACCCATGTAATGGAAGGTGTCGCCGTGCACTCTGCACAAATCACCTGGGGCACGGAGATCTGATTAGCACTTTCCGTGACATGGCAAACCTTGGAATAATTTTGGGGAACTGAAGGGAGGTTCCAAAGTTGGATGGTTAATCTATATTAATCTCGAAAAAAATTGACCCTGAGTCGTCTGATGTCATATCCCGATATTTATCGATATTTCATAAACACGACGCTTTTCCACAGCTGACCTGTTTTGTAGAGAGTGAAAGGCGCATCGGCTGCTCTGGAACACAACTTGGGGAAATTGAAGAATGCCTGTTGTGTCTTCTCAGGATTTTTCATATATCCTGTGGCAAGACAATCTCCGCCAATGAAGAGTTCACCAATTGTTCCAGGCTTGGCTGGTGTCAAGCTTTCCTCTGTGATCTGACCCTCCTTGTAGTTCGGCTCGAAAACACAGAAGGTCACATAGGAGAACGGTTTTCCAATTGGCACAACAGCTCCCAACTTCTCAGCATTGTCTCCCGTCACCATGAAATGTGAGACCCCAACGCTGGCTTCTGTCGGGCCATAGAGGTTGTGTACCTGAACACGTCCGTAGCCCAGCATGGCCCAGCACGGTCCAAGTACCGCATAACAAGAAACGTGGCGTGAACATGCGTGAACTAAACTATCTAGACTTACATAGACCCGCCATACTTTTCCAGAACCGGTTGAACCGAGTTTTTTTCAAAACTTGCCACACTGTTTTCGCTTGAGCCGTGATTTATCGTGATTTCGCCTGGAGCTCTGGAATGATCCGGAAGAGCTGTTTGCAAGTTGATGTCATCAAGGCTTCACCAATTGTCAGAACGCGCTTCAGGCACTTCTGTACCTTGCCAAGGTGGATTTCCGGGTATCCTATCTTCAATCAAATCCACCTGTCATCTGCCAGTGGTGCAAGTTGTTGAAGCTGCTTCATATTTTTCAATATATTAACAAACACTTCAAAGAATATCTGCATATACATCAAATCACGAATGTCTGACCCACGTAAGAGACAACCGTTGGGAGAAAAACGATGAAAAACGTCTGGAAGTCATGGCTCTGATACTGACCGCTACACCTTTCTTCTTTTCTTTCCTTCCTTTGGTTCTCTATTCTTTTTCTATTCCTTTATATTCCTTTCCTTCTATTCCTTTCGTTCTATTCCTTTCCTATATTCTTTTCTGCTTTCTTTCTCACTCCAAAACGCTTCGATACAAGCCCTCAGGCACCTCCTTTGCCTCGTCTGGGTTCCGTTCCAAGTAGTTGACCAACTCCACCAGCAACGTCGGGACGAAGCAAGCGCAATTCACACCTTTACTGGTGATCGTCTCGACAATGGCACCAGCATCTTTGTGAGCACCTCGGGCTGCCAGTGAATCTTGAAATTAACGGTGTCAATCAGTCAGAATCTGTCGATCGAGGACTCAGACATCTAAATGGGAAACTTGCATGGACCATCTGCATGGAATTGTCCCAAGGCATTTTGCAATCCTTTTTTTAGGATCACACCACCTCTGCATTTGTGCCGCTGCAATACTTTTCACAGCTGAGGACAGCACCCGGATTCGCAATCTGCAAGGTACCGCCTGCGCAGAAAGCGGTGAAAAGGTCCTGGATGGAAACGTCGAAGACGTAAGGAGTTTTCAGCAAGAAGACCATATCCTCATCTAATGTGCAGTGCTCCACAACTGCCTGGGCATAAAGGGCGCTACCACGATGAGGAACGCAGCAGCCTTTGGGCTTTCCTGTGGAACCTGAAGTGAAGAGCACATAGGCTGTGGCTCTGTCCGACACATCTGGCAGCTGATTTGCTGAAGGGGTTGGATGACCCGCAGAAGTGCAAACCAAGCCATTGTTCTGCACAGCCAACACGGTGCGGGGGTTTTGATGTAGAATGGGCTGTGGCAACTGATCTGTAGGGACCAAGACATGCTTGATGTCAGCTGTCTCCATCATGGTTTGTGCACGGCTGGCTGGGAAGTCTGGCTCAATTGGTGTGTAGGCTTTCCCTGCTCGGAGAACCCCCAGAAGTGAAATCACCAAACCACAAGAGCGATCTGCCACCAAAGCCAAGACCGGATCGTCCAGTAAAATCAAATGACTGGCACATCGTTCCACAGCTTTCCAAACCTCGTCATAAGTCATCGAAATGTCATCATGCTGAAGACACAAGTGATCTGGGCGCCGCTGGGCGCTGGCTTCCAACAGACCATGGAGAGTAGGCATCCCGAGGCTTGGCAAAACTAACAAAACAAGCGTCACAAATGGCTGCCGGGATATGCTCGTGAAATGTCACAATATGTTGCAATTGCTGCTGCGTGGCCAATCGCGATGCAAACTGTCACACAGCAAAAACAACACAAGTATGTGATTAACACTGCACGCAAATCCGAAACTCATGAGATTATTAAAATTGTGGTGCTTCCAAATCACATCAAACACCATAAAGCATCAAATAAAGCATCAAACGAAGCATCAAGTAAAAACATCAAGTAAAAACATCAAGTAAAACATCAAAAAAACATCAAACAAAACATCAAAATAAAGCATCAAATAAAGCATCAAAAAAAATCAAACAATGCCATCAAAACAAAATCAAACATCAAAATAAAACATCAAAATACATATCAAAAACAAATCAAACAAAACATCCAATAAAACATCAAATAAAACATCAAATAAAACATCAAAAAACATCAAAACAACATGAGAAAAAACATCAAATAAAGCATGAAAATAAAGACCAAAAAGACATCAAATAAAGCATCAAAAAAAACATCAAATAAAGCATCAAAACAAAGCATCATAATAAAACATCAAAACAAAACATGATAATAAAGCAAAAAAACATCAAAGTAAAGCATCAAAAAAAAACATCAAATAAAGAATCAAATAAAGCATCAAAATATATCATCAAAATAAATCATCAAAAGAAAACATCAACATAAAGCATCAAATAAAACATAAAAATAAAGCATGAAAGAAAACACCAAAATAAAGCATCAAACAAAGCATCAAAATAAGCATCATAATAAAGCATCAAAATAAAGCATAAAATAAAGCATCAAAACAAAGCATCATAATAAAGCATCAAACAAAGCATCAAATAAAGCATCAAAATAAAACATCAAAAGAAAACATCAACATAAAGCATGCAAAAAAAAAAGCATCAAATAAAGCATCAAATAAAAGGATCAAAATAAAGCATCAAAATAAAGCATCAAATAAAGCATCAAAAAAACATGAGAAAAAACACCAAATAAAGCATGAAAATAAAGATCAAAAAAACATCAAATAAAGCATCAAAATGAAGCATCAAATAAAGCAAAGAAAGCATCAAAACAAAGCATCATAGAAAAGCATCACAACAAAGCATCAAAACAAAGCATCATAATAAAGCATCAGAACAAAACATGATAATAATGCATCAAAAAAACATCAAAATAAAGCATCAAATAAAAGGATCAAAATAATGCATCAAAAAAAGCATCAAATAAATCATCAAAAGAAAACATCAACATAAAGCATCAAAAAAAACATCAAAATAGAGCATGATTATAAAGCATCAAAAAAACACCAAAATATAGCATCAGAAAAAAAATGAAATAACGCATCAAATAAATCACCTGAATAAAACAAAAAAAAGCATCAAATAAAGCACCTTAAAAAAGCACTTTCATAAAGCATCAAATAAAGCATCAAAACAAAGCATGATAATAAAGCATTAAATTAAGCATCAAATAAAGCATCAAAAACGAAGCATCAAAATGAAGCATCAAAAAAAGAAAACAAAGCATCAAAAAAAGCATCAAATAAAGCGTCAAATAAAGCGTCAATATAAATCATCAGATAAAGCATCAAAACAAAGCAACATAATAAAGCATCAATACAAAGCATGATAATAAAGCATCGAAAAAAACATCAAATAAGGCATCAAATGAAGCATCAACAAAAAGCATCATCAAAAAAATAAAGCATCAAAATAAAGCATTTAATTAAGCATCAAATTAAGCATCAAAGCAAAGCATCAAATAAAGCATCAAATGAAGCAGCAAAAAAAAAACGTCAAATAAATAATCAAAATAAAGCATCAAAACAAAGCATCAAAACAAAGAATCTTAATAAAGCATCAAATAAAGCTTCAAAAAAACATGAAAATAAAGCATCAAAACAAAGCTCTTTAATAAAGCATCAAACAAGGAATGATAGTAAAGCATCAAAAAAAGCATCTTTATTTCGTAGTTTTGTTTCGTCTTTAATAAAGCATCAAACAAGGAATGATAGTAAAGCATCAAAAAAAGCATCAAATAAAGCATCAAAACAAAGCAAAATAAAACATCATAAAAACAGGAAAAAAGAACCGAATAAAGAACTGAAAAAAAACAAAAAAGCATCAAATACATAAAGCATCAAATCGAGCATCAAAAAAAAGGATCAATAAAGCATCAGAAAAAGCATCGAAATAAAGCATCCAAAAAAGCATCAAATAAAGCATCAAAATAAAACATCAAAAGCAAACATCAAATAAAGCACCAAATAAAGCATCATAATAGAGCATCAAAACAAAGCATCAAATAAAGCATCAAAAAAAGCATCAAATGAAGCATTTNAAAGCAAACATCAAATAAAGCACCAAATAAAGCATCATAATAGAGCATCAAAACAAAGCATCAAATAAAGCATCAAAAAAAGCATCAAATGAAGCATTTCAATAAAGCATCTTAATAAAGCATCAAATAAAGAATCAAAACAAAGCATCAAAAAAAATCATCAATACAAAGCATGATAATAAAGCATCAAAAAAACATCAAATAAGGCATCAAATGAAGCATCAACAAAAAGCATCATCAAAAAAATAAAGCATCAAAATAAAGCATTAAATTAAGCATCAAATTAAGCATCAAAGCAAAGCATCAAATAAAGCATCAAATGAAGCAGCAAAAAAAAACGTCAAATAAATAATCAAAATAAAGCATCAAAACAAAGCATCAAAACAAAGAATCTTAATAAAGCAACAAATAAAGCTTCAAAAAAACATGAAAATAAAGCATCAAATAAAGCATCAAAACAAAGCTCTTTAATAAAGCATCAAACAAGGAATGATAGTAAAGCATCAAAAAAAGCATCAAATAAAGCATCAAAACAAAGCAA
>BGPT01000737.1:94142-121552 GCA_003297045.1 Symbiodinium sp. clade C Y103
AAAGCAAACATCAAATAAAGCACCAAATAAAGCATCATAATAGAGCATCAAAACAAAGCATCAAATAAAGCATCAAAAAAAGCATCAAATGAAGCATTTTAATAAAGCATCTTAATAAAGCATCAAATAAAGAATCAAAACAAAGCATCAAAAAAAGCATCAAATAAAGCATCAAAATAAAGCATCAAAATAAAGCATCAAAAAAAACGTCAAATAAAACATGAAAATAAAGCATCAAAAAAAGCATCAAAACAAAACATCTTAATAAAGCATCAAACAAAGCATGAAAATAAAGCATCAAATAAAGCACCAAATAAAGCATCAAATAAAGCATCAAAACAAAGCATGATAATAAAGCATCTAGTAAAGCATCGAACAAATAATCAAAAAAAAAGCATCAAATAAAGCATCAAACAAAGCATCAAAATAGAGCATCAAATACAGCATCAAATAAAGCATCAAAATAAAAACATCAAGTAAAGCACCAAAAAAAATAAAGCATCGAAACAAAGCATCATAATAAAGCATCAAAACAAAGCATGATAATAAAGCACCGAGAAAACATCAAAATGAAGCACCAAAAAAAGCATCAAATAAAGCATCATAATAAAGCATCAAAACAAAGCATGATAATAAAGCACCGAAAAAACATAAAATAAAGCAAAAAAAGCATCGAACAATGAATCAAAATAAAGCATCGAAATAAAACATCGAAAGAAAACATCAAATAAAGCACCAAAAAAAACATCAAAAGAAAACATCAAATAAAGCATCAAATAAAGCATCAAAACAAAGCATCAAATAAAGCATCAAAAAAAAACATCAAATGAAGCATCTTAAAAAAGCATATTAATAAAGCATCAAATAAAGCATCAAAACAAAGCATCAAAAAAAAACATCAAATAAAGCATCAAATAAAGCATCAAACAACGCATCAAAACATCAAATAAAGCATCAAAAAAAGCATCAAATAAAGCATCAAACAACGCATCAAAACATCAAATAAAGCATCAACAAAAGCATCAAATAAAGCATCAAAATAAAACATCAAAAGAAAACATCAAATAAAGCATCAAATAAAGCATCAAAATAAAGCATCAAAACAAAGCATCAAAGAAAGCATGAAAATAAAGCATCAAATGAAGCATCTTCATAAAGCATCCTTATATAGCATCAAATCAAACATCAATATATATATATATATATATAAAGCATGCTTGTTGGTAGTTACGTCGGCTGGTGCCGTCGGCACCTGCCGGGGAGTTAAGCCCAGCAATTTCCTAAATTCAGAATCAAATATAGAACAAACTTGTTTATAAAATCAATTCTCGTTGCAAGAAAAAAGCAGCTCTCGAATTTTCCGGTTCGGGTGAGTTTCACGGCTCGTTGCAAACACGGCCAGGCCGCGCCGGCTGCTCCAGCTGCTCCGACGGCTCAGGTGGTTCATGTCGTTCAGGTCCGGTTCTCCAGTAGCTGAATGCTTCTCCAGGGGCTTCAGGCACCGTCCAGGCTGCAGGATTTTGCAAATCCCTGGCGCAGCAGCTACGTACGGCAAAGTCATAGCTATATTTCACATGATAATCACATATTGTATAGGGATTGGAATTTAGGGGGGTGGGTTGGGCCCCCACTTTTGTAGTTACAAACCATAGGGTTTGATGCCCAGAGTCTACAAAATGATTTGTGAGATTGGTTGAATGCTACGTTTCTAGGGGCCCCAGCTATCCTACAAAAAAAATGAGGAGTCAGACACAGCTTGAACTTCCATTTTTGGGATCTTCGTCTGAGAGCTGGAAATCATTTTGTAGAAAGAAACAACTGGCCAAAAACTACATGTAGGAACCCGCACCAATCATTTTGTAGAGAGCACTTGTTCCATTTTTTAACATGGTGATGTCTGAAGGGCAGCTGTCCTCGCTACAAAATGACATTGGGTTTTAACATGATTTAACATGTTGATGTCTGAAGGGCAACCGACGATGCTACAAAATGAGATTGGGTTTTAACATGTTGATTTCCGAATGGCAACTTTAAACCTTACAAAATGTGATTCCCAAGCATTTGCTACAAAATGAAGGGCCCAACCCCATTTTTATAATTTTTGGGATTACTCACCGCAGGCACCTCATACGGGGCACAAGGCCACCCATTCTGTAGTGGAAATTGGAACGGGGATCAAAGTACTACAAAACTCGGGGGCCCACCAATCCTTCAAAACCCATAGTCCAAAGTAAAAATCATCCAAAATGGAATCACTACAAAACACGTGTCATTGGTTCCCCCTAATTCTGTTCCACTACAAAGCAGGTTCATTTCTACGAATGTAGGGATCCCAGGTTATTTTTTTTTACAAAAAACATAGTTTTTGAGCATTTGTAGGGAGCCCATGCCACCCCTGTTTCGTAGTGGAAATTGGAATCCCTATCATATTGTATGCACATGTAATTTGTGTATTATTTATGTATATTGTCGAAGGAAGTTTAGAAGTCAAACTTCCGACAATTTGGACAGATGGAAAAGCACAGCCAGGAAGACAGTCAGAAGAGAGAAGATCAGATGCGGAGAGAATGAGAAGAGAGAAGATGCAGGTGCGGGAAAAGGTAGGAAAAGTCGCAAAACACTATGTTTTTTCCACTGTTTTGTTGCTCCGGCGGGTCGAAAAGTAGGCTCGCTAAAGCGGCGGGTGCGGAGCCATCTGGGCAGATGAGAGATCAAAAATTGCACGCCGTTGTGACGGGAAGCACATTTGCAAGTCAAAATGCCAAAAGCACCACTTGTTCGGACCACTTTTGGAAGTTGAGATGTGGAAAAAGTGCACGGCGGAGTGGCGCGAAGCACATTTCGAAGTGAAAAGTGACAAAGCACAACATTCTCGGAGCACTTTTGGAAGTTGCGATGTCGAAAAAGTGCACGCAGTAGTGGCGCGAAGCACAATTGGAAGTAAAAAATGTTAAAAACTGTTACTCTAAATGGGGCACTTTTGGAAGTTGCGATGTCGAAAAGGTGCACGGAGCTGTGGCACGAAGCAAATTTGGAAGTCAAAATGTGGAAAACACCTCAGGTCCGGAGCACTTTTGGAAGTTGCGATGTCGAAAAAGTGGACGGCGCTGTGGCACGAAGCACATTTGGAGGAGAAAAGTGTCAGAACACACCATTCTCGGAAAGCACTTTTGGAAGTTGCGATGTCGAAAAAGTGCACGGCGCCGTGGCGCGAAGCACATTTGGAAGTCAAAAGTGTTGAAAACTGAGGGGGTTCGGAACACTTTTGGACGTTCAGACTTCGTTTTGTGTGGCAGGCGCAAGGGATTTTGCACCTGGTGAAAAGTGAGCTAAACGTGTGGGTTTTGTGGCAGTTGCAAAAACGATGGCATGCGCGGGATATGTGAAGAGAGATGCATTTCGCGTGGCAGGGGCAGTACAAGAGACATATCGATCAGACATGTTGAGAAGGCAGGGCGTTGATTTCTTGAGATGGGTTGCATTTTGGAGCATCAGATCTTCAGGTTTGCTAAGATGATTTCGCGTGACAGGTGCAGCACTTCGTATGACCTGGCTTCACTTTTTCGTGACAGGCGCAGTACTCTAGAGACATGGCATGCATAAATCGCAAAACGCAATGGTACGAGGCCGTCAGGGCTGCACTCAACTTTCTATTTTGGAAGGAAGCCTCGCAGAATTGCTTCGTTTTTGATGTTGTCACTTTCCAAAAAAAATCAGGAAGTCTCGCACTACACTACACTACAACAACAACAACAGCAACAACAACAACAACAACAACCACTACTACTACTACTACAACAACAACAACCACTACCCCTACAACTACATTACAACTACAACTACAACCACAACAACAACTACAACTACAACTGCACTACAACTACACCTACAACCCTGCGCTGCCTCCAACCACTTGTCGGTCCATCAGTGGGTTCGCTCTGCCATCCATCACTCACAGCAACGAACCTCTCCTATAGGTTTCCTATTTTTGAACCTTCCGCCACCGCCTTGTGCGGTACTACTGGTATTTGAAGATAGATGGTATAATTAGATCTTAAAATTCAGTAATAAATTTTAAATAGCATTGTCAACAGCAGTCATTAGTCAAATGACAATGGGAACATGGAAAAGACAAGAGTATAGTGAAGTGTCAGTAGTGGTGCGGCAGGAAGATGACATCGGAATTCGATGGAATTCATATGCGAGATTCGTAGCAATGATTAAGCAATAAACTACTAGTAGCTAGCTCTGAGCCTCTGCGACTCTGAGCCCTGCCTTGGAGCGACACATCTCCAAAACATCCGCCTGCCAGGAGGCTGTGTCAGGAGGCGGCCCTCTGGACTCATTCCCTGCATCTCTTTATCAAAAATCATGTCTCGGGTCGTTATCGTTATCGTTATCGTTATCGTTATCGTTATCGTTATCGTTATGATCATGATCATGATCATGATCATGATCATCATCATGATCATGATCATGATCATCATCATCATCATCATCATCATCATCATCATCAAATATACAATAATTGTATAATGTAAACCCCTCAATATCAGCTTCTACATTCTCGTTTCTGTTTCTCCTGTTCCGTTTGGTTTGTTTCCCCTTTTGCTCTCGTTCAGCGCACCTATCAGCCGCAACTCGTTCCATGGGCTCAGCATATTGCGCAGATAGGTCCTTTGCAACACCTGTCCAAGCAGTGACAGCACAACCAATCCCTGTGATGAGCACAACAAATCTATATACAAATCTCATGTGGCTTGCTAAATCTTGAGTAGATACCAAAGGATCTCTCACTGCACGCTGGAGATGGAGTTGAAACATTTTGGACTCCAAACAGGAACTCTTTGGAGATCCCTTGGGAGAATCAGAGATCTCTCCAAACATTTTCGAATTTCCGACGTCTCCGATCACATTGCCCTGAGCTCCATACTGAGAAGTCGATGGAATTCGTCCCTAGGTCGACATGTCGAAGGCGTCAAGCACCGCTATTTGACTGCAATGCACGACATGACTTGGCCATGACTTGGCCCAACGAAATCAGCCAAGGCCAAGGCGTTTTGTTGGCCTCGCGCCATGAACGTGTCTATTTGAACATACTGAAACCATCTGAAACCAAGAAACGGATTGAAATCGCATGAACAGGTTCAAAACAATTTTCAAAACAACATTTTTAAAAACCCGCCTCCAAGCACCCGATAATATTTCAAGTTTGTTTCACATCAATCTCTGTGCCTCTGCCACGAACTCCGTTGGAAATAGTTGAGGAGAACCTGTCTGGAATGCCAGCTGAAAGAGATTACGACGCCATCAGATTGCCACGACATTAGACACCTTCGAGACAACCGAAAATGACACGTACTTAGACTTATGTGAAGGATCTTCAATGGAGGGACATCATTCAAGAATATTATAGAGATAATATCAAAGATATCGAAGATATTAAAGATCAAGCCAATCAAGACCAATCAAGTCTTGATCTTACCCGAGTTGCTGCAATGGGGCATGAGTCAGCTTCCTACGTGTGACCTCCGACGCCAGTGGAGTAGTTTTCCAGGCCTTAAGGGTGAAGCTTGGTATTTGCGAACAAGCACAATGAATTGACAATTCACTCTATGTGCATTCTTGGACAATATGCGCTTGGTATCTGAATCTTCTGTCTTCTTTGGATTTATCTGAATCTGAGGCATTGCTGGTAAAAAGTCTCCGGCGTACGACCTCATCTGCCATGAGATGTATCATCGCACTTGGCATTGCTTCGTGTACCTCGCATGGGTTTCACAGCAAATCTGCTCGAAAACTAGAGGGATCTCTTCGAAAAAAGTCAAACAAATGCAACTGCAACCAATAGAGCAAAAACGGGCTAGGTTTGTGAAAGGTGTACTTCGTATCACGCAGCCTCCATCATTTCACGTAGAGCTTTGCTATCTTCACTTTCTCTCGCATTGACGACGCTGATCTCCATCGTCCTGGGTATACGGTATGTGCGTGAGTTGAATCACGTAAGGAGAATCACAGCAAGGACAGTCACGCCAAAGACTCAACATCAAGAAAACGTTTTATCACTGTTCACATCGGCTTAGCCCATGGTACCTAAAATAAGTGAATCAACTTCCCAAATGGATTAGCAACACTCCTAAGTAAAGTACGCCAACATGGTTGCATTTATTCAAAATCAACATCTGGATAGCTACCACCATCTAAATGTGCAGGCTGGCTCCCCATCTCAAATCGAAATGCAAAGCTCAAAACCCTCGCAAATTTGAACCTCAAGAGCTTTCCATGAATGTACTTCTCAAGTACAAAGAAAGCTTTATTTGCCTGAGTACAGTACATGTTGGAGGTTTTTTTTAATGAAACTATTGGCATTATTACAATAAAAGAGAGTGGCTTAATCACACTTCAAGGTTAATGAGATTTATTGAATAGAAGGTACAAAGCCTGGGACTGAGGCTGGACGATTTCTAAGGCAATCCCGTGGTGGACTGCTTCCTGCATCCTGCGTCCAAGCCTCGTGCGATTGTGGACAGTCTGTCTGCCAAAGCCCTGCAAGCGCCCCAGAACCGTGGCAGCCACTCTTCGAACCAAATAGGATTCTTCGACAACAGCAATGCGCCGTGGTCGAGCCACTGGTGGCAAATGCTTGGCTGCCCAATCCAAAAAACGATCCTCAGTCGGCACCGGAAGCCATCAGAAGCCACCAGAAGCCACCAGAGGCTAGGGCAACCATGACCAGAATGACTGCATCAAGAAGGCTTGGAGAAGGCATGGAACGGTTTGAAGGCACTGTCGCAAGTGAGCTTTAGGAGCTCTAGGCAATGCTGTCGATTCAAAACGTACCAACTCAAGGTCAAGGAACTGTGTTGAAGCCAGTGTTGCCCACACAACCACACTTCATACGAAGTTCTTCAGTTGGGCATTCATTGCAACTAATTGCCACCACTCGGTTCGTGATGATTGACCCTAACTCCCCAGGGATTTCCATCAATACCAAGAGCTGCGCAAGAGTAGCATGCGCTTCTCCTCAGTGAATCACTTGTGACTCTGTGATGTCGTGATGTCTCCTTCTGCCTCTTTCCAGACCACATTGTTCTTTGATGTTCTTTGCAATACTTTGCAAACTAGTTCCCAAAGGAAGCTATTGGTTTTTGGCAAATATCCTCTGGTCAACAGAGCTTCTACACCCATTGCCCCGTTGGTAAGGCTAGAAAACTACCGTTCTAACGTTTGACTGGCTGATGCTTCTTGTGAAATGCTGAGAAACAGCGCAGAATCATATACAATTATGTGTGGGAACATCTTGGCGTCTACAGACTCTGCAGATATAGATCAACTCCTTCATTGGCAAGACCGCGCAAGCTGCAACCACTTTTCTTCCTGTGATGTCTGTATAAAGGGTCCCTCTCCACATTTCTCCTGATTTTGTCGTCCTTTGAATCATTGGCATTGCCCTGTTCAAAAGGTTTCCTTGCAAGACCTTCTGCATTAGCTCTCCGATTCTGTGCCCTACACTACGGAATTGCACGATGCGAGTTGAAAATTGATGTCGTAAATGTAATTCTGAATTCTGTGTTCAGGTTACATTTGATGCAGAGCCTTCCGACTACCCAATGTGTCAATCAGCTGAACGCAAACCATCTGCATTCTCTTCGATTCTACCCTATGTTTTTACATTTATTTCATGTGGTTCGTTTGTCTATTGAATGTCTTCATTTTTCATTGCTTCATACTTCTTGAAGCATGTATTCAATGTATCCAGACTTCTTCCCATCAGTTGCCATGAGTTGCCACAAGTTGCCGAGAGCCAAGTGGCCGTTGAGCTCTGCCGCCTGAATGGAACTGAGTCTGCCTCGTCCACCCACCAGAATGATTGGAGCATTGCGATGCTTCGCCTGGGATGTGGAAAGCTGCACATGCGACGCACATGCGATGCAAATTGCTATGCAGAGCGAAGCTTCGAAGCTTCACTTTGTTCGGATCGCAACGCAATCCATTTGGAACGCACCTTCTTCGGACCAAAACCCGTGCGGTATGATGTCCTGCTGTCTTGATGTGAACGTGGTGAAATGATGTGAAATTATGTGACTTTGTAAACTTTTATAAACTTATAACATCTTATAACCTTCTGAAGAAGTCGAAAAAATCTCGAAACAGTTGAATGGAGTTGCCACCGCCATGCAAAGTAAGGGGGTAAAACATGCTAAACATTGCTAAACTATTGCAGAGAACAGGATAGCGACTGAATCTACACTGCAAAATCAGCATTGGAAGAAGTGCACAGCACTTCAAGCCACTCAAATCCACTGGAGAAGAATGAAATAAATCACATTTGGACTGTCCATTTCAATCCGCGAATTGGCAAATCATCGAATATGCACATTCTACAGGGTGGGGCTGCCTGTCGTTCGAAACTCCCAAAACTCAAAACCATTCACACAGGAATCAAAGGTCGTGATATGAACAGAAACTGGAAGTGCACAAGATAACCAAACCAGAACTGGAACTGTTTTACAGCTGCGTACAACCCCTGAAAGAATCCTTGATGTGATATGAAAATGAATTTAAAGACGAAAGAGTCCCTGATTTCGCAAAGAAAGGGAGGGATGACACCATTGACACCGGTTTAATTGAAGCAAAGCATCTGCCAGATCCAGGACTTTCCGGATCTTGGAGATTCGATCATACCAGTTTGATAGGACCACAATAGCGTCCAGCGATTCTGTTGCTTCACTGTTCCAAGGTTTGCTGAGAAAATTGAACATCTCCTGCACCTTTTTCACTTCGGATTCACTTGGCTTTGGAGCTCGACAAGGATCTTCACCTGGTCTCCGCAACATTTGCACGATCCAGTTTGTTCATATTGTTTCCAGATTGACAGATCCCAAGTCGGCTTTAGACCCCCTCATATATGTATGCGATATGTGTATATATGATTATATATGTATATATAATATAATGTATATAATCAGGGGGAGCGCGTTAGAGCAGGAATTACCAGCAACAAGGGGCCAAAAGAGAAAAGCGGACAAGCAAGAACAAGAGAAGAAACTAGAGGTGGCTAGGGGTTGATGTTGGAACTGAGGCAAGAAGCGGGAGAGTAAGGTGAGCAAGAAGCAGGGGCCCAAAAACAAAAGCAGACAAGCAAGAACAAGAGACGTGGCCCGCAGGCCCAGTGGGGGCCGTTGCCCGCAGGCCCGGTCCGTCCTTCAGAGCCTTGTTGTTACCTTGTTTGGCACTGGGCGGGCGCGCCGTTTGTGGGCCTTAGCGGCTGGAAAACAGCTACTTTTCTTATAGGTTCAGAAAGCAACGCCGTTGCCCGCAGGCCCGGTCCGTCCTTCAGGGCCCTGCTGTTTTGAGCCTCGGCGGCTGGAAGACAGCAAGTTTTCCCCGGGAGGGGGGCACGGCGACGGCACTTGCGGTAGTTGCTGCGCGGGAATCGACCTGTTGACAAATACCTCCGAAGCACAAGGCACTCGCTCCATGGGCGGGATGCCGTCTTCTTTTTGTTTCGCTTTGTTGACTGCATACATTGAATAATTTGTACAATAATTTGCTGCGTGCATCGCGCTGCGGTTGGCAGCTGGTGCCCGGCTTTTTGTCGCAACCTGGCCTGTCTCAGGCAGCACAACCTTTGTGTTGGGTCACTTTGTGCCTTGCATGAGGCCTTTGTGAATTCGATGTCCAACTGGCACTGGTCAGGCTTGCGCTTGCCTGGCTAGTCCATCGTAAAATATGTGTACACCCCTGCGGGCGTGTGCCACAACAAAGACACTACTAAGACAGCAAGTTTTCTTATAGGTTCAGAAAGCAACGTTAGGCAGCGGATGGCAGTGGGGGCCGTTGCCCGCAGGCCCGGTCCGTCCTTCAGGGCCCTGCTGTTTGGCCTGGCGGAGGCGCTAGTTTTGAGCCGTGGCGGCTGGAAGACAGCTAGTTTTCTTATAGGTTCAGAAAGCAACGTTAGGCAGTGGGGGCCGTTGCCTGCGAGCCCGGTCCGTCCTTCAGGGCCCTGCTGTTTGGCACTCGCGGCGGCGGCGTTTTTGAGCCTTGGCGGCTGGAAGACAGGTAGTTTTCTTATAGCTTCAGACAGCAACGTTAGGCAGTGGGGTCCATCCTTGAGGGCCCTGCTGTTTGGCACTGGCGGAGGCGTCGTTTTTGAGCCTTAGAGAGCTACTTTTCTTATAGGTTCAGAAAGCAAGGTTAGGGAATGCCCGCAGGCCTGGTCCGTCCTTCAAGGCCCTGCTGTTTAGCACTGGCTGAGCCTTGCGGGCTGGAAGACAGCTAGTTTCTTAGGTTCGGAAAGCAACGTTAGGCAGCGCAGCCGTTGCCCGCAGGCCCGGTCCGTCCTTCAGGGCCCTGCTGTTTGGCGCTGGCGCAGCCGCCGTTTTTGAGCCTTGGCAAGTTTTCCCCGTTGAGGGGGGCGCGGCGACGGGCGGGAAATCGACTTGTTGACAAATACCTCCCAACCACAGGGCACTCGCTCCATGGGCGGGATGCCGTCTTCTTTTTGTGGCACCGTCTCTGCGGTTTAGTTTAGGAGCATCCTTGGTAGGCTATGTTTGGCTTTAGGGATCATCTTTCGCTTTGTTGACTGCGTACATTGAATAATTTGTACAGTAATTTGCTACGTGCATCGCGCTGCGGTTGGCAGCTGGTGCCCGGCTTTTTGTCGCAACGGTGTCCTTACTGGCGCCTGGTTTCTGGCCTGTCTCAGGCAGCACATGAGGTCTTTGTGAATTCAATTCGATGTCCAACTGGCACTGGTCAGGCTTGCACTTGCCTGGCTAGTCCATCGTAAAATATGTGTACACCCTTGCGGGCGTGTGCCACAAAAAAGACACTACTAAGACAGCAAGTTTTCTTATAGGCTCAGAAAGCAACATTAGGCAGTGGGGCCGTTGCCCGCAGGCCCGGTCCGTCCTTCAGGGCCCTGCTGTTTGGCACTGGCGGAGGCGCCGTTTTTGAGCCTTGGCGGCTGGAAGACAGCTAGTTTTATTTTAGGTTCAGAAAGCAACGTTAGGCAGTGGGGGCCGTTGCCCGCAGGCCCGGTCCGTCCTTCAGGGCCCTGCTGTTTGGCACTGGCCCAGCCGCCGTTTTTGAGCCTTGGCCGCTGGAAGACAGCAAGTTTTCCCCGGGAGGGGGCGCGGCGACGGGCTACTTGGGCCAGTTGCCGCCGGGAATCGACCTGTTGACAAATATCTCAAGCACAGGGCACTCGCTCCATGGGCGGGATGCCGACTTCTTTTTGTAGCACCGTCTCTGCGGTTTAGTTTAGGAGCATCCTTGGTAGGCTACGTTTGGCTTTGTAGAAATGGGATCATCTTTCGCTTTGTTGACTGCATACATTGAATAATTTGTACAATAATTTGCTGCGTGCATCGCGCTGCGGTTGGCAGCTGGTGCCCGGCTTTTTGTCGCNTTCGCTTTGTTGACTGCATACATTGAATAATTTGTACAATAATTTGCTGCGTGCATCGCGCTGCGGTTGGCAGCTGGTGCCCGGCTTTTTGTCGCAACCGGTGTCCTTACTGGCGCCTGGTTTCTGGCCTGTCTCAGGCAGCACAACCTTTGTGTTGACTTTGTGCCTTGCATGAGGTCTTTGTGAATTCAATTCGATGTCCAACTGGCACTGGTCAGGCTTGCACTTGCCTGGCTAGTCCATCGTAAAATATGTGTACACCCTTGCGGGTGTGTGCCACAAAAAAAGCCACTACTAAGACAGCAAGTTTTCTTATAGGTTCAGAAAGCAACGTTAGGCAGCGGATGGCAGTGGGGACCGTTGCCCGCAGGCCCGGTCCGTCCTTCAGGGCCCTGCTGGTTGGCACTGACGGAGGCGCCGTTTTTGAGCCTTGGAAGTTGGAGGCAGCTACTTTTCTTATAGTTTCAGAAAGCTTCAGGGCCCTGCTGTTTGGCACTGGTGTTTGGCGCTGGCGGAGGCGTCGTTTTTGAGCCTTGGCGGCTGNCAGCTACTTTTCTTATAGTTTCAGAAAGCTTCAGGGCCCTGCTGTTTGGCACTGGTGTTTGGCGCTGGCGGAGGCGTCGTTTTTGAGCCTTGGCGGCTGGAAGACAGCTAGTTTTCTTATAGGTTCAGAAAGCAACGTTAGGGAGTGGGGGCCGTTGCCCGCAGGCCCGGTCCGTCCTTCAGTGCCCTGCTGTTTGGCACTGGCGGAGGCGCCGTTTTTGAACCTTGGTGGCTGGAATACAGCTACTTTTCTTANTGCCCGCAGGCCCGGTCCGTCCTTCAGTGCCCTGCTGTTTGGCACTGGCGGAGGCGCCGTTTTTGAACCTTGGTGGCTGGAATACAGCTACTTTTCTTACAAGTTGAGAAAGCAACGTTAAGCAGTGGGGGCCGTTGCCTGGGGTGTATATATCTAAAAGCTTGCAACCCCCCGCTCGCCGCAAGATAGGGCCAACTTGGGCCAAGATAGAGCCAACATAGGCTAACATAGGCCCAACTTAAAACCAACATAGGCCCACTTAGGCAAAACATGTTTGTCGGCGAAGCTCACAAACTGTGGTTTGTACGTGGTTTTTACTTCCGCGGAGGATCTGGGCCAATAAAGGGCCAAGATAGGGTTAACATGGGCCAAGCTAAGGCCAACAGACGCCGACAACATGGGCCACCTTAGGCTCAACATGGGCCCAAGATGGGCCCAAGATCGGCCCAACTTTGCTGTCCAGGCTCACATCAGAGACTTCTTTCTTCAGTCTTCTATTTTGCTGTGGCTCTTCAGTGTCATCCCTTTTGGCAAGGGGCAAAGGGCCTTAATTTCTGCGGGTCAGCCCCTGTCAGGTGGGCTGCTGCAAGTTTCATTTCACTGGCAGCAAACTTCAATCTTCTCATGTGGTACAGCACCACTCCAACTCTTTCGACTCTGCTGCCACACCAAACTGAACCTTTGTAAATGCTGTCATTCAGGCTGGGCTTGCCCATGAGGAGACTCATCATTGCTGACCTGAGGCTTTGGCTATGAATTTCTCCTGTGTCAAACAGCTCGATCAACCCTTTTGACAAGGGTAAAACTTTGACAAGGCCTTTTGGGTGGCAACTTTGGCTTCTGCCTATGTGCTCATAAGCTCCTAGGTTTTGGACCAAGCTGGAATGCCAACCTGGGCCCAACAAAACCGTTGTTTCTACGTGGTTTTTGGCTTCAGCGTAGCGGAGGGGTCCGGGAGTCCGGGACGGAAAAATTGGTGTCCGGGAAGGCTTTCAACCAAGATAGCCTCTTTTAGCGCCAACATAGCCTCAACATTAGCCGCAAGATGGGTCAACATGGGCCCAACATGGGCCAACATATGGCCAACATAGGACCGAGATAGGGCCCACATGGGCAAGCGGGGGCCAACATAGGCCAACATGGGGCCAACATAGGCCAACATGGGGCCAACATACAAGACAAGGCCAACATGGGCCAAGATAGGGGTGACATAGGCCAAGATAGGGCGAAGCTGGGCCAACATCCGGCCAACGTCGGCGAACACAGGGCCAACCGACCCTTTCCTTGCCGGCGCCCGGCTGTCACGCGTAAGCCTTTAAATCCGAGCGCCAGCCAGGAGCCCGTGTGCTTCCGGAGACCTTCAGTGGTAACCGAAAGTTATACGCTGGCCGCCCCTGCCGCCGACCCACCCCGTGTCGACCCCGTGTCGACCCCCGACCCACTGAGGACCCTGTAGTTTAGAGTGTATCGTGTGTGTGATGTTCAAAAACATCGTTTTTTACAGAGGGTTTTGGGCCCTTCGGCCGATGTTTAAAAACCGTGTTTTTTACATGGTTTTTGGGCCCCCGGGAAGGGTCCGGGACGGAAAAATTGACATCTTGAAAGTGTTCAACATAGATGGCGCAACATATCGCCCCAAGATGGCCCAACATGGGGCCAACATGGGCCAACATAGGGCCAAGATAGGGCCAACATAGGCCAAGATAGAACCAGGCGTCAGCCTTTAAATATGCATGTAGGTTTCCTAAAATAAGGGTACCCCAAAATCATCCAGACTTGGACCTTTTTAGGATTGAAACCTATGGGTTTGGGATTCCCCATTTCACTCTTCAGAGTGTGGCCCTGCGACAAAAACGACGCCCAGTTTTGTTCGGCTCTTTGTCCATATTGTGATATCATCGTGATATGGTATCATAATGTATCATATCTGACATGCGGCATACTATATGGCATACCATATTCCCCTTCCGTTGCTCATGCTGATGTTGATGGATCCGAGGCGCTGTGATCATGCATCTTTCGGTAGTGCTCACGCAAACGTGACAGTTCCTTTCTCAAAGCACCTGACTCACTCCACTGGTGCAAAGCTCCTTCCGCTTCTGTGGCGCGAGTGTCATTCAGACTTTGCATCTCATACTGCGGATGCAAAACACGAACCACCTCAGAGCAGAAAAAAGGGGCAGAACAGCTGGAACTCGAACTAAATGGAACATCATGGAACTGCATCTTCTCAGCATTAGATACTTTAAGAATCTTTAAGAATCAAATTTCTGATAAGGGGAAACTTGTGACAAAGGCACCAGTGAGAGCCTCTCTTGGCTTTCATCATCATGCTCCAGGCTATGTAGGTAGCTGTCCTGCTTTCAGTATGTTCAAACAAACACAAAATAATACAAACAGTGAAAAAAACTTTGAGGATGCGCAAGAAATCTGTTCAAAACTCACCATGCGATAGTTTGTCATGCTGTGCAGTTGTCTCCAGCTGGTTCGACTGGAAACAAACGATAGGCGAACAACCATCAGACCAAATGGATCAATGGAGGTTCGCACACTGCAGCAAATGCAGGCGGTCTCTCGTATCCTCACATATCCTCACCCATGTTTCTGCCAAGGGCAGAGCTGCGCTCCGTCCTGAAAGCACACGGCTTTGCCAGCTTGCAATTCTACCTTTTCCCCAGCGACCTCGGATGCGTCGCAATATGAGACAAGTATAGACAGTATAGACAATAAGATATAGTGAGATAAACCCCTAAAAACGAACCGAAATCGGGAACGGCTTGACACTGAGGAGCCAACCTCCAAGTAAACACCTGTACCTCCTTTGAGTGTGAGGTGGATGTTAATCTGATTGTTGACTGCTCCAGTGTGTGGACCGACGTAGGCACCGCCAACAGAGCGAAAAAGAACGATCTCTTCGTTGTTGGGCATCACGTATGGAAGTCCCGGCTTCGTGGGAATCTCTGGAAGAAGAAGCTCACAGGTATGAGGCATCACCGCACAAATCTCTGCATTCCACGTATGCCCTCGGTACAAAAAGAGGTTCTGCCAAGAGCCAGCGGCAAATAAATAGGGATATGCCTCAGCCCGTCAGCTTGTCCGATGTCATTCTGGAATGTCATCACATGGTCATCAGATTGTGACTGTTTTGTGGCTGTGTTGGGCAACATGTTGGGCAACATGTTGCAGGCATGTTCAACATCCGAAACCCTCTCGAGTCTGTTCAAACTCTGTTTGGCCATGTGGCCTTTTGGAGTTTCGGCGCAGCGAGCACTGCTTCGCTCAAGATCCGTCCGAACTGAGCTTCCAAGTGTCGGACAAAGGGCCAGGCCTCTCTCGACACGACACAACAAATCATTACAACGCCCAAACGGCCGAAACTATCTTAATCTACTTTGATTCCATTTCGGTCAGTGATTTCAATCTAATGTCACTGTAACTTCACTGGTTCGGGTCATCTGTCACTCTGCTCTTCTCTGTATGCTATTGGCAGCCATGCGTTGTCTTTTAACACCAACTCACATGTTACATGCAAAAGGACTGAACCAGACTGAACTGTCCAATCAGATTGCACCTTGTGACAATCCCAAAAGGGTTGTCGTGTTAAACCCCGAACCCAAACGGTAGGCGTCTCAACAGCAGAAGGCCAAGGAATTGCAGCCTTGGATGTCCATGACAAAGTTGGCAACACAATCAAATCCAACAGGGAAGGAACTCAGTCAAAAAACAACACAAATTGATGCAAACATGCTCATCTTCTCTTTGATTATTTCATATAGTGTCCTACTGTTTGTCATGGTTCGCACACATTGCATCCATGCTCCCCTCTCCAAACAACTCGCAGTGCCAGTGCCAGCCTCATCTTCTGGCAGAACTTCAGGAAAAGCACGGGTGGAGCCGCGAAATAAACTTCTTGCGCGTTTCCAGGTGTCATCTGCACCTGTGGTATCTCCTCGGAAGTCTCAAGAAGTCTGCGACCATTTGCAGTGTGTGCAGTGATGTGCAGCCAATATATTTCAATGTATTATTCTTCTCAATTTGTTTGTGGAACTCACAATCTCTGCAAGTAGCCCATGCTGAAGAGCTTTTGGATAGCCTCAAGACGGATGGGGAACACAATCAGCACTCGTGAAGAGATGCAAATAATCCCCCCTCGGCCCCTCTCCCACAACACTCCATCCGCACAACTGAGAAAAAGCACCAAAGACTCACACATAAACAAAAACAAGTGAACTGAATCCATCCGAAGCTGCCAAAAAAAACATAAACATGTAATTATCGTCATACCACAAACGGTATCTATGTCTGTTCTAGATCTGCCTGAGGTTCCAAAATGTTCCACTTTTTTCCAAAGATTTTGTATCTGTGGCAGCACTGTGGCAGGAGACGATTTTGTACATCTTCTGCGGGCACCGCGTTTGAAGCTCGTCTCGGATTTTCAGCTCAATGAGGCAATCGGGAAGCAAAGCCACTGACCTCGGCTGAGAGGAGCACAACAGTTTCTAGAGTGTCTATCTACGTCTATCTATGTCTACCTTGTATGTTTCATCCAACCCTCATCTACACTTAATCCATCCAATAAAATAGTCTACCGAAGCCTGACCGAAGCTATTGTATATTTTTCTTGTATCTGCAGTATCCTGTTCTTGTCCTGTCTCCTCTTCTCCTCTCGTCTTTCGACCTTGTATCTATTGGTCCATCCATCTATATCCACCTACATCCATCTATATCCACCCACATATCTAACCTATCACACCTTACAAGTACCAAACACAGCATGCATGACATTCATATTCAAGGCAAAACCTCGAAACAAGCCATGAAGGATCCTATGAAACTATACAAAGCTGGTTCCCTGTTGCAACTGGATGCCGAGATTCTCAAGCACCGCTGCTGCCACGGCATAGTTTTTGGCGACGTTGGGCAAATCAGCCGCCCAACTCGCGTAGGTACCTACAGTAGCTCCGATTGGGGTGCTGTTGAATGAGAGGCGTGGCAGGGTTTTGCCGCCATGGGTTATACTGTGGTTTCTGAGATTGCAACCTCACACAGTGATCAAGTTGATTAACCTGCAACTGTTTCTTTAATTTTTTCTCAGATGTGAAGCCGTCATGTGGCTACGGGGCTACAAGGCTTTGCCAAGGGAAACTGCAGAAACCCAAGGCAAACCGGGAAGAAATCGCCAGGAAGTTGCTAGCGACTCCAAAGTTCACATCGTTGTGGAGAAAACTTCGGATCGCTGCAGGTGATTCTGGATCCTGGTGGGTGATGCGCGACAAATTAAAGTCCAAACAGCGACCAATCTCTGGGATGATATGAATCATATGATGTATTATCCATCAAATATCATAAATCTATATAAATCTCACAAAAAGGATACAAACACATCATAAGACATTATGCGTTTATCTGATTTTCAATCGGCCTGCCATGCTGCCGCCCACTCATCCAATTGCCGCCGGATCTCTTTCTCGGTCGACACCTGGCGGTCACTTTCACTGGCATATCGTATTTAATTTTAAAACAAGTTAAAAACAACTTTGTTTTAGAGAATTGTTGGAAATTTACAAATTCCCTTTGATTCAGTATCAAAGAAAAAATAAAACATATAATTTACATATCTGACATATCTCCCATCCCGGATGGCTCCACGGATCTCCACAGTGACCTGGGAGGCTGCCACCAGTAGGTTCAGAAACACCAGCGAGCTACGTGTCATTGCAAAACAAGACCAAGATCATCAAAGTCTGATGTCAAATTGCACTAATGTCTGCTGCTCGATGTTTGCTTTGTAGCCAGTTAGAATGGAATGGTGGCACAGCAAACAACAAATATGTGCAACATTCACCTTTACTGTCTGGATACTTCAGACATCATACTGTACAACATTGCAGTACAATAATATCATCTACGTTGCTCAATTTTTCAAACTATAGTTGTGCAATTTTGTGACACATAAGCACCCAACTGCAGGTAGTTTGTTGAGTTTGTTCTATCGTGTCTTTGGGAGTCTTTCAAGAATTCTTGTGAGAAACCTTTCAAGGCTATTTCTGTTAAAAATCCAATGGGCACTGGAACAGGTGCTTAAGCCACGAGGTTCCAAAAGCCTCCAAGAGTACAGCGTGCGTTGTGTGAAATCATGGCAGTCTGTGCATCATGTTCCTTTCAGTCTGTCAGTCAGTCTTGGTCTTACGCATTTTTTTCCGCGCAAACAAAATGGGCTCACGGCCGTCCTGAGATGTTTGCCAATATTTGCTCAGGCTTCGGATCTCAGTTGGGTGGATGTCAAACCACCGAATTCTCCCAAAAACTGCCAGTCTGGGCGCAACCACTTGACCGCTTGACCCTATTTCAACATCTGTAGTCATTACTTCAATCGCTGGTGCTGTGGGAAGTTGCTCAACCGTTCACAGCTTAGGATCAGTCCAATCTTGGTGCATCATCCGTCCCTCATGCGCCAAAGTTCATGTGGTGAGCAAGTTGAATGGCCCTTTGCAAACCGGGGCTCGGGCTCGACGCTATCAGCGCGGCAGAACTCAGCCTGTCACAACACATTTCTTTAATTTCATACAATGATTCCAATGATGTCACTGATGTCAAAACAAAATCTGCTCTGCGATACACGAGGGTCTCTGAGGTTGTCGCCAGTGCTTCTACCCGGGCAAGAAGCCCTTTCCATTTTTCCTACAGGTCTTTGAGCTAAACTTTAGATTCTCACAGAGCAAAGCAATGACAGGATCATACAACATACCAAAATATGATGCGGGCTGTAATCAGGCGCGAAGTGCCCTGGGTTCCAAACATCCACGGGCTCAGCGGAGTGGTTCTCCTAGTAGCTCTGAAACGGAGCCGAGCCATGTGGTGCGTGTGATTTCGGTTTAAGTGAAGAAAGTAGGTTCAATTACTCGACACGAAACGTAGTGCCAAAACACCCCCAATTACAGGTTCATTTTGAAAATCAAAGCCAAATTGATACAGATAAACAATGCGCAATGGTCGTGGAATGGGCGAGAATGGGATGGAATCTGCATGCGTATTCATTTCTGTATTTGGTGTGGTTGCGTTTGAAAGTGCCACTTGTTCAAGCACTGCAGCCACGGACAATAAGGAACAAATGATGATGATGATGATGATGATGATGATGATGATGATGATGATGATGATGAATGAAAAGAAAAAGAAAAAGAAGAATAAAAAAGAAGAAGAAGAAGGAGAAGAAGAAGAAGAAGAATATCAAGAAGAAGAAGAAGAAGAAGAAGGTCAAGAAGAAGGTGAAGAAGAAGAAGGAAGAAGGAGACTGATAACGATACCAATGGTAGCATGAAGATGGTGATCAGTACCGTCATAACTCCCCAGGTTGCGAGGTGCCTGAGAGCACGTCAGGCGGATCCAACAGATCCAACAACCCAGCCCCTGCCAATTCCCTTGCCGCGAGGCCGTGATATACAAATCTGATGCAATCTGAGACAAGTCATGGCAAGTCTAAGTGGCATCCCAGTCGTGTCCCAAAACGGGCGATCACCGGTCGCTGTCCTCAGTCTCAGCTGCTGGTTCCCTCGGTATCAAGGATAGGATAGCATCGGATAGCACGTGTCAGGCACGTGACAACGCTGCCAGTATGCTGGTTCTGCTGGCTGCACCAAGTCTCTTGCTCTATGGGCACCTTGGGAATGCGAGCTTGAAAAATATGCCCTTCCATAGTTTCAGCAGTTTTTCAAACGGGCTCATGCTGCCAACTGCATTTGCATTCGTTGAACAAACTCAAGCCAACCATATTACTCACTTTCGCATGAGCTATGCAAATGCCTCCATGGAGCCAGTCCACAAAAACCCGCAGCCCGTGAAGCTGTTCTGTGCCAAGCGGCAGGATCAATGTAGGGATTTCTGAAGCTTGCCACCTGGTGAAGCACTATTTGTCTCCATCACTCTCCATCGACTGTTCGCGTGAATCTGGCGTCAAAATTGACATAGGAGAGATGAGGTGCCGCCAAAAGAGCTGCGGAGGCCATGAAAGCCAAGTGCCACAATGACAAGCAAAAAAGTCGGGAAAGAAAACTTCACAAGAGCCTCACACCTGAGTGAAACGTGGTGAAAGGTCTGTCTCAAACACGGCTGTGCCCCGAACCGGCTCCGAAGGTCTGGGCGACTGTGAGGCTGACCTGGCGAACGGGTTGAGCCGACAGCCACGTCAGGTCGAGTTTCAATGTGGTTTGCTGAGCTCTGTGCGTGTCTGAATCGTCACTGCCAGCCTTGCGTGTTGAGTGACGTTGTGACAGTCTGATCGCCATTTGAATGTATCTCATCTCACTGCATCTGACTTCGATGCCTGTGGATGTCTGATGTCACTGATGGCTGTGCCTTGGTCTTTGATTCCTTCGATCTTCGGCGTGTTCTCCGCCGCTCCTCAGACTGTCAGCGGCAAGTCCGATTCTGTGTTTCGCACAGCCGCGGCAAGTCTCACAGCGGAGCCCACCTTAGAGCTTCGGTGCCGCTTCCGCCGACCTTGGCACTGCAACATGATACCGAAGTGTTACCAAGGTGTTTTACCGAAGTGTTGCAAGATGTTACTTTTGGTGATCAAACCACGGAGGTGAACAGTGATCCAATGGTCGATTGCTTTCCACTTCAAACTTTAGCACCCAGGATCACCCAGGTAGCTCTCACAGAAAGAGCTTGGATTTCAGACGCTCCGGCTGAGCACCGTGATCTGTGTGTGGAGAGACATACCTCAGGGCTGCTGACAGTAGTTGTGATGGCCTTCCTGCACCCATGCTTTCAGAGAAAAAACGCCTCAAGATCATCAGGCGAGGGGCGGATTCCACCATGGCCTGGATGACGATTCAAAACGGACACCATTCCACGTGAACAGAGCTTCAAAATGATTAATTCAATATGAGTCTATTCAAAATAGTTGTAAATACCTGGGTCATATGACGCAATGAAATGTGGCGACGCATGACCCCGCACCAAGAATATCAAGCGTGACAGCTGTGCTCTGGAGGAAATGCAGGCCACCTCGGTGAACCGAGGCCCTCGACGACGAGTCCAAAGTACATGGGCCACATCGGTGTGAAGTGGCTATAAAGTGGCTATATGTGGCTATTTTATGCTATTTTGTTATGAAGTCCTATGAATATGTGCTATTCTGTCGAGTAGAAAAGTGGACCCCTAATCCAGATTGCTCATTTCAAAACAGAAACAACCAAAGGAAGATCGAGCAATTGCTACGCCATGCTACGACTATATCGTCCTATGCACATCACATGCACATCACGTGCACATCACATGCCTCTTGGTTTCATGTGTCTGTCATGTGTGGCTCTGTACTGCACCAAGTCCTGGACGGGCCAGGACCGTGTCCAGGACGTGGGTGATGTACTGGACCCCGAGGGTTCAATGCTGGCCTCATGGATCATGCAATGACCATGCGGCGTCCAAGAAGCGTCCAAGAAGCTTTGACCCGAAAAAATGGAGGAATTGATTCGCTTGAGTTTTCAATGTCTACCCAAACAACATGTCAACATGTGTCAATATGTCAGGCAGATGTCAGGCACATCCTAGGTGCAGATCAGGCAGGAGACTGAGGTTGCAACTCAGGGTGAGCCTTGCCAAGACTGGACCAAGTATCTAGAAAAGAAGACTTTGCTACCACTTTTGTTGCCTTTGAAAAGGAGACTTCTTTGTTGCTCCTATACTACCTACTGATTTTGTGATAGTTTGTTTACGCTTGTCGTTTTAGCGCAACTTCTCTCCAGGTGTGTTGACCGATGCACCTCGGTGCTGCAAATTCTTGGACTATCACAGCATTTGCACATGAGAACCAACTTGACTGTTGGGTCCACTTGATTCCAATCTGCCCATCCAGATCATCCAGAACTCACAACACAGCAGCCTGTCTGTCATCACGTGATCGCGCGATCTCAAAGGCCTGTAAGGGGCACAGAATGGCACAGAAGCAACTCTCAGATCTTGTGACCCTACATGACATTTTGTGCCATTCCAATATTATTTTGATGCAAATGCGGCATCACAAATGTCAATGGCCCATGGCCAAGGATGGCCCAGTATGGCTCAGGTGCACGCAGCATTCTCCACATCTAGACGAGAGAAGCGCGGCTTCGCCTGCGGCTTCGCCTCACAAGACTTGAATCCAAGTAACACTGACCAGAATCTGCTTACTTCACCATAATTCACCAGGAACAAGCAAACATATGCCAAATGACATTCAAACATCAAGAGATGAGCCAAGCGAAGAAACCGAAACGAGGGCAGTGGGTGAAGTGGCAAGAGCAAACGCAATTTTGGTTTGCGTGTCTGTCACATGGCTGACATTGCTAAATCTGAGTCTCACACTTGGGCTTTGAGACTTTCAAAGGGCGAATGTGGCACCTTCCACACGTTGACTCATCAAAGTTCCCTGCCTTAATTACTGCGCTGGACCAAAATTAGCCGTGGAAATCCACCTTGCTGTCCTTGTTCTGCTTTGCTTCCTGCTTTGCTTCCGGCTTCGCTTCCTGCTGCCAGGCTCAGTCTTCTGTTCAGCAACAAAACCAGGAACCAAACTGGTTGAAGCTTGGAAAGTACTGACTTGCTGTTGCACTGTTGCACTTTCAAGTTTTGGATGCGTGCAGCCACAGATTCCACACACGACTTCAAGTCGCTGCAGTTTGGTAAGCTGTCTTTCTGGGTTGATTGCGTCGATTCATGCTGACTCATCCCTGAACAAAAACAGCCCACAAGTTCAAAATCATATCCATATGCAGACGGCATCAAAGGGCTCTAGATGTCATGCACTTTGTTTGTATGTGCTTGACAACAAGTTCCTCCTTCTTTCCTTCTGGGGCGGCTGCTTCTAAGTCCTGTTCCCCAATAGTCAATTTAGGGTCTTTAAGAACAAAGAATCTACTTGCAGTACTTGTCGCTCCCTTACTTGCTACTTCGAACACAAACGGAACGCTCCAATTATGCAAAGACTGGATGGTTCAATTTCAAATCACTGTCCTCATTAGTTTCTTCCTTCGTCGCCTCCTGCAAGATGCAACTAAATTTTGACTTGCAAAACCAAGCAAGAAAACATTGACGTGAAGGCTGCAAAGACGGAAACGATCCGTCGCCCCCACAAAGACTGATGCGTCTGAACAAAGAAGCCATCATGATTCACTGAAATTCAAAAAAATCACATCTCAGTGGCTGTTCGCTTGCAAAAAGTCCTCGTTCTTTTCTTCTACGGCTGCTTCGCCGACCTCTGTGCCAAGAGTATTCGTGACTCATGGCATCTCATCGCTTGGCAATACATTGCAACCAAGTGGAGCGGCTGTCCTTCTTTTCGTCTCTCTGGTCCTCCTTCTGGTCGCCGTTGTTGTCAACCTTCTTATCATTGTTCTTCGGTTCCTCCACTTCTCAGCCAACAGGGTTGAGTACGTGGGTTCACTAACTTGTGGCAAATCACAATAGGATCTGCCACGTCAACTTGCATCCGCACTTGATGTGACTTGGTTGCCTCAGAATCCTCCGTATCATCGGCCACCACAACCTCAAGCGGCGAAAATGGTATAGGCATAGGTTACAAATGGTTACAACTTGCGATTGACCAGGGTTACAACTTCAGCAGCCTTCTTCTTCACCTACAAACTCTTCTTGCTGTGAGCAACGTGAAGATGATTTGTGCGATTTACACATGATGGCAATGTGAAGATGACACGGCCAGCATAAGTCAACTCTCGCTGCAAATTGCTCTTTTCAGGGCGATAGTTGCACTTGCCACATTTGCATCCTTAGGACGGATTGACCAATGTTCTGGGTCTCAAGAATCAACGGCCAACTTGAAACACCTGTCGGTACATCATTCATGCAGACCTGGTATTGAACTATGTGGGGCACTGAAGATCTACGAAACAATACTACAGCACTTCCAAGCCTGGGGAACTCGTGACCGATGTGATAGATGCTGTCATGCAACACCATGTGCAATATATTCTGTGACATATCTTGATACGCCTTGATATACGAAGTCAAGATTGGCACATCATGCCACTGGGATAGCCCAGCAAAAGAAGTCCGGCTGCGAGGCTGAAAGCCTTAGCAAGTTGCCAGTTTTCTTGGCCACGCTATTGCCAAGTGAGCACTCACGTGATGTCAGCTACATGGAACCCATATGAATCCATAATATCACGGAATACGGAATCCCTCTGGAATCCGACAGATCCTGACCCCACCTGCCTGGAGGTAAATACGGACCTCTTCGTGAAAGCTCCAGACCTTCAGGCACCTCAACTTCCGAAGTGGGCACAATAGCAACGGACAATAGTGGCACCATGAGTCAATGAGACCTGCAATCTTGATAGGATCTGACAGGGGCCAGAAATGTAAATGAAAAAATAGTATCTTTAAAATACTATTTCAAAGCAATTGAAAATGGGTAAATTTGGATAAAAATGGACAAGGCAGGTCTTGTTTGGAATCCAATTTTCCACAGTATTTCACAACAAGGAACTTGTGCAGTTGATTGTCGTGCAGCTGATCTCAGCTGATCTCAGCTGATCTCTTCCCGCCTCCGGATAAGCTGGTGGACCCCAAGGTCCCGGTGGCTCCGTTTCAGCTCTCATTTGTCGCAGGCGCTGCACCTCACAGTTGGTGACAGTGGCTGGTTTTGCCTTCTGCTTGGCTCCCGCAGTCCCCCAGAGTTTGTTTGGAGCTCTTCAAACTGCTTGCAGTTGACACAAGATGTACCACTTGCTGCACTAGCTCGCCTCTTCTGGATTTGGGATGTAATCCAAACACACCTGCATCACGCTTGATCACAGTTTCAATGCCAAGTGTCAGACATGGAAACATGGCAAAACCCTCCAGAACCAATGTCCCTCCAGCACTTTCAAATGTTCGGTGCCTTTCCGAGTTTCCCCTTCCGCCACAGATCGAGGAAGAACACTGCACCACTCCCAACGTGTCTTTGGTCTCTTGGGTTGACCTGGCATCTCCAAATCAGAAGAGAAAAAACATCACAAAAGATGAAAACACCTGAGAAAATATGAAAGACGCAGACCCTGGGGGACTTTCTCACATGACTATCTTTCTCCCCGCCTGCCAGGTGAGGGTTTCTAGATTTTAGCAAAGTTGCCTGGCTTTGCTCCGCGTCCCTTCTCCCGCCTTCCCTCCCTCCCCTCCTCACTCACTCCCCGCCTTCCCTCCCTCCTTCATGTCTGCCAGCTCTGGATGCCAGTGGGTCACGTCTGGATCGACTCACACATGGCGAGCCCATGTGATCTGGGCCTGACCCGGAGGGCAAATGGCGAGCTCCGACGGCTGTGGTCTGGGCTTGGACCCGGCCGCCAAATCGCGAGCTCAGAGAGAATGCCAGATAGAGTGTCAGAAAAGATGCAAGACAGAATGCCAGATAGGATCTCGGAATAAATGTCAGGTAGAGAGCTAGTGAGACTGTCAGACTAAATGCCAGATAGCATGTCAGAAAGGATGCCAAAGAGGATGCCAGATAGGATTTCAGAAAATATGTCGGATAGAATGCCAGACAGAATGTCAGATAGAATGCCAAACAGAATGCCAGATAAGAGGCCAGAAAAATCAGATAGAATGCCAGATTGAATGCCAGAAAGAATACCAGAATATATGCCAGATAGAAAGCCAGAATATATGCCAAATAGAACGCCAGAAAAGATGTCAGATAACATGCCAAATAGATTGTCAAAAAATGTGTCAGGTAGAATGCAAGATAGACTGTCAGAATAAATGTTAGGTAGAATGCCAGATTGAATGCCAGAGAGACTGCCAGATATGAATGTCAGAACTGATGCCAGATAGAATGTCAGAGGAGATGCCAGACAGAATGCCAACTGGAATGCCAGACAGAATGTCAGAAAATATGCCAGATAGAATGCCGGAAATAATGTCAGATAGAGTGCCAGAAAGAATGTCAGAACATATGCCAGATAGTGTGCCAAATAGACTGCCAGATAGAATGCCAGAACAGATGTCAGATACCATGACAAATAGACTGCCAAGATATATGTCAGATAGAGTGCCAGATTGAATGCCAAAAAGAGGGTCAGAAAATCCGCCGACCCCTGCCGCCAGCAGGGGGAGCGCGTTAGAGGAGCACTTACTAGCAACAAAGGGCTAAATTACCAGCAACAAGGGCCAAAAGAGAAAAGCGGATAGGCAGGAACAAGAGAGTCAGTTTTCTTGTAAGTTCAAAAAGCAACGTCAGCCAGGGGGCCGTTGCCCGCAGGCCCGGTCCGCCCCTGAGGGCCATGCTGTTTGGGTGTGGCGAAGGCGCCGTTTTTTGAGCCTCAACGCCTGGAAGACAGCCAGTTTTCTCTGTAGGTTCAGAAAGCGACGTTAGGCAGTGGGGGCCGTTGCCCGCAGGCCCGGTCCGTCCCTCAGGGCCATGCTGTTTGGGTGTGGCGAAGGCAGCGTTTTTTGAGCCTCAACGCCTGGAAGACAGCCAGTTTTCTTGTAGGTTCAGAAAGCGACGTTAGGCAGTGGGGGCCGTTGCCCGCAGGCCCGGTCCGTNTTTTGAGCCTCAACGCCTGGAAGACAGCCAGTTTTCTTGTAGGTTCAGAAAGCGACGTTAGGCAGTGGGGGCCGTTGCCCGCAGGCCCGGTCCGTCCCTGAGGGCCATGCTGTTTGAGTGTGGCGAAGGCGCCGTTTTTTGAGCCTCAACGCCTGGAAGACAGCCAGTTTTCTTGTAGGTTCAGAAAGCGACGTTAGGCAGTGGGGGCCGTTGCCCGCAGGCCCGGTCCGTCCCTCAGGGCCATGCTGTTTGGGTGTGGCGAAGGCGCCGTTTTTTTGAGCCTCAACGCCTGGAAGACAGCCAGTTTCTTGTAGGTTCAGAAAGCGACGTTAGGCAGTGGGGGCCGTTGCCCGCAGGCCCGGTCCGTCCCTCAGGGCCTTGCTGCTTGGGTATGGCGAAGGCAGCGTTTTTTGAGCCTCAACGCCTGGAAGACAGCCAGTTTCTTGTAGGTTCAACGTTAGGCAGTGGGGGCCGTTGCCCGCAGGCCCGGTCCGTCCCTCAGGGCCATGCTGTTTGGGTGTGGCGAAGGCGCCGTTTTTTGAGCCTCANNTGGAAGACAGCCAGTTTTCTTGTAGGTTCAGAAAGCGACGTTAGGCAGTGGGGGCCGTTGCCCGCAGGCCCGGTCCGTCCCTCAGGGCCATGCTGTTTGGGTGTGGCGAAGGCGCCGTTTT
>BGPT01000737.1:132734-144002 GCA_003297045.1 Symbiodinium sp. clade C Y103
ATCTCATTCTTGGTCGCGTCATATCTCACATTGTACACGTACACACGCGGCAGAACGGTCTTGGAGCGCCGCATGGCCAGTCTGTCAGGAAAGCTTTATAAACAATCTATCATGATATGAAACCTTGAAGATTAACAAATAAATATGATGATTGTAACACACATGGGGATATGTAGATATACACTAAGCAAAGCTTCCCGAGTTCCTTTGGAACCTAAAAAAATCGATCAGGCCGATGTAAATTGAACAGAATGAACACAACAGAGAAATGACGCAAGTAATAGTGAGTCTGCTAAGACCAACCCTCAAGAACTCAAGTAATGTTTCCCCTCCGCAAGTAAAAGAAGACACAAGTAAAAGAAGAGTCATACGCAAGTAAGGCGCACCTTTTTCAACTTAGGCGAGGCGAAATCTCTAGTCGTCTTGCAAAAACTGCAGCAGACCAGCACGCAGCTCCTCATCGGAGGTGGAGTCCAAGGTGGGACTTCGTCGAAATGACCTCGAAACTTGCGCAATGCTACGAGGCTGCAAGGTGTGTGGTGATCGACTCCTTGCCCTTGCTTGAGAGGAAGATGATGCTGCTTCCGATCCCAACACCGGTGGTCGACTGCCAAGCATGTCCTGAACGTACGGATTGCAACGCAGCGATGGCCGCGTTGGAACCGAAGAGAGTCCCAAGGAACTAGTCGAGGAGCTCGAACACATCAATGGATCCTGACCACTCGGTATAAACCGTAGAGCAGGATTCTTGGCTAATTGAGCAGACATAAATGGTGTCAATGGACTTGTGGATACACGCACAAAGTCCGGATAAATGGGCAAAGGAGGTCGGCATCCACCAGAGCACTGTGCAGAAGATGTATAAACTCCACTCGTTTGTGGTGCTTCAGGATCGCCGTATGTAGTTGCCTTAAGACCTTGGTTTCTCCATTCATTTCTTTTGGAAATGAAAATGAAAAAGTTTGAAATTGAATACTCTTGTCAAGTGACAGGTGTCGTCACCTTCTTTGCTCAAACCTCGAATCCAGCGACCATGCAGGGCATGTGCGCACATCTTTGCCTTCTCCAAGGAGTCATAGGTCAGCACCAACTTCAAGAGAAAAGCTGGACCCCATTTGCGAATCATATTTTCGAAAGCTTCTTTCCATCCTTCGGCCCTATCACATCTAACGTCGAGAAGCCCGTCGGCTAATTGCAACGATTGCAAAACATCACTCACTTCTTGAGGTCCCACACAATATTTCACGTTATCAACGTGAAGCTCATAGACCATGGCCAGGTTCCACAACGTTTGTCTCTAACCAAAAAAAGTGTGTGCATATACCAGATGAGCATTTTTATTATCTTGTTGGTAAACAATCAAAAATTATGAAGAAGCTTGATTCTATTTTGAGAAATGGGATTTCTGATGACAACAAAAAACAAATCACATTCGATCCACAGTTGCTGAAAATATAGAACTCATGCCCTAACATCTCGGAAGTCTCACATATGGAGACACTCATTGACTCAAGTAATGTTGATAACTCTGTCTCAAGTAATTACGCAAGTACTGGTCTTTTATGTCTCGATGCAATCGTGATCAACACGACAGCTCGTCTAATTTACCATTGGGATGTCATGTCTTTTCAAGCATCCCCAACCCCAAGTCAGACAGCGCGCACTTGTGACTCCCAAGCATCTACGAATCACACTTGAGCCAAATGAGACAAAACAAAAATAATTTCTTGAGAGGAAAAATCAGTCAACGTTGGGAGCCGCCAAAGCGCGCTGAACCTGCTCAGCAAAAGGATTGGTAGTCGAACCAGGCGGAGCGAACCGACGCTTAACAAGCTCACTCACACTAAGATCCTTCAGAAGCTCAGCGCGACGCAAAGACGTAGCCCAGGCCTGCATGGCCTCTCGCTTGCTCATGCCACCATGATCCATCTGCTCCTGCACATACCGCTCTCTTTGAGAGGCTAACTCACCGGGTTTGTAAGTCAAACTGAGCGAAGAATCGATGGGGCTTGAGGCAGCCCTGCTCGAAACACTTTTGCTGGCCTTCACAGTGTTCTTCTTCTTCACACAAACAGACTTGGCTGGCTTCCCTGAATCTTTCTTGCATTTGCTTTTCTTCTGCTTGTTCACCGATGCCTTCTGGGCATTCTTGGTGCCCTTCTTGCTCGGGCCCGTCTTTTGTTCTTTCATGGTTGCCTTTGGCGCATGATTCATTGCCAATGCTAAAACATTGGCTGCACACTTGGCCGGTTGGGACACACCAACCTCGACTGGAGTTGAACCACGTTGACCTAAGATTCTGCCAAAGATTGCAGGCAAAGGTTTCACAGACCTGCAAGCCGGATTCTGACCTCCGGAAGCCCTGCAAGGCGAAGGTACAACGGCCTTCACCTGCTGCTTGTCCACAGGAACCAACTGGCAAGACGTCATAGCTGATGCCGCCTCCAAACTCTTCTCAGAACCTTCGAAAGAAGTCATGTAAATGTCACCCTCGTACCGCTCCTCATCCTCAAAGTTCTCGTTCCCGATGAGCTCCGGCGGAAGCACTACTCGATCCAACATGATGTCCATTTTGCACTGGTCGGCTTTGCTCAACATCCTATAGGTTCTGCTTTTCAAAACCTGGGAACATTTCAGTTGCCGCATCATCGACAAAAGCACACGCAAGGTCACATCCACCTTGTCCATCAAGTCGGAACTGCTCAAATGCTTTGTGTGAGGAAACTCAGCAGAAAAGCTCTGCTCCATGCCCTTGAGCGCTGCCACAACCTTCTTGCTCACAAGCTTGGTGTTGGGACAGATCGCAAGTAAGTCATAAAGTAAGCCANCACAACCTTCTTGCTCACAAGCTTGGTGTTGGGACAGATCGCAAGTAAGTCATAAAGTAAGCCAGCCACTTTCATCAACCACGGACCGTCAGGCTTGGAATGCCAGCCATATGACATAGGACCAGTCGGAGGTGGACAGATCAAAGACCAAAGCTGCTTCTCCTGCTTGAACTCGCAGTACTTTGTCAACACAGCTTGAATGCTATGCACCGAAATGGTTGCGTCAGCAATCAAACGAAATCTCGAACTCTGCTTATTGCCCTTTTCCTCCGCCGCAGCAGCCATCCTGGCATGCACAGCAGCATCCAAGGCTGACATGGCAACGCAGCCAGCTGCCAAATTCAAACTCTACTTCACCTTCTGCCAAAATCTGCCCCAAGTAACAACATCTGGCCACACACTCAAGTAAGAAATGAAAATGACTCNTGCCAAATTCAAACTCTACTTCACCTTCTGCCAAAATCTGCCCCAAGTAACAACATCTGGCCACACACTCAAGTAAGAAATGAAAATGACTCAAGTAAACGTGTTCTTGATCACGCAAGTAATCAAAAATATAGTAAATGCTACCTTTTTCCATCTCCGTTCACAAATAAAAAACAAAAACTTTTTTAAAACACATGTGCATTTTATACATAATTTTGATACACATTACAAAAAAAATGCATTTTCCAACTCATTTCGAAATCAAAAAAATATACCTAAATAAATTTAGGTATAACCTAAATAAATTTAGGTGCAACCTAAATAAATTTAGGTGCAACCTAAATACATTTAGGTGTCACCTAAATTTACATTGCACCTAAATATTTACGTAAATTACTATTTCCCGAGACTCAGGGTGGCAACGCGAAATTGTTTGCCGCAGCCATCACCGCGGCGGTGATCGACTTGCCCTGTGGCCACAATGCTTTGCACAGATTTCACGCAGTGCGGGCAAATGTATGTGTACGTTCGCGTTGTCGCTGCGTCGGGCCCCACAGCAAGCTGCTGGGTTGATGCGTGGGCAGCACCCATTTTGGATCTTTCGGCTCCCGTCGAGGTCTGTCTTGCTTCGTGTATTTTCTGAATTTCCCTGCGAACATCCTGTAGGATTGCTTCGTGTCGCTGGCGGGTTTCGCGTTGGCGCAAGCGGGCCAGGCGTTGATTCGCGCGATGAGCAAGACGGCACACGAAGGCAAAGGCTATGCATGCGTTGCATATTTGTGTACCGTCTTGAGTATAGTGACGACTTTGTTGCCAAGCTGTAAAGTCTGTTCGTGGCTTGCGTTCCGCGCACTGGCGACATTGCCAGCAGCCGCGTAGTTTGGTGGCACATTCTTTGCAGCAGCGGCGTCCCGCGTGGCGAGCTTTCCATGCGGCCGCTCCGAAGTCGGATTCTGATTTCGCAACGCCGCACTTGAAACAAGGTTTCTTCAATTCACACGTCAGGCACACACGGAAAACACTACATTGACGCTGGCGATGTTTGACTGGAAAGTTCTGTTCCGCATGCCACAGCTTGCCCACGTTGCACTGCCACGGCGTTCCTGCCTCTGCGTAGTGCTTTGTGCATTCGCGACAGACGCGATCCTTGTCCTCGCGCTTCCATTGACCGGCCGTGAAGAAGGCTGTTGCTGGCTTGCGTTCCGCACAGGTGGCACACCGACGTTCTTCGCAATATTTGGCCAACAACGATTGCCAGTTGATCGACTCCCCTCGAAGGTGTCGCAGAAGAAGGTCTCGGCCCAAACCAATTCCTTTTTGGAAGGGAGCGGCGTCAAACGGTCGAAAAATCAACAACTTTTCGCGTCCTGTGACGCGAGTGATCGCGACATACACCGTGAAGGGATTTCCTGTGGGACCTATACAAAGATCCGTCATCACTCCGTCCTTGATGGTTTGTCCTTGCGCCACATGCGCGGTGATGGCGAACTGGGGCGCGAGCGGGAACTGCGTGCGCNAACACGCAGCTTGGGGCGTTGGCGTTGCCGGTCTAAATACCACACACGTCTGTACGTTCCGACGGGGTAGACGTTTGCGTCCGGCATACCTGGTACATGCCACGAGGTTGCGGTTTCAAACCGCACATACACCACGGCTGGCAAATTGTTGCACACAACTCCTTCCGGCGCTGGCGTCTCATTGGCAATCGTAGACCAACCTACGACGTAGCCCTTGGTGCCTTTTAGAATGCCACGCTTCCGGTCTACAAGGTCTACAGGTTCAGCTCCAGGGGTCGGCGGCAGGGGGCGTAGCCCCTTAATATGCCAGACAGAATATCAGAATTGATGTCAGGTAGAATGCCAAAAGAGATGTCAGAAGATATGCCAAATAGAATGCCAGAATGAATGTCAGAAAACATGTCAGATAGCTTGTCAGAATATGCATCACACAAAAAACGCATTGAATGCAAGACAGAATGCCGGATAGAATGTCAGAAAATATGTCAGATAGAATACCAAATAGAATGTCAGATAGAATGCCAGATAGAATGTCAGATAGAATGTCAGAATAAAGGTCAGATAGAATGCCAGACTAGATGCCAGGTAGAATGCCAGAAAGAAAATCAGAATAGATTCCATGTAGAATGTCAGAAAACATCAGGTAGAATGCCAGATAGACTGCCAAGCCAGGAAGAATGTCAGAAGATATGCCAGCTAGAATGTCAGAAACGATGTCAGATAGCATGCCAGATAGAATGTCACAAAATATGCCCGGTAGAAGTCAGAATATGTCTCGAACAGAATCCCAGATTGAATGCCAGAAACAAGGTCAGAAAATATGACAGATAGAATGTCAGACTTGATGTCAGGTAGCATGCCAGAGTATATGCCACATAGCATGCCAGACAAATGCCAAAAAGAATGTTCGAAAATATACCAGATAGAATGTCAGAAAATATTTCAGATAGAGTGCCAAATTGAANCCAGACAAATGCCAAAAAGAATGTTCGAAAATATACCAGATAGAATGTCAGAAAATATTTCAGATAGAGTGCCAAATTGAATGTTCCAGAAACATGCCAAATAGAATGTCAGAAAAACGAGATAGAACGTCCGCATATATGTCAGATAGAATGTCAGAATTGGTGTCAAATAGAATGTCAGAAGAGATGCCAGATAGAATGCCAGATNCAGAAAAACGAGATAGAACGTCCGCATATATGTCAGATAGAATGTCAGAATTGGTGTCAAATAGAATGTCAGAAGAGATGCCAGATAGAATGCCAGATAGAATGTCAGAAAATATGCCAGATAGAATGCCAGATAGAATGCCAAATAGGATGCCAGATAGAGTGTCAGAATATATGTCACATAGCATGCCAGATAGAATGCCAGATACAATGTCAGAAAATATGCCAAATAGCATGTCAGAAGGAATGCCAAATAGGATGCCAGACAGAGTGTCAGAATAAATGTCACATAGCATTCCAGATAGAATGCCAGAAAGAATGTCAAAAAATATGCCAGATATAACTTCAGAAAATATGCCAGATACAAGGTCAGAGAAAATGCCAGATAGGATGTCAGAAAATACGCCGGACAGCTCGCCAGATAAAAGAATGCCAGTTTGAATGCCAGAAAGAAGGTCAGAAAATATGTCAGATAGAATGCCAGTTTGAATGCCTGATAGAAAGGCCAGTGTTAAATTTCACGAGGGCTTGGGATTTTGGATTTTTAAGGGTATAGGTATAGTGGGCTTTAAAGTCAAAATGCATTATTTGGTGCAACCTACGAATGTTGTAATTTTATTGGATGAGTAGTACGCAGGTAAAAGTAGCCTTCCAGGAAAAATGGAAACAGTCGGAAACAGTCGGAAACAGTCGGAAGCGGTCAGGCATGATCATGCCAAATTTGTCCAACCAACAATTTTAAAAAAAAGTTTCCGCGCGATGCCTTCTTTTTGAAGGTCCAACGGGAACCAGTTGGAAACAGTTGGGGGCTCGTGGATTTGACTCGGCAAAAAAAACATGTTTTAAGAGGTTTCGAGTTCATTGTCTTTATGAAATGGTTGTAAATACCTCTTTATGAAATAGTCGTAAAAAAACCCACTATACCCTAAAAAAATCCAAAACCCCAAAACCTCGTGAAATTTAAAGGCCAGATAGAAGGTCAGAATATATGTCAGATAGGATGCCAGATTGCATGTCAGAAAAAATGCCAGATAGGATAGAATGCCAAATTTAACGCCAGGCAAAATGTCCCAGAAATCATGCCAAAAACAATGTCAAAAAATATGACAGATAGAATGTCAGATACTCAGATAGGATGTCAGATAGAATGCCAGAAAATATGTCAGATAGGATGCCAGATTGAATGTCATAATATGCGCCAGAAAGAATGTCAGAGTAGATTTGAGAAAGAATGTCAAAATACATGTCAGGTAGAACGCCAGAGTGAATGCCCGAAAGAATGCCAGAATATCTGCCAGATAGAATGCCAGATAGAATGCCAGAGTGAATGCCCGAAAGAATGCCAGAATATCTGCCAGATAGAATGTCCAGATAGAATGTCAGAATGTTTTCAGATAGAATGCCAGATTGAATGCCAGATAGAATGCCAAAAATGCGAGATAAAATGTCAGAATATATGTCAGATAACATGCCAGATAAAATGCCAGATTGAATGCCACATAGAATGCCAGATAGACTGTCAGAAAGATTGGCACAAAATATGTCAAATAGAATGCCAAATTGAATGCCAGAAATTATCCAAAATAGAAAGTCAGAAAATATGCCAGGTAGAATGTCAGAAAAAATGACATATAGGATGTCAGAAAATGTGCCAGATAGAATGTCAGAATATATTTCAGATAGAATGCCCGATTGAATGCCAGACAGAATGTCAAAAAAAATGTGAGATAGAATGCCAGATTGTATGCCAAAATAGAATGACAGATAGAATGTCAAATATATGTCAGGTAGAATGCCAGATTGTATGCCAAATAGAATGCCAGATAGAATTTCAGATAGAATGCCAGATAGAATTCCAGAAAATATGCCAGATAGAATGTCAGAATATTTGCCAGATAGAATGCCAGAAAAGATGTCAGATAGCATGCCAAATAGAATGTCAAGATATATGCCAGATAGAATGCCAGAAAAGATGTCAGAAAGAAGGTCAGAAAATATGCCAAGCAGAATGTCAGATAGAATGCCAAACAGAATGCCAGATAGGATTTCAAAAAAATCGGATAGAATGCCAGATTGAATGCCAGAAAGAATGCCAGAATAGATGCCAGATAGAAAGCCAGATTATATGCCAAATAGAACGCCAGAAAAGATGTCAGATAACATGCCAGATAGATTGTCAAAAAATGTGTCAGGTAGAATGCAAGATAGACTGTCAGAATAAATGTTAGGTAGAATGCCAGATTGAATGCCAGAGAGACTGCCAGATANTTGTCAAAAAATGTGTCAGGTAGAATGCAAGATAGACTGTCAGAATAAATGTTAGGTAGAATGCCAGATTGAATGCCAGAGAGACTGCCAGATAGAATGCCAGAACAGATGTCAGATAGCATGACACATAGACTGCCAAGATATATGTCAGATAGAGTGCCAGATTGAATGCCAAAAAGAGAGTCAGAAAATATGCCAGGCAGAATATCAGAATTGATGTCAGGTAGAATGCCAAAAGAGATGTCAGAAGATATGCCAAATAGAATGCCAGAAAGAGTGTCAGAAAACATGTCAGATAGCTTGTCAGAATATGCATCAGACAAAAAACACATTGAATGCAAGACAGAATGTCGGATAGAATGTCAGAAAATATGTCAGATAGAATACCAAATAGAATGTCAGATAGAATGCCAGATAGAATGTCAAATAGAATGTCAGAATATAGATGTCACATAGAATGCCAGACTAGATGTAGAATGGCAGAAAGAAAATCAGAATAGATTCCATGTAGAATGTCAGAAAACATCAGGTAGAATGCCAGATAGACTGCCAGATAGGAAGCCCGGAAGAATGTCAGAAGATATGCCAGCTAGAATGCCAGAAACGATGTCAGATAGCATGCCAGATAGAATGTCACAAAATATGCCCGATAGAAGTCAGAATATGTCTCGAACAGAATCCGAGATTGAATGCCAGAAGCAAGGTCAGAAAATATGCCAGATAGAATGTCAGAATTGATGTCAGGTGGCATGCCAGAATATATGCCACATAGCATGCCAGACAAATGCCAAAAAGAATGTTCGAAAATATACCAGATAGAATGTCAGAAAATATTTCAGATAGAGTGCCAAATTGAANCCAGACAAATGCCAAAAAGAATGTTCGAAAATATACCAGATAGAATGTCAGAAAATATTTCAGATAGAGTGCCAAATTGAATGTTCCAGAAACATGCCAGATAGAATGTCAGAAAATATGCCAGATAGAAATTTCAGAAAAACGAGATAGAACGTCCGCATATATGTCAGATAGAATGTCAGAATTGGTGTCAAATAGAATGTCAGAAGAGATGCCAGATAGAATGCCAGATNCAGAAAAACGAGATAGAACGTCCGCATATATGTCAGATAGAATGTCAGAATTGGTGTCAAATAGAATGTCAGAAGAGATGCCAGATAGAATGCCAGATACAATGTCAGAAAATATGCCAGATAGAATGCCAGATAGAATGCCAAATAGGATGCCAGATAGAGTGCAGAATAAATGTCACATAGCATTCCAGATAGAATGCCAGAAAGAATGTCAGAGAATATGCTAGATAGAAGGTCAGAGAAAATGCCAGATAGGATGTCAGAAAATACGCCAGACAGCTCGCCAGATAAAATGTCAAGATATATGTCAGATAGAATGCCAGACTGAGGGCCAGAAAGACGGCCAGAAAATATGACAGATAGAATGTCAGAATTGATGCCAAATAGAATGTTCGAAGATATGTCAGACAGAATGCCAGTTTGAATGCCAGAAAGAAGGTCAGAAAATATGTCAGATAGAATGCCAGTTTGAATGCCTGATAGAAAGGCCAGTNGAATGCCAGTTTGAATGCCAGAAAGAAGGTCAGAAAATATGTCAGATAGAATGCCAGTTTGAATGCCTGATAGAAAGGCCAGTGTTAAATTTCACGAGGTCTTGGGATTTTGGATTTTTAAGGGTATAGGTATAGTGGGCTTTAAAGTCAAAATGCATTATTTGGTGCAACCTACGCGTAGGTGGGTCGCAAGAAAAAGTGTTGAATGTTGTAATTTTGTTGAATGAGTAGTACGTAGGTAAAAGTAGCCTTCCGGGAAAAATGGAAACAGTCGGAAACAGTCGGGAAACAGTCGGAAACAGTCGGAAGCGGTCAGGCATGATCATGCCAACCAACAATTGTTTAAAAATTAAAGGGCCGGATAACCCCACAAGTCAACTCCTTCCAAGAAGGACGAAGCAGATGTGAAAATGAGATGGTAAAGGCAGGAAAGAGAGAGGACATGGTGGAAGAAAGNAGTGCTGTGTGTGACAAAGCTGCGTGTCTAAGAGTTGTGCGTGACAAGGTTGTATGTGAAAGAGTTGTGTGTGAAAGTGCTGTGTGTGACCAGGTTGTGTGTTAAAGAGTTGTGTGTGACAAGGTTGTGTGTGTGCGTGAAAGAGTTCTGTGCGAAAGAGGTGTGTGTGACAAAGTTGTGTGTGAAACAGTTGTTGCGGCGCCAAACCGGACCCAGCGCCGACCAAGCGCGTCACCAGCCCAGTGCCGTAAGTGCCACGCCTGCCACACAAAGTGAAAGTCCATGTCACCGAGTGCCACGCCTGCCACACAAAACGACGGCAGATGTCGCCAANCCAGCCCAGTGCCGTAAGTGCCACGCCTGCCACACAAAGTGAAAGTCCATGTCACCGAGTGCCACGCCTGCCACACAAAACGACGGCAGATGTCGCCAAGTGCCACGCCTGCAACGCAAAAGAGGCGCGGCGCCAAACCAGACCCAGCGCCGACCAAGCGCGTCACCAGAGCCAGCCCAGTGCCGTAAGTGCCACGCCTGCCACACAAAGTGAAGGTCCATGTCACCGAGTGACACAAAACGACGGCAGATGTCGCCAAGTGCCACGCCTGCCACGCAAAAGAAGCGCGGCGCCAAACCGGACCCAGCACCGACCAAGCGTGTCACCAATGCCGTAAGTGCCACGCCTGCCACACAAAGTGAAAGTCCATGTCACCGAGTGCCACGCCTGCCACACAAAACGACGGCAGATGTCGCCAAGTGCCACNAAGCGCGTCACCAGAGCCAGCCCAGTGCCGTAAGTGCCACGCCTGCCACACAAAGTGAAGGTCCATGTCACCGAGCGCCACGCCTGCCACACAAAACGACGGCAGATGTCGCCAAGTGCCACGCCTGCCACGCAAAAGAGGCGCGGCGCCAAACCGGCCCAGCGCCGACCAAGCGCGTCACCAGAGCCAGCCCAGTGCCGCAAGTGCCACGCCTGCCACACAAAGTGAAGGTCCATGTCACCGAGTGCCACGCC
>BGPT01000737.1:144021-176629 GCA_003297045.1 Symbiodinium sp. clade C Y103
CACGCAAAAGAGGCGCGGCGCCAAACCGGACCCAGCGCCGACCAAGCGCGTCACCAGAGCCAGCCCAGTGCCGTAAGTGCCACGCCTGCCACACAAAGTTGTGTACAATGTTGTATGTGTGAGAGTTGTGTGTGACAATGTTGTGTGTGTGAGAGTTGTGTGTGAGAGTTATGTATGTGTGCAAGTTATGTATGTGTGAGAGTTGTGTGTGAGAGTTGTGTGTGAGAGTTGTGTGTGTGTGTGTAACCCGCTATCACATGCGGTTTTTTACGTTAATCAATTTGTACAGATTGCAGGGGCACACGGCATCCATGACCTACCGTGTGCAACGAAGCTACGGTCTTGGATGGGATATCAGGGCTGNACACGGCATCCATGACCTACCGTGTGCAACGAAGCTACGGTCTTGGATGGGATATCAGGGCTGATCACCCTGACGTACCTGCTTTCATGTTCATTACGACTTCGAAATGGGAGGTGGCTAACCCAAGAACCACTGATTCGAGTTTCATTTCATCTGATTAGCCCTATCTGTCTTGTTACCCATCAGGCGTGCGAACTTAGGACTCCTCCAGGCGAGGACAAGTACATCCCCCTCCTCTTCCCCCTTACCAGCCTATCTGAAGTGTGTTTTGGGTGTTTGACCTCCCTTGGTCNAACTTAGGACTCCTCCAGGCGAGGACAAGTACATCCCCCTCCTCTTCCCCCTTACCAGCCTATCTGAAGTGTGTTTTGGGTGTTTGACCTCCCTTGGTCGCACCGTCGGCTCCCTTCGGGGAGACCTAGAGCATGAGCGGGCATTTTCCCGTATAGATCGAAGGCAACCACATANTTGGGTGTTTGACCTCCCTTGGTCGCACCGTCGGCTCCCTTCGGGGAGACCTAGAGCATGAGCGGGCATTTTCCCGTATAGATCGAAGGCAACCACATAGAGCGGCAATTGTTTGGATTGGTCTTTGCGAGCTACCAACCAACAGTCATAATATACGCCAAAAAGAATGTCAGAGTAGATTTGAGATAGAATGTCAAAATACATGTCAGGTCGAATGCCAGAGTGAATGCCCGAAAGAATGCCAGAATATCTGCCAGATAGAATGTCAGATAGAATGCCAGATAGAATGCCAGAAAAAATGTCAGAAAAGATGCCAAATAGAATGTCAGAATGTTTTCAGATAGAATGCCAGATTGAATGCCACATAGAATGTCAAAAATGCCAGACAAAATGTCAGAATATATGTCAGATGGAATGCCAGATAAAATGCCAAATTGAATGCCACATAGAATGCCCGATAGACTGTCAGAAAGATTGGCAGAAAATATGTCAAATAGAATGCCAAATTGAATGCCAGAAATTATCCCAAATAGAAAGTCAGAAAATATGCCAGGTAGAATGTCAGAAAAAATGACATATAGGATGTCAGAAAATATGCCAGATAGAATGTCAGAATATATTTCAGACAGAATGCCCGATTGAATGCCAGATAGAATGTCAAAAAATATGTCAGATAGAATGCCAGATTGTATGCCAAAATAGAATGACAGATAGAATGTCAAATATATGTCAGGTAGAATGCCAGATTGTATGCCAAATAGAATGCCAGANAGATAGAATGCCAGATTGTATGCCAAAATAGAATGACAGATAGAATGTCAAATATATGTCAGGTAGAATGCCAGATTGTATGCCAAATAGAATGCCAGATAGAATTTCAGATAGAATGCCAGATAGAATTCCAGAAAATATGCCAGATAGAATGTCAGANAGGTAGAATGCCAGATTGTATGCCAAATAGAATGCCAGATAGAATTTCAGATAGAATGCCAGATAGAATTCCAGAAAATATGCCAGATAGAATGTCAGACAGAATATTTGCCAGATAGAATGCCAGAAAAGATGTCAGATAGCATGCCACATAGAATGTCAAGATATATGCCAGATAGAATGCCAGAAAAGATGTCAGAAAGAAGGTCAGAAAATATGCCAGATAGAATGTCAGATCAAATGTAAGATAGCATTCCGGGAAGAATGTCAGAAAATTTGCCAGATAGTATGTCCGAATATATGTCAGATAGAATGTCAGAATTGTTGCCAGATAGAATGTCAGAATAGACGTCAGATAGCTTGTCAGATAGCTTGCCAGATAGAATGTCAGAAAATATGTCAGATAGAATGTCATTTGGTGGGGATCCCTCGAAGTAAAGTAACTGTTTCTTGCAGTGCAAATTTAACCTTTTGTTTTTTGATTTCAAGTGTCTGCCACTGACTCAGTGTCTGGGCCTGCATGTCCTTCCGCACCAAAATGTCAGCGATGTGGGCACACAAATAGCGGATGTCATCCGTGGGAGCTGGCAACTCTAACCTCACAAAGCAACGGCATGCTGGATGTGCTGTGATGCCTTCGAAGTCCGATTCCCAGCCCAATCCAAGTGAGAACTAAAGGCATGCAATTCACCATGTTGCGATATTGATGAAAAGGAGTGCCGAGCACACGTTTCGTTTGGTGGGTTCTCGTCTCCACGAATCACATTTTCTACATTTTCAAAGAAAAATCTTGTGCAACATTCATGGCATGTAGCTTATGTGGATGAGACTCAGGCACAGTGGAGAGGCAATGATAAGCATAGTGGTAACGATGATGAAGATGACGATGACGATGACAATGGCGACAATGATTGGGATGATGAGCAAGATTATGAGGATGGGGATCCAGGATAAGGAAGAGGATGTGGCTGGCTATGATGAAGATAAGGAGGAGGATGAGAACTATGGCTAGAATGTATACAAACAAAGTAACGCCCACAATATGGAGCCACCACCCCTTCAAAATCAACGATAACCTGGCCGGTTTATCACACGTGGGCATGGTTGAGCCGTGTTGCTCTGAGACATAGTCAAAGACACGATCCCTGCATCGACCACAGTAATCAGCAACACTTTAAAATTCAGAGTCACTCCACTGTTCACGATTGTTCTGTGATGTTCTGTGGCAAATACATTCCACACTCCTTCCCACTTCCCACAAAGAAAATTACCCGTACCTGAGCAGTTGCCCTTGTGGAGTCGTGATGATTCACCCGACTTGGCCCAATTGCATCCATTAGGCACATGTCTGGAGCTCTACCAAGTTTGACATATTCCTGTTCCTCAGATTCAACGCGCCTGTTCAAACGATACAGAAGGTAATCTGCGAGGTAGATCTCCCCGGCAATGTGATCGGGCATGCATTTCAAGACCCCCAACTTCGCATTGCGCTCCGGGTCGTTCCGCCTAAAAAGGGGGACCCAAGGTGCAACATGTTCCCAAATGTTCCCAAAGTGTTGCCAAGGTGTTGTTTTCAAGTGTTGCAACAAACAACAATGATGCAGTGATATGCAGCGATGCACAGCAATGCCAAACTGGTTTGGCAAGTCCTTGCCTCTTCAGAAGCGAAACTCCAGGTGTGTCATAACCTAACATTCTGTACCGATATGAGCACATGCAAATGTGTATATAAAGGTGTCTGTTGCAACTATGGATATATTTGTCTCTGACCCTGAGATGTAGACAGTACAGCCTCGGATGGCTTGACAGCCTAGGTTGAGCTCCGTTCAGCATCGAAGACGCATCTTCATGGTTTGAGCACGCTGCGGCGTTTGCCGAACAAGAATGCTGACGGGTACATGTCTCTAAGACAGAGGCTGAAAAAAGGATACATCGCGTGTCAGTCCAGGTACGCAGTTGAACTTCGGCACAGTCCATTTGACTCCCTGCATGAGCTTACCTTGCCACACAAGGACATAGATGACATGAAACGCACACGCTGACTAAACATCTTCAGAAATTCCTGAAGATTGCTTTGCATCAAAGCCAAAACCAAATCCTTTTGAGTCAAAAGGTCGCTTCACTGTTTGGCCCAAATGCGTTGCCCAGCGTGTCTGGCCGTGCCAAAACCAATCTGTTTAAGGCCATTGATGATCGTCGACTTGCCAACATTGGGCAGGCCAACCACCATCAACATCACGCCTTGGACATCATACAATCTCTCACGAGATATTTTCCCAGGAGAGAATACATGGTGTTTGCAAGTTGAATAGCACACCAAGGCACCCAAAGTCCGCGGATACTTTGCCCGCACATGTTCCAATGCGAAGTCCCTGATCTTCACCAAGTTCCTACATGGCAAAATGAACATGGTGAACCTTTTCTGTCAAGGCAGTGAGATGTTAACCACTTGAAGCATTTCAACATGCGCGATGATTCAGGTTGCGCCTGTTTTCTGACGCTATCGTCAGCCTTGAGGAGTCAAGAAATTCGCAAGTTTCAGCTGAAACAAAACAGCTCATGATAGCTAACATAGTGGCCACTGAGCCAAGCAGCAAACATGGTTGCCCAGCTTCCTCGATTACATTCCTCAACATTCAGAATTCAGCTCTCACATCAATGCAAAAACAAAAGAAAAAATATAACAGATGATGAAAAACAGTGTCCTCAAACATGTTTGAAATTCATTCCTTTGAAACAGCAGGTGCAGCAGTTGTAATGACAAGTCTTGCCAGTGTCCTCATGGCCAGCCCAACGGTTGGCGTCACCAAATCAGCCTGGCGGTTCCATAATCTTACCATACAACCTGTATCACCTTACATCCTTGTCAATATACAAGAGCGAAATGAGGACGAGAAAATCGAAGATGATGAAATCTGAATAAATCCGATGAAACATGATGAAATAATATGAAATATATGAAATACATTGTATAATACATTGTAGGGATTCTTTTGGGCACAGCCAAATTGACACAAAGTGTTGGAGGCACCTTGTTGAGGACGACCAATCGCTGAACATTGTCTGACAGATTACCTGTCAACTCCTCCAGTGGTCTCAGACTTGGGGCATTTTCGAGTCATGGTTCCATCTAAAGAAAATAGACTGATGTAGATAAAATAATGTAGATCTTGATCTTTAAGACTTGAAGAACATAAGAAGAAACAACAAGAATTGGGTTGACTTTCCACCTAGTGTTCAACTCAGTTGCCAAAGAAACCAAAGAAACTCTGTGTCTCTCACGAACTGCGCTGAGGTGAAGGGGGCTCGAGCATCTCTGACTTCCAGAATGACGTCGACATCCTGAGGTGCTCAAAACGATACTGGGATTTCAACACGAATTGTTTGGAAATGTTTGGAATCTACTTTGCCAAAGTATTGGAAAAACGTGGAACGTGTTCTTTTGAGCTTCACCGACATTGAACGAAAGCAGAAACTGTTGGTTCTCGGGTCCTTCATTTTTTGCTCGATTTTCACCTTTCCTTTGGACATATGACCTGTCGCACAGACTTGCAAAATAGGACTGAGAAGAACATGAATTCATCATGAATTCCAACATGGCTCCAGGCATCTCCAGATTTCTCGCCTACAAACCAATGCGGATGGTTGTCGAAATTGAAGATCGCGCGTGGGACGAAGTCTGCGAATGGCGCTAGGGACCCACTCACAAGGCAGCGCCTGAAGCTGAGATGCATGGCCTCAGCTGAGTAATCGAATTTGTCCCAAATCATTCTTTAAAACATACTATATACATATATATATATATTATATACATACTTGTTAGTGGACTTATCGATGTTTTATTGAAGATATTTTCTTAATTTGAAGACGCCTCAAGAAACATTCTGGGTTTGATTTTAAAGGGGACCATTGAATCCTGTGGTCTCTGTTTTCCTTTCAATTGCCTCATTGCAACTTTAGTTTCTCATTTACCTGGCTGCATACCAAAGCTAGGCCCGCTAGGCCTATATGCCTGGCAAGATGTTCTGAACAAACATGTTGGATGGGTACCACAAGGCGTGTCTGTCCAAAAAATATCTGGGATCTTTGGCGATTGAACTCGGTGATGTCAGGTGGGCTTCATATTTCATCTGTGCCTACTGACTCCTACTAACTCAACTTCTGAGTGCCTGGCGAATGTTATTGATCTTAGATGGGTCCATGTGAAATTGCTTGGACAGAGTGCAGTCGCATCTGCGTCATGTTCCAAATCTGCGTCGATGTTTCAGTCTCGTTCCAGATGAGATGTATGAAATGTCAATTCCTGTCAATTGTAACTGCTATAGCAAGCTGGCTTTCAACCCTCAAGACCAAAATACTGCCTTGGGCCAAATGAAGCAAACCAATCAGTAGGCTCGAAACAACAAATCAAAAGAGTTCGTCAAAGCAGTGATTCTCCAAAGTGGATCAGTAAGAATCAAACTTTTTGGAATGGCATGGTCAGTGCGAGAACAAAGGGAAATCCACTGCTCTCCGTTTCTCCATGCCGAACCTCTGGGGTGTTCTTGGACTTTTTCCTGTGTGAAGTGCGACTCACTAGATCCAACATGATCCAACATGATCCAACTATATCCTCTCGAAATCCACGTGTTATATCCTGTGTTAATCTGAGCTGAACACGTGGAGCGACTTTTCTCTGCAACAGCTGCGACAATACCTTCAGTTCTTGAAGGAGAAATCAAGCCTCTTCATCTTCTTCCACAAGGCAATGAGCCCTCTTGCATACTCCGAAGTGGCTGAGCGTGCTATCGAACTGTCCACTTTCAACCAAGTGCCACACACTTTGCTTGGGGCACCACTTTGAGGCCGCAATCCTGTCCAAAGAACAAAAACGCAAGTTCACTGAAAGTTCAGGCTTGAATTGGAAGACACATCCCCAAGACTCAAAGACTATGACCTTTCAAAATCAGAGGTCTCAAGAGTTTCTTGCAAACGACGGCACAAGCAAAAACAGGTAAAAGCATTGACGTGTAAAAACAGGTACTGAATATTATTGAAATCAAAACACAAAATAACATCACAAATCAAGCATCACAAAGCAACAGGTCCGCTGCAAGAAATGTTGTTTTTTTACATGTATCATTGTATCATGTAATACAAATGCAGTATCTGTGGCGCAACGCCGCCTCTGCCTTGGATGGTGGAATGAGATACAAATCTCGCAGGCCAACTCGTACCACACCTGCACGGTCCTGAACGAGAAACGGAAAAACGAAACCGAGAACCGGAACGAGAATAAGGAGAATAAGGAGAATCAGAATAACGAGAATAACTGAGAACAGGAAAACCGGAAAAAAAAAACAATACATCCATCAAATTGAAAACCATTGTTTCAGCAACTGCAATCTAATATACATCAAATTAATTCAAATTACAATTAAATATAGTCAATGTCAATATACAGCAACTGCAACGTCACTGACTCGTGACTTCGAATCGTAGCATACAGCACAGTACGAAATACCAAATGTTGACGCAAAATCTGGAGCCAAGAGGTGTTGAATCCCTTTGTTTTCATTTCAAAGGCGTTTCATGATTCGACATGATTCGACATGATTCGCAACATCGTTTCGATGTTGTGTGGTGTGTCAATATTTCGTATGTTTCGCCTTGGAGAGAAGGTACTTTTCCAGAGAGTCCCGGGCCTGTTGATCCTGGAAATCGCGAGAAACATGTATTATCCAAACGTATATTCAACATGGTATATTCAAACAATTTTAAACACTCTATAAACACCAAACAATCAAAAACAGGACAAGAATGAAATGAGATCAATTTGTCCCAGTTCTTGGTGTAGATCGTCTTGATTCGTCGGCAATGGGAAGCGATCCCGAAAAGGAGCCTTGACATCAGTCATGGGCACCAGCTGCAGCACAGCTTTCAAGGCCTTGGAGCTTTGACAAAGCTATGGGCCGCCCATACCCCAAGTGTATCCAAGTGTCATGTCATACCATGTCTTACCATGTCGTACCACTTTAGGTCACTTGAGATTCATATCTACTGAGGCTATCACTGCTTTCTTGACATCTTCAAACGAAGTGCGATGGCCTTTTTGCACACCAGTCACATTCAGTCACTATTTGCACATCCAACTATCATCAACTATCACCAACTATTACCAACTATCATCAACTATCACCACCTATTACCAACTATCATCAACTATTCATCAACTAACATGAACTATCATCAGCTATTCATCAACTAACATGAACTATCATCAGCTATCATGAATCATGACTATCATCAACTGTCCTCAATTTCAATTGTAATCAACTAAGATCAACTGTCATCAACTGTCATGAGCTATCATCAACTGTCATCAACCATCACCAACTGTCATCAACCGTCATCAACTGTCATCAACCATCACCAACTGTCATCAACTGTCATCAACTGTCATCAACTGTCATCAACTGTCATCAACTGTCATCAACTGTCATCAACTGTCATCAACCGTCATCAACTGTCATCAACTGTCATCAACCAACACCAACTGTCACCAACTGTCATCAACTGTCATCAACTGTCATCAACTGTCATCAACCATCACCAATTATCATCAACTGTCATCAACATTCATCAACAAACATCAACAAACATCACAGAGGGGTTGCTTTGGGGGTGGAAATTGTAATCGAAGAAAGCGGCCACTTGCGGCCACTCGCTTGGAATTTTCTGGAGCGGCCACTTGCAGCCATGTGCGGCCACTCGCTTGTCTGGAGCGGCCACTTGCGGCCACTTGCAGCCACTCGCTTGGAATTTTCTGGAGCGGCCACTTGCTTGTAATTTACTGGAGCGGCCGTTTGCGGCCACTCGAGTGGCTGGCAGTGGCTGCGTGGCCGGCAGTGGCTGCGAGTGGCCACGCGCTGCCAGAAACACATGGCAGACTTGAAATCTCAAAAACAAGTGGTTTTGCAGGAAAGGCAGTTTTCAAGTTTGGAGGTTGGATAGGTAGGATTTATGGTACCATGCTGGCCCAAGATAGTCAAGATCATGTGGCATACCGCCCATGTCTTCCACCGCCCACGTGTCTCAAATCGTGTTGATTTTTCACACCTTTTAGGTTCTGAGGCACACAGCGTTTCATCTGCTTCCAAATGCTGTAGCATCGATGATGTTACAAAGTTGAAGAGAAGATTTTGGACATTTTTGGAGCATGGCATCAACGATGATAAAATGATTGAAAGTTAAATAGAAGATCTTGGAACGTAGCACCAATGATGTTGCAGAACTGAAGACAAGATCTTAGAGATTCTCAGAGCGTGAATGTTGAAATTTGGAAAAGAAGATCTTGGACAGTAGAATCAATGATAGTCGAACATTGGAAAGTTGAAGAGGAGAACTTAGAGCGTAGCAGTAACGATGTTAGAAAATTGGAGAGAAGATTTGAAGCGTAGCATCAATGATGGAATAATCTTGAAAGCAAAGGAGAAGGTCTCAGAGGCTCTGAGCAATAGCATCAATGACGTTAAGAGCTTGAAGAGAAGATCTTAGAGCGTATCGTCAATATGCGTCAACAACATGAGAAATTGAAGGGAACATCTTACAGCGTAGCATCAATGATATGGTAGGAATGTTGGAACATTGAAAAAAGCCTGACGTGAATGATGGTAGACATGGAAGAGAGCGCTTGCCAATGATGGTAGAAACTTGAAGAGATCATTTTAGAGCGTAGCATCAATGATGGAAGAATGTTGGAAAGATCGGGAGAAGATCTTAGAGACTCTTCGCCGTAGCATCCATGATGATAGAAACTTAAAAAGAAGATCTTAGAGTGTTGGATCAATGATGGTAGAAAAGAGGAGAGAAGAGCTTGGAGCGTAGCATCAATAATGCAAGAACGTTTGAAAGTAGAGGAAAAGGTCTTACAGGTTCTCAGCTGTAGCATAAATAATGTTAAGAGCCTGGAGAGAAAATCTAAGAGCGTAGCATCCATGACATTTCCAAAGGAGAGCATCTTGCAGCGTAGCATCAATGATGGTACAATCCTGGAAATATGGAAAGTGGATCTTGGAGCGTAGCGTTCATGATGATGGTAACAAATTGAAGAGGAGATCTTAGAGCGTAGCATCGATCATGTTGGAAAAGTGAAGAAAAGATCTTAGAGCGTAGTATCAATGCTGGAAGAATGTTTGAAACTTGAAGAAAAGGTCTTAGAGGGTAGCAACATTGATAGAAAATTGAAGAGGACACCCTAGAGCGTAGCATGAGAGATGTTCGAAATGCCACCGAAAATCTTAGAGAGTAGCATCAATTGTCAATGAAGAAATTCTCTGGGCATCTGCCAATAGAAACTGTTCCCCTTCATCACGTTTCGTTTCAACCTCTTTGCTTCGTTCACGTCACCGCTTTTCGTTTCAACTTCTCTGTTTCGTTTCAACTCGCAACTTAAACTCCTTTGGCTTTCGTTTTCCACACGTCCTTTCGTTTTGAAGAGTCCTCTTTCGTTTCAGGTTTTTCCCTTCTTAGTCAGGTCATGCCTCTTTCGTTTCAAGACACCCCTTTTCTTTTCAATTTGTTTGTATCGTTTCAAATCACCTCTTTTCGTTTCAAAACAAGCTCCTTGCATGGCTTGGGTGTAGAGTCCCTTTCGTTTTCCATGCGCCTTTTTGAAGCCTCCTCCTCCTCCGTTTCAAGTATTTCCCTTCTTAACAATTAGTAAGGTCCTGCCTCTTTCGTTTCAAGTAGTTCATTTCCTTACTTCTTCCTTTCGTTTCAACTCTTACATCCCGTTCGTTTGCCTGTTCCTTCGTTGCAACTCGTCCATTTCGTTTGTTACTTCCCTTTGGTTTCAACTCTTCTCTTCCCTTCGGTTCGCTACGTCGCTCCTTTCGTTTCAACTCTTCCCTTCCGTCTTTCCTTTCACTTCACCTCTTCCCTTCCACGCGTTACTTCCGCCCGTTCGTTTCAAGTCTTTAATTGTCCCGCTTGTTGCTTCTTGCCTTTAGTTTCAACTCTTCCCTACCGTTCGCTACGTCCTTCCTTTCGTTTTAACTCTTCCTGTCGTTTCAAATCTTCCTTTCCGTTCATTGCGTCCTTTCTTTCGTTTCAATTGTTCTCTTCCATTTGTTACTTCCTTTCTTTCGTGTAAACTCTTTTGTCCTGTTCGTTTAGTTTTTCCTTTCGTTTCAACTCGTCCCTTCTATTCGTTGCGTGTGCTTTCGTTTTCAACTTTTCTGTCCTGTTCGTTGAGCTCTTCCTTTCGTTTCATCCTGTCCATTTCGTTGCGTCGTCTTTTCGTTTCAACTCTTCTCTTCCATTTGTTGNAACTTTTCTGTCCTGTTCGTTGAGCTCTTCCTTTCGTTTCATCCTGTCCATTTCGTTGCGTCGTCTTTTCGTTTCAACTCTTCTCTTCCATTTGTTGGGTCCGTGCCTTCGTTTCAACTCTTCTGTCTTGTTCGTTTAGCTCTTCCTTTCCTTTCAACTCGTCCATTTCGTTTTGTCCATCCTTTCGTTTCAACTCTTCCCTCCTATTTGTTAATTCCTTTCCTTTCGTTTCAACTCTTACATCACGTTTCATAGAAAACTTGAAAAAAATGCAGTTCGCGGGAAAAGCAAGTCTTTTCAAGTTTTCAAGGGTGGGGCAATTCGGGCTGGTATTTGCAATCCAAGCAGCCACTTGTGACCACTTGCGGCCACTTGCTCTGGCGACCACTTGCGGCCACTTGCGGCCACTTGCTCTGGCGACCACTTGCGGCAACTTGCGGCCACTCGAGTGGCTGCAAGTGGCTGCGAGTGGCTGCTTTTTGGAATTTCAAACACCGCGCGTTTTGCAACCTCAATGTAACATCAACTGTCATCATCTGTCATCAACTGTCATCAAATGTCATCAACTATCATCAACTATCACCAACTATCATGACATGACTATCATCAACTGTCATCAACTGTCATCAACTATCATCAACTATCACCAACTATCATGACTATTATCAACTGTCATCAACCATCACCAACTATCATGACTATTATCAACTGTCATCAACTGTCATCAACTGTCATCAACTGTCATCAACTGTCATCAACTAACATCAACTAACATCAACTGTCATCAACTGTCATCAACTGTCATCAACTGTCATCAACTTTCATCAACTAACATCAACTAACATCAACTGTCATCAACTGTCATCAACTGTCATCAACTAACATCAACTGTCATCAAATGTCATCGACTGTCGTCAACTGTCATCAACTGTCATCAACTGTCATCAACTGTCATCAACTATCATCAACTATCATCAACTGTCATCAACTGTCATCAACTATCATCAACAATCATAAACAATCAACATCTATACCGGCGCTATGTAGTGCTATATGACGCTTCCTGATGTGCGTTTCATGTGGCACATTGCATGTGACATCTGAGATCTGCAGCTCAGCTTCAAGTTGGCGTTGGCATCTCGTACCAAAGCCTGGCCCAGACCAACTAGCTCTGCTATGGCCATGCGAAGGCTCTTCAAATGCAATGCGACTGTAGAACATGTCACAACATGTGACAATATTCAACACATTTCAACACAGTATGCGAACAGGTATTTTGAGTATTCTAGATTCTATTGATACAATCTGCCATGAAGGCATGACAAACATGCACAGTTTTTCTGCATGTGCTCCCCATTTGTCGTGGGTCACGTTTGTCTCACCTGAGCCGTTGTTGCATCACCCAGCAGCAGGGTTGCAAAAAGCTTCATCCGTTCCTCACTTGCCGCTTTGATCCCGGACTGCCCAGCAACGGATGGCCACAGGACAGAACTGGAGGGAATCAGAAATTTCACTGGAAGCCACATTGAAACAATTCAGAATTATGAAGATTTATGAAGCATGTTAAGATAATGTGCAGATTCGTGTGAAGATCGGTAACATGCAAAGAAGATGACATCTTGAGACAGCTGAGAGGCAGACCAGTCCATGCTGCAGCGAAAGGAAACAGGACCAGGTGGCACAGGGGGACACGGGGACAAGCACCACAGGTGTCACTGCCACTTGTCGCACCCCTCGGGGCACCTGAGGCATTGTTTGAGGCACCTGCTGTCCTGCCATTTGTGGTTGCACGTGTTGCACGGGTCGCACCATGGGTTGCACCACGGGGTGCACCATGGGTTGTACCACGGGCGCCGATTGCACTGACCCCGGCCGAATCAGTCGCGGTGGCGGTGGCACAGGTCGCCCCCGCGGCACTGTGGCCGGCATGGCCGGCATGGCCGGCGCTGGAGGCTGTGGAGGCTGGACTGGGACCTCCGCCTGGCGCCACTAACAGAAAACGAGGAAACGACAACTCTCAACTGAAGCTATCTAACATATATATTTTTCATATATATATATATACATATATATATAATATTTATATATATAATATATATATATATACATATTAAGTACTATACATATTGTACACGCTGACAGCTTGCAAGATGTCAATGATGTCAAGGATGTCAATGATGTCAATGATGTCAATCATGTCAATCATGTCAATCATGTCAATCATGTCAATGATATCAATGATGTGATTGATGTGAATGATGTGAATGATGTCAATTCGAGTTTCCGACTTTTTTCCGAAGCCACTCAACTGCTTGTCTTTGAAGCAAATGTGCTGGCGGTGGAGCCTGGTGCCATGGCATGCCATGGCCGGCAATCTGCAGTGACTGCATCGTTTCGCCACGTTTCGACCCGACGCCTTGGGAGGTCTGGGCGACAAACGCACCTCAACCTGCCAGGGCGCTAAACATGAAAAACAAAGTCCATAATTTCCATAATCTATGTCTTTATGTTCTTATTGTGATTTTCTGAATCATTTTATATCGGTTCATGTTTGTCTCAGCCGATCCAAAACCTCATTCTCACTGAAAAAATTGTAGAATTTCTGTTGACATGAGCAGGTCAAGGAAAAACATCAAGTGGCACAGCGTTGCCTCTGCAGGTTGGGGCGCGCCTGAGCTGTTCAATGACATCCAGAAAAAAGTTGAGATTATGCCACGCAGCTCAGCCAAACTTCGGAAATACGCACATCTCAAATTTTAAATTAAATGATATGTATGTTGTTCTAGACCTGAAGAACTGCTTGAACATAGTCTGTGACTAGGGCAATGTGGGAGAGGGATCTTTCAACATAAAAAGGATGTAAAACAAAGTAAGACCATGTACTTCAAGAGATCAAGACTGCGTATACCTCAACAATGTTTGTCATGACCTCCGATTATACCTCTCTGATTGAAAGTCAACCCATCAGGTGGGGTAGCTGATGGTAGTTGACGCTGGCAATTGCTGGGAGAGTCAGATAGAGCCAGATAGAGCCAGCTCTTGGGGCACATCCACCATCATCGACCAACTTTTCTCGGATCCGTCGAAACTTTTCTTGCCGAGTGGCTGGGATGTGGTGCGCTGTGCTTACTCGAAACACCCAACAAGGAGTGGTCCGGTGCTGCATCTGTGAAGAAAAGCTCCTTGCAGGGTGGTCACAGTCACAAATGACTCGGCTGAGACTCCTGAGACTCTGCACAAATGTCAGCACAATTCAGCATTTCGTTGACATTACTTCATGCTTGGCATGCTCCATGCAGGTTTCACTGCAGATTTCACTACTTCCTGGTCTTCTTTTTGTTCCAGCTCCACCACCTCCTTGGTTCAACTTCGACACTGTCGAAAGGCTTTCACTTAGAGACCTCATGGAGACCTGATAGAGACCTCATAGAGACCTCATAAAGACCTCTAAGGCACCCGCCACACTGTCCTCGGTGCCCAAATGTGCCCAAAATGATGTAGCATCGTGACATCACGTGATGTCGTAAGGTGCAGTGACTGTGCAGTGTGGAATGGTTGTGACAACGGTTGTGATGTGCCAAGGCACTTCGCTCCAGGTGTCAAAGTCACGTTCTTTTGCTTTCGAAGTCGCTTTCACCTGTCTCAAACTGTCTCAAAGCGCTCAAAGGCACAAAACTGTCTCACCTGTTTCAAGTCCTAGAACGCCAGAACGACATCGAGTTTAGGACTTTACTCGGACTCGGCATGGCATGGTCCAGGCCTGAGTGTCGTCATCACTCCATCGATCAAACTCTTTGCTCTGGAGGTGTTGGTTCACCTGCCAACGGTTGGCCAACGGTTTCAAGATGTTTCAAGCGAATTTGAATTCAAAAGACGTGTTCTGAAAACGTGTTCTATGCCATCCTTTTGTCCACAGAACAAACACTTCAGCCAAAATATCTTGAAGTCACACTGATGAAGTAGGCTTCAAACTCGAAATATGCAGCTATGGTTGAAAAACAGTTGAAACACATTGATCCTCACCTTGTCTGTTTCATCTCGAGTCTCAGCCTCAAGTCTGTATGCTGAGAGTGATCTGTGAACCACTGCGGACTGTAGAAATGCGTGGAAGACTCCCCTGAGGCAATGGCACAGACAGCTGCAGCTGCCTGTTTCTCAACAAACATTTCAGGGTGGAGTTGAAATGACGACATTGTGGAAAAACGGAACATCATACCATATCATACCATCATGACAGTTCATGTCGAGTATCTGTCAAGATCAACTGTCTGTTGAACTGCGCTGCCATGCCTGTGCACCTCCCAACATTGCACTCAACAGCGATCATGTCAGGATTTCAAAATGCAAAAAATGAGTAAGTATATGACACAGTAATGGTATTTCCTGGCTCCAAATGGGTTTCATGTCGGCGTGCGGCTTCCCCCCAACTCAAACACTCACAAAGGATCAAAAGGCTTCCCCTGCTCTTCTGTTTTACTGCCAACTGAGAGGTTGAAACATGTTGACACTAGAGCAATAAATGGGAATAGGTAAAGTAAGCTGCGACAGCTGTGATTTTGTCTCTCATTCTTTGACCCTTGAGCAACGGGGCCTTGACCAAAGGATGGTAAGGGAAAGGACGGGAAAGGGGTTGTAGGCTCGGTGGGACAGAACAGGATTTCTATCTCATAAGTTTTTTGGAAACATGTGGAAACATGTTTTCAAACACAAGAAATGTCAAAGAAATGGCTGCTTCATGTCATGATTCACGTTGCTTCTTTGTTGGCAGCATCATTTTGACTCTTAGCACGTGCGCAGCATTGTGGTCTCCATGGCTGCTGTGCCTCACAGCGCACGACAGGCTGCTGTCGACTGATTTCTTTTCAAACAAATCAATTTCGCTATCGCGCTGATCAATCACAAAAGGAAATGTCACCTTTCGGCTGAATTGTTCATTTTAAGGAGCTATGGTGTATAGCAATGTAAAATTCTGTCCAATCAAGTCCATCGGTGCTCGGTCGCAATGGCCGACGCTTGGCCGATTGTTGTACGTTGTGATGAAATTTGCCGTAGGTTAGACGGGGCACAGCCTATCACATGTTCTTTTTGCTTCCAATTCCTATCAAAGCGGTTGTGTGTGATGCCAATAGGGTTGCAGATTACTCCTGCGTTCAGGATTTACAACCCGTGCAAGACGATTCGGGCGAGGACCAGGTTGGGCGGCCATACTAAGAACCATAAAGAATTTGGGAAGATCTGATCTGGAGAGTAGATTCTTGACTAGATTATATTAATATAAATTATACATCTTATCTCACATCCAGAATATCATATTGCGGCATTGCACACCGAAATTTTGGTTTTCAGCTGTGCCATCAAGGACATTGTTGAATTTGCGTCCACATCAAGAGAATGCAAGATTTGTTGGAACCTGTTAGCATTGTCATGCATTACCAGTACCAGCTGCTGTGGTTCTTCCAAAATGGCTATTTAGTCAGCTCGGCAGCATGACGTATAATTAAGTTAAGTTATATGTCCTCCTTTTCAAACAATGTAGTGCACCCGTACCAGTAATAGTTTTGCCTAACATAGACCTGTCGTCCTTTCGTCGCCAAGGAAAGTGCACGAGTTCTCTCGAGGCATGCTTGGCTGCTGTGTCACAGAAGTTTCTGTTGGCACCTGAAATTGAAACAAATGATTTCTTCAAAGACTTCCTCCTTTGAGTCAAGCAGGTCGATTGGCATGGGATGTACTGGGCCTCCTGCTGATTTACGCAGACCGCAGAACTAAGAAAAGCGCGCGTGCATTTGAATTCACAACTGCACAGTTGCAACAAGAAGTCGGCAACGAAAAACAGGCAAAGCAGAAGAGTAAATGCGCCACAGTTTGCAACGAAACCACCAAATGATTCGCATCGCCAACGTCACCAGTCAAAACCAGTATGGTGTCCCAAACTGCAACGCAGAAATACGATGCCTTTGCAACACTGTTGCCGTTAGCTTTAGTGAGCAAGGATTGGCGGAGGTGGACGATGGCACTAAGTTACTAAGTGTGTTTGGCAAGATGCATGCTGAAAGTTTAAGCATGTTTGACAAGTATACTTCACAGCCTGAAATAGGTCGTTGCGCTTGTTGTTTCTAAAGATTTCTGAAGCATGTTCGGCATTGTTCGGCATTGTTCATACAAACTTCGGACAGGTGATGGCCTGGAGGTTGCCCTTGCTGCCTCCTCACTGCCATAGCATGAACATAGCAGACTTTGCTTTGCCGACAGCAAGCAACATGGTACAAGCTTTGCATCGTGACATATCGTGACCAACCTTTTTTGTGGAGCTTTCACATTGCAAAAAGATATTGGACCATCACGATTTCCTGACCTTCTTTTTCACAACTTTTTCCCTTGGAGGAGTGCCAGCCTAAGCGAACTTACACATACAGAAGGTGATCTTTGTTTGGCAGCCCGTTCTCCGGGTTGCAAAACCATAGGCCATAGGCCAGTATGGCCAAGTGGTATCATCAGCGATGCCAAGTACTCTGACTCTACAACTGCATGGTAACAACTCTAAAGAAAGTGATTTTCTTATCGATTTCTTCTCATTTCTTTAGTCGCTGTATGTCGTTGTCCAGGTCGAGACCCTTGTGGACCAACCTGACAACATTACTTCAGCCGGGAACTTGCAGCATGTTTTTTGTGCCTTTTCGCAAACGCTGCTGTATACCATGCGCACAGTTCACCAACCCTACACAAAGAAAGCATACTTGAGCTTAGCAGCTTGGACATACTCTATGTGTGGTGAGGGGAAGCGCATTTGGGACTCAAAGGGAGGATGGAAACATTGAGCACGCTCACTCAAGCTACAAAAAGAAATTCCGCGATGAGCATGTGACGAAACCACAGAACTTACAAATGCAGTGCCTATATCTAACATCCTCACTATATATGCGTGCCTTTGTTTGGAGAAATTTGGTTTCCACTTTACATTTCATAGCAACACAAGGACTGCTGCACAAGGTCCACACTGCCTGTGCTGAAACATCTTTCATGAAATCGTCTCCCAACTGCGATTCCAAGATGCTGACCACATTTAGCAACTTCACCAGTGACCTGCAAGGAAAGGCACTGCTGAACACTTCGGAATTCAGGACTTCACATGAAGCGTCGGCGAAAGCAGCTATAGTTGTACAGCCAGTTCCAGTTACAGCTATCCTGGGCTATCATCATGAGTCATGTCAAATAATTTCCAAATCATATCCAAGTCATGTTGAGTATTGTTGAATCGTATGACGCTAAATTTGTTGAAAACAACATAGAACAGCTGCCAGGTCCGTCTTTCACTGCGCGTCGCCATCAACTTGTGGCAATCTGCTGCCTTGATGGGTCTCCATTCACAGCAGCCCCAGTAACACATCTGGCGAAAGTCGACCAAGGCAAGGCGCTGCTGTTCTTTCTGCAAGTTTCTACAGCACCTCACCAGCCTTCCATGGCTGTTAAACCGCGGTGGTGCCATCCGTGGCCGGGTTGACCGGGTCGTTGACCGGGTCAGCCTGGAACAAGTTCCTTTGCTGAAGCTGGTGTTGAACTGTCGCTTCAGATATTCGCTTACAAAGTGCAGCCGCATGTCTTGATTGCCCACACCGGCCCAATGGATGATCAAAGGGTGCATGATTTCATTAATGTCGCTGCTCACCAACCGCATTCCTGACATCTGGAGCTTTTAGACATTAAAGGAGAATTGGAGTGAGCAGAATTTGATATACAAAACAAAACATATTTTGTAGCTGACTGACGATAGCTGACATCAAGACTTCAAACTGCTCCTATACAATTACTGTTCAAATTCCAGGTGCCTTCCAAGGTGAAACCATGGTCCCAAAAGACGTCGTTGGGAACGAAGTTTACGTCAAGTTCTTCAGGATCCACAAAACTCACCACGCGGCTCCGGCGCTGACGATAGGGGCCAATCATATTTCGCAGCGCGTCTTGCCAGCAATCGCAATACGCATTGTAGGGCACTTCTCCAAATTCTTCTGGAAACAAAAAACGCAAGCACTGTGATCTGTAGCCAATTTGACCCTGATTTTGCATCTCCATCCCCACCAACTCCAACAAAGACTCGGCCAGTGCACTTTGATCCCAAAAAGCACTCCAATGACTCTTTTGTCGCCAAAGTTCCAGTAGCAGTTGCGTGGCACGGGTATTCCGCACCGCCAGGAAACCGATGTTGACACATTCCGTTCCTGGATGGGAATCTCGCACAAAAATATCACTGGGCCGGCGACCTGGTCGACCTGGTCGACCTGGTCGACCACTTGAGTCACTTGAGTCACTTGAACGATTCGAAGTGGAGTCGTGTAGCAACAAAAGTGGAACCAAACCTGAGTGTAAACTGTCTGGACGAATAATCACATCAGTATCCAAGTAAACCACCATGCTGGCGTTCCCTTCCAACTGTCTCTGGATGGACCAAATCTTCGTCATTTTTGCAGGATCTTCAGAGTAAACATTGAGACGGTTCCAACTGAGGAGCTCTGATGCCCGTTGCAACTGTCGCTTGGACACCAGATCGACCATCAAATTTCGCATGCATTGCTCCTCCAATGCACGAGCTTCTCCAGTTCCAGCGGTTCCGGCAGTAGCAGTTCCAGTCCAATGGACTGTCCAAGTGTATGGCGCTTGAAGACCCACGTTGAAATAAGTCAAAGGCCATGGTCCACCGTCCAACACCAGGCGCATCTTGCGGCGTTGTGCGTAGCACCGCAGTTGGCGGATGAAGGGCGCGACGGAAGGGCGATGGAAATAGGACTCGCTGTCTGCGGACAGAAGCAAAACAGAAGAGGTCTCGGACGGCTTCCTTTCAGATCTTTCTCGGCCTCTGCTCAACTCAGGGAGTTGATGTTGATGGAGTTGATGGAGTTCCACCTGACGTAGATGGGCCAATTTGACAGCAATCTCATCAGCAAGTGCTTTCCACGCAGCTTGCAGTGGAGTTCTGGTTCCGATCGACCTGAATCTTGGGTGAGGCCTAAAAAGAATGGCCAGGAAAGACCATGCTCTGCTGCATGTCTTGACACTGCTGCAATTTGACAAACTCGAAACCAACAGCTTTGCACTCCGAAACCATCGGCCATTCCGAATGGCCTTTCGACTGTCAGGGCTCGGCTCCAATAGCTCTCGGGGAGCAACGCTGATGGATCTTGGAAACAATATCTTCTTCAGTGATGAGTTGATTGCATCGAAATGCTGGCAGCTGGGACAAAGGCTCTCCTTTTCAAGCAACAGGAAGTATGAGACCATGATGAAACCATGATATACAAAGCACTGTACCAGGTACCATGGCAGGCAACTTAGAAGCGTCTTAAAAAATTGGAACCAGGTTTGCTCAGGTTTGATAGTTCCGGATCCCACTGGGATTTTTCCACGCGAAGTCAAATGTTGGTTTCCCAAAAAAACATCATTATGGTTTAGGTCAGGGCTCCTGACCAGCCGAGTGTGACCAAGGTTTTTTTTTCGCTTGGAATACTTGGAGCTCACAACCTCTGTGGTATGGTCGCACCTGGGCAACGGTTTGAAGCTCCCTTTAACATCCTTCAACCATCAGACCGTTGATGATTTGGTACAGAATTGCAACGGTCTAGAGCATGTCTTTTGACCTAGCCTTCCATACCTTGTCCGAACACGTTGAGATTGGTCAACGGTTCTCCCTGCAAGTCAAACGATGTCAAACGATGTCAAAGGTCTTGTCAGTTTTATCATGTCTTGTCGTCATCGTATAGCTGCAAATCTCGAGCTGAATTGAAGCCAAAATCCCATCCCCAAAGCGGTATGAGGTGATTTTTTCATCATTTTCACAATTTTCAGGATCTGAACAGGTTGATACAGGTTGTATGTTGCATCATGTTGAATCATGCCACCAACCCCGTGCTGTGTTTAGAGCTGTTGGTGCTGTGGAACATTTCTACCTGGGTCTATCTGGGCCTCATCAGGGAGGCAACGACCAAAACAACGCCAAATTCCAATCTTCCACGGTGCTACAGTTCCACTCTCACTCTGTGATCCCATGCCGTGTCGTCCCGGGTGGGTTCCATATGCTTCCATGACCTCGGCAGAAGAAAAGGGCCTCTCTGCGTCTCACTGCATCTCACTGCTCCCCCAAAAAATTATTGAAGGAAGTTTAGAAGTCAACCTAATATGGGCAGATGGAAAAGCCAAGATGGGAAGAGCCACAGAAGAGAGAAGCGCAGACAGGGAGAAAGTCACAAGAGAGAAGATCAGACAGGAGAAAGTCAGAAGAGAGAAGATGCAAGTGCGCGAAAAGGAGGCTCGCTAAAGCGGGGGTGCGGAGCCATCTGGGCAGATGAAAGATAAAAAATTGCATGCCGTTGTGGCGCGAATCACGTTACAAAACAAGTCATGCTCGGACGCTTTTGGACGTTGAGATGTCGAAAAAGTGCACGCCGTTGCGGCGCGAAGCGCGCTTCGAAGCCAAACTGTGCAAATCACCTCATGCTCGGAACATTTTTGGAAGTTGAGATGTGGAAAAAGTGCCCGCCGTTGTGGCGCGCAGCACATTTCGAAGTCAAATCACCTCATGCTCGGGGCATTTTTGGAAGTTGAGATGTGGAAAAAGTGCACACCGTTGTGGCGCGAAGCACATATTGAAGTAAAAAACTACAAAACACCACATGTTCGGACCACTTTCGGAAGTTGCGATGTGAAAAAGTCCAGGGTGTTGTGGCGCAAAGCACATTTCAAAGTCAAAGGTGTTAAAAACTGAGGGGGTGCGGAACACTTTTGGACATTCAGACCTTGTTGTGTGTGGCAGGCGGCAGGGGCAAGGGATTTTGCACCTGGTGAAAAGTGAGCTAAACGTGCGGTTTTTGTGGCAGTTGCAAAAGCGATGGCATGCGTGGGATATTTGAAGAGGAGCTCCAAAGATGCATTTCGCGTGGCAGGGGCAGTACAAGAGACATATCGATCAGACATGTTGAGAGGGCAGGGCGTTGATTTCTGAGAGGGGTTGCATTTTGGAGCATCAGATCTTCAGGTTTGCTAAGATAAGTTTGCGTGACAGGTGCAGCACTTCGTATGACCCTGACTCACTTTGTCGTGGCAGGCGCAGTACTTTAGAGACATGGCATGGAAAAATCGTACAACGCCTTGGCCCGCGGCCGTCAGCTCTGCACTCAACTTTCCATTTTTGAAGGAAGTCTCGCAGAATCGCTTCGTTTTTGATGTTGTCACCTTCGAAAAGTGAGGAAGTCTCGCAAAAATGCTTCGTTTCGGAACGCTACACTACACTAAACTATACTACACTACACTACAGCACACTACAACTACAACTACACTTGAGGCCCAGGGGGTGGTGAACGAAAGCTAAGGTTCATATGAGCTTGGAAACATCATGGGATTTGGACATGCTGAAGACAGAGTGTCTTGAGTCTNCTATATGCGGACAATGGCAATGGTGGGATTGTAGAAATTACTGTTGTTCTGGAGTTTCGCACGCGGAACAGCAGTTTTTTGTGGGGCTGAAAGTGGAATACTTTTGACAAGATTTGCAAAGAACATACTTATATAATCTTCAACTTTGGGCCCACCAACAAGTACAAGTACAATGCGTGTGGGGCTCACATTTGGCCAAGATATGCAAAGACCATATTTAGTCATATTTACTCTTCAACTTTGGGCCTTGCGCCCCCCTAAAAATTATAATTTTTAGGGGGCTCACATTTGACTAGTGTTGGCGAAATTCCAAAAATCGTATCTAATCGTCAAGCTTAGGCCCCACCAACAAATATATTTTTTGGGGGGCTCACATTTGAATACTTCTGATGAGATTTGCGAGGAACATATCTAATTTTCAACTTTGGGGCCCACCCAAAATGATAATCTTTTGTGTGGCTGAAATGTGAATACTTTTGGACAAGAAGTGCAAAGAACATACGTAATCTTCCCAAGAATTATATCTTTTGTGGGGCTCAAATTTGAATACTTTTGAGAACATTTGCAGGAACTATAATATATTTTAACTTTATCCAAAAACATTACTCTGTAGGGGTCTGGACCCCAAAATAAGATATACATATCTTGCAGGATTTAATTTTACATATGTTTGATGCATTTTTTGACGCAAAATTCTGCATTTGATTGCATTTGATGTGGCCATTGTTTGCATTTGTTGTGGCATTTAATTGCATTTGTTGTGACATTTATATAATTGCATTTGTTGTGGCATGTGGCTGCACTTGTTGCGGCATTAGTTTACATTTGTTCTGTATATATGTGTGCATGTGTACGACACAAACCGTACACGCTGGAACAGATGTAGGCATATATGTAATGTATGCAAGTATATGAAAGTATATGTGTAATTACATGCAACAACAAATGTGTAAAATTTTATTTTGTGAAAATAAAATATTGTTTTGTGCAATGACATGATCGCAAAATAAGATTTTACTTTCACAAAATAAGATCTTATGCATTTGTTGTTGCATTTATATGCATTTGTTGATGCATTTCTTAAGGCATGTGTTTGCATTTGTTGTGGCACAAATNAAAATAAGATCTTATGCATTTGTTGTTGCATTTATATGCATTTGTTGATGCATTTCTTAAGGCATGTGTTTGCATTTGTTGTGGCACAAATTATATGTGTTGCGCAAAGTTGCGGTCCAATATAAGCACATCTGTCGAGCACGTACACGTATGTGTAAGCACAAAAGGTCGAGCACGTAGGGGTAAATGCAAAGACATATGATGTGACATATGTTAAGAAATGCAAACACACATGTGGAAACATGCACGCACAAATGGTAAGGAAAAACGCATCCATGTGTAAGGCGACATGTTGAACAGCTAAAAAGAAATGCAAACATATATTTGTTAGCGTCGGTCTTCATGTAAAATAAATGCAGTAACAAATGCAGAACATACATGTATGCCTCCGAATGGGATCTTTAGAGAAGGCCTTCAAAGAGCTTTTTGATTAAACTAAAAATCTTCATCTTTGGGCCCCACGAAACAGTATATTTTTGCGTGCGGCTCAAATTTGAAGTCAAAGTTGAACATGTCTCGACCAGAAGCCATCAGCAGACTTTGATTCTGAAAGTGATATCCAGCAGGACCTCAGACCGCCCCGGGCGGGATTCGAACCCGTGACTATTTGCTTCCAACACTGCTCCAATATGGCCGGGGAGCCTAGGGGGGGGGGGTTCGTGTGAAAAATCACTGTGTCGGACTCAGGCCTGCCCCTCCCCTTGCTGAAGCAAGAATAGACTCAAGCTAGCTAGCGCTAGCTTTCGTGATTACACTACAACTCAAGTACAACTACTACTACAACCACAACGACTACAACTACACTACACCACAACTACACCTACACTACACCACAACTACACTACAAACTTCGCACTACACTACACCGCGCTGCACTGCAACCACACTACACTACACGACACTAGACTAGACTAGACTACAGCTACAACTACCACTACAACTGCAACAACTACAACTACAACTACAACTACAACTATAACTACACATACACTACACTACAACTACACTACAAACGACACATCACAACCACAACTACAACTACACTGAAGTACAACTAAAACTACAACTACAGCTACAACTAACTACAGATACTACAACTACTACTACTACTACTACTACTACTACTACTACTACTACTACAACTACATCAACTACACTGCACTACAACTACAACTACAGCTACAACTACAGCTACAACTACAACACATTACAAATTTCCGTCCATGATTCACAACAACCAACTTCTCCTATAGGCTTCCTATCTTTGAAACTTCCGCCACCGCCTTGTGCGGTACTACTGGTAAATCATAAGCATTCGCAAACCATGTTCAAACTCGTGTTCAGAAAAGTTCAACTTTTTCTCAAAACGTAAATTCAGACCATCCGGCACAGGCTCACTTTTTAGATCAGCTGATTCTACTTGGATCTGCAACCGCAACAAAACATAAACAGATCTTCTACGAAGACACGGGCAAACAAGCTCAGCCGTCTTTGACGTGCCAGCTGCAAATGAATTTGGGCACAGAACAACACTGAACGACGGTGTTATTCAAAGGGCCGTAATGATCTTGCTGCGCACTTCCGGTGCTTCTGCAACGGGCTGTGCCGGTGCTTCTGCTTCATGCGTTTCCGCAGGGAGCTCATTTGCTGCGGCACCTGACAGGCAAGTACTCCGTATGTGCTCAACGTGACAAACATTTAAATAGTATTTAAAGGGGTTGCCAAGCCAGAATGATAGTATGCCAAAACCTCCCGAGGCGTCGTACAAACAAAAAGATCAAACTTTGATCAAACATCGAACTTTGCAATCCGGCAATCCGACAAAAAGGCACGGCAAGGATCAGCAAGGCACCTGCGGGCTCCGACACATTGGACACGATGGAACCTCGGTTTGCTTCCGGATCTGCCGGATCCAGATCTGATGCTGTCGAGCTAAGGGATCCCCGTCCACGGTAAGCTTCCGATGCCGTCGAGGAGACAGATCCCCGGCAATTTGCAGCATTGGAGATGACCGAGCGTCGATACGCTGCGTTGAACATCATCAAATCGGAGGCTGCTGATGCAATTGAACGCCGGTTCATGACTGTTGGATTCACTCTTGAAAACTTGACACCTTCAAGCATCGTATTGTCAAAGAGCTCCGAGACAAGGTCAATAAATTTGAGCAAAGTCTGTACGTCATAAGAGTTCGTAAGGTTGATCTTCCTGGCCAACTCCTCTTCCTCGATCTTGATGAGATCATCAGCACCTCAGCGTCAAAAACTATCAGCCAGGAAAACATGTGAAACTGTGACACAAATTGAAACCCCAAAAATAAGCGCAGGGAAGTGCATAAGACCAGTACATCTTTGGCAATGTACAGAGCTTTGGAAACAGAACTCGCCTCACACACTTCAATTCGGAAAAACTCTCAAACACCAAGATCGAGAAAAGCTGGATTGCACTGATTCGCGGTTTGATTCTTCCGAGTATATTTCCAAGTTGACATTGGACCCAGTTCTCTTTTCAATTTGCTACATTCCACTGCTACACCGGAAGCAACCACGCACCCGAAGAAAGCACACTCTCCCAAAACCCTGGGAATTCCTGGCAAAACCAACAAGCCCTGGGTCTGGATCGGATAAAATTGGCTTTCCATCTGAAAAGCCCGTAATTCTCCCTACTAACGGAATGGATTTTTGCGGTAAAGCCTCTAATCTCTGGATGCTGTCTCTACAGGTGTTGATTGGTTACGGAATGACTTACCTGTCCATATTTCTTTGATTCTTCAAGACACTTCTCACTGCATAATTATTATGTCATAGTCGTTCAAAAAACAAATCATGACCTCCTTGTCTTTTTCCTGTCTAATGGATACGATTAAGTACTCCAGTTTGATGAAGCTTTTGTTTCCAACTCAGGAGAACTATAAGGTATATTGTACGAAATTCCATGAAATGAATTGATTGTAGAACATATTAGAACATATAACAGTGTGTCATGGTGTAGCAGCGAGGCACAGACCTTTAATGCCTTGCAGATCTCCTTTTCTTTGCCGACGTGTCCAAACGTCAAGAGTTGCCTCCACTCGGCGCCACATTTCTGCAGTACCAGTGCGAGACCACTCAGAATGAATGCCAGGACGAGGGAAACGAGAATCATCCTGGAACAAGGCAAATGACGAGACAACAATCGCAAAAACATCAAAACAGTCAGAAGAAACGACAGCAAAGGCATGAAAAGACCCGAACTAAACATTTCAAAGTCACAACATTACACAAGACTTGAACCAGCCCTGCAAACCAAACACTTCAAAGGAAACAACCTGCTTGAGGGTTTCAATCCAAACAAGCATACAAACAACAGGACGACAATGGAACAAACGGTGTACTCAGCAAAATATGTACATGTATAATCAGAAATAAATACATTGCGACAAACTTGTCACTAGTCTGGAGCGGGACTTGAAACCATGAGAATGTGAGCTTATGCGCAATACACAATCTGCATCAATCTGCAGTGCTGGTCAGTAGGGCTGCGCGGAAAAGGCGGACTCTGTTTCAACTATCAACAAAATGCAACTGAGAAATATATACCTGACATATCTGACATCATTGCGCCAAGAAATCAGCGCCCGCAATGGGGGAAGGCACTCGCCTGACCCCAAAACAACTCAGGCGTCGTCAGCGCATTGGCTAGCGACTTGCCACGAAAATCCGGTCTGCGACGCCAACCGTTTAGTCAAAGCTTGCCTCTAAGACATTGGACGATATCAAATGAAATTGACATACAATCATGGCATGTTTGCGCCTTCGGCTCTAAAACTGGATAAGCGTCTTTCTGTTTTTTTTGTGTTTTCCAATCATGTTGCATTCTGCATACACGGGGTGGGGCTAATAACGTTCTCTTGCAATTGCGCACACACACACACACACGCGTCATGCTAGGGAAGACATGGGGTGGGGTGGGGTAAGGAACTTGTACCAGCTCTTGATGCTACCCTCTGAACTTGTTCAAGGAACTTGTCACACTCTCTTCTTGCTAGCATGGGGGGTGGTGGGTGGAGGTTAAAAGTTGCCCAGTGGTCGGTGTTAGCACTATAGTTTCAATGATGTTGTTTCCTGTCATGGAAATCGACTTTTGATGTGGATTCTTTTCTTTCTCCACTGACAGGGTTGAAAGACCTGAAATTATGTTTAATCCCTTCCCCCTATTGCTAAACCCCTCCAAATACTAAAAACTAGCGTCCGTCTCCAATTTTGGAAAATTTGTGGTTGGCCAATTTGACTTTCAATTAATCCCCTTTAGAAAACAATTTAAAAATAAAGCTATCATTTGTGGGTTTCACCTCCTAATAATAAAAACTAGTCAGCCCCGGGGTGCTCAATATTAGGGTCCGCTTCGAAATCCAATTTTTGCAACGTATTAATTGCGTTTAAAAACGGAATTTAATTGAGTTTGAATTCGAAAAACATAGTTTTTAATATTAAGGTTTTAAATTTAATATTAGGGTCCGCTTCGAAATCCAATTTTTTGCAACGTATTAATTGCGGTTTAAAAAAGGAATTTAATTGAGTTTGAATTCGAAAAACATAGTTTTTAATATTAAGGTTTTAATTTAATATTAGGGTCCGCTTCGAAATCCAATTTTTGCAACGTATTAATTGCGTTTTAAAACGGAATTTAATTGAGTTTGAATTCGAAAAAAATAGTTTTTAATATTAATGTTTTAAATTTAATATTAGGGTCCGCTTCGAAATCCAATTTTTTGCAACGTATTTTCATTAATTTTGAAATCGAAAAAAATAGTTTTTAGTATTAAGGTCCGAAATTTAATATCGGGTCCCCTAATACTAAATAACCCCCTAATACTAAAAACTACCCGAGGTATTTACTATTAGGGGGGGGGTAGTAATAGGGGGAAGGGATTATTTTCTTAGAACCATTTCATCCTTGGGTTCTTGATTTTGCATTCTATCTTTCTATCTTCAGCTTGGGCGAGCTCAAGGTGCACACAGGGAAAATAGATAGTTGTTGGAACCTTGCCAAAAAATGCTATCCGACCGGCTGACTAAGTTAGGAAAGAACAAGAGCGTGATGATGTGGTTGCGATGTTGGCAATGGCGCTCTGAGAACACAGCCCAAAACCTGCTGACAAAAACATGGCAAATGCTTCGCAAAATCTAAACCAACCAGCGGTGCTCAAACAAATTGTTCGCCAAGGGAAGATGTTAAAAACAGCATTTGTTTATTGTTAAAACCATGGTATTCGCTGGTTTCGCTGGTGTTGACGAAACAATGATTATTTTGAATCTTGGTTTTGTCAGACATGAGAAACAGTCATGTTCCACTGGAAATTGCAGTCAATTGTGCATGTGTCAAGTTGAAGCGTCCTGAAAGGCTCGCACGGTTTCAGATCTGCGGGGATGTTTGTGGCGGGGGGTCTTGCCGTTGATGTGCTTCACTTGTCCTGCTTTGTGCCCCGTGTTCCGTTCCTTCCGTTCCTTCCGTTCCTTCCATTCCTTGCGTTCCTTGCATCCCTTGCATCCCTTCCATCTTCTTACTTTCCTTGTCTTTCCTTATCTTTCCTTATCTTGCCTTATCCTTCTTTCTTCATCTTTCCTTACCTTCTCAGAGCCTTTTCAATCCTCTCCTGGCCTCAGTGTGGCGTGGCATTGAACAACCTTGTTCATCTAGTTCGTTTCTGACTTGATATTAGACTTGATGGTTTCTAGCGGGATGTTACGTGCAGAATAAGGCAAGCACGACCCAAATAGCAAGAACATGCAAGAAAAAAAAACAGGTCATAGTGAAAGTTCGTGATATGCTCACATATGTTCTCCAAACTGGCTGAGAAACAAGAGAAGGCCAACGCAGAAGGTCTCAGCAAACTGGGTTTCCATATCAGTGTCAATTTGGATCGCTTTGTTGACCAGCAGGAGAAGACCTGCGTTCACGATCATATCTGTGGCATTGATCACGGGGACTTTCCATGGCCGCATCCACGACTGCAAAATGGCATAGGTTGTCAGGATAAGGCTTGCGAGTGTTGTCTGTGCAGGTGGAACGTTGGTTCCAATTACAATGGCCAATGCAAAGCTGAAGCCACGGAGTAGCACTAGCAGAATGAACCAGTAGCAGTCGAAGCGAAAGTTTCCCATGAAGAAACGAAAACTCTGCACGCGTTCTTTTTGACCAGCAGTGCACCACTGGGGCATGTTGTATGCTGCATAGGAACAAATGACAAAGAAACCCACCACAAAGATAGCAAGGAAGCTGATCCCTGCGACCTGCAAGAAACTGTGTTCTCTCTCTCCGCAAAAGAGGTTCGGGTAGGTAATGAGGCTTTGACGTCCATCGGGATGGCCTCAGATGTGCTCACAAGTGCTGAATTACTCATAGGCTTAAACTCCTGGGGGTCCTGCGCATGTCCGTAGCACAACACATATGTTTCCAAAATGTTTGCACGGAGGGCAACGAAGAATACGGAAAGATCTGTTGTGGATGATGTTTTGAGTAGGAACTCTCCAGCCATATTCGGTTTGCGTCTTCAGCAGAACACATTCAATGCCAGAAAAGTTCTTCCATTTTTTGTGTTGAAGAAAGCATTTAGAAATGCAAACGAGGGGCTATAGCACATGAGAGGCTTCATAGCTACGGCAGCCATAGTGCCATAACCTAACTGCATTCCAAGTCCTGCCGTGTTGAAGGTAAAGTGCAATTTCCATGGCTTGAAGCATCTCCACTTCACACAGTTGGTCAGAGCCAATGTGAAAGACCAAAACATGAAGAGCCAGATCAAGCCAGCTGGGAAAACAAACACCACCGTCAGGTAGCGTACCAAAGGGTCGCTTCCTGACAAACAGCTCAAGCCCATCCCATCAAAGTCCAGCAGCACAATTTGCAAATTTGATGAGACTCTTTGGAACGTTGTTGGCCACTTCACCGACATCAGCCCAACCAGCGCCAAGGCTTGCAGAGCACTGACTGCGATCGCAGATGCCATCACACCTGCTTTGAAGGGTGTGGCTTGTGTCAGAACCTCCAAATTGGTGAAGTAATATGCGACGACAAGAAACCCCATGACCACAGGGATCACAATCAGCCACCCGACCACGGTGGCACCGCACTCTTCACATCCACTGGTGGCCAAGGTTTGCGCTTCCCCTTCAGGGCAAACGGCACAAAGCGTCCCAACCAGGTTGTTGTTACATCTTCCTGTCAGCGTTGTGAAATGGATGTGTAGCGAGGATGTGTCATTTATCTGTTTAATGAAATCCTTGTGAAATCCTTTCCAGGCTCATTTTGGCTCGACAAATCACACGGGCCTTTGAAAATCTGTTGGCCAATCATCGGGCATAGTTTTCCGGGACAGCCTTTTCCAAACGATCAGCCTGGTATTTCCAAGAATAAACCAAACCTTATCGTGGCCTTCCATACTACATCTGCACGTCCATATAATTATACACAACATATGCAGATCAAATCATCTCTACGTATCTCTATGTATCACTATGTATCTATTTACATAACATAAGAACATATCTCTACATTTCTCTAGTTATTATCTATTGATATCGATTGAAGCCTCTATTGATATCATTTGATATCATTTGATATTTATTATAATATATATATAGTGTATATTATATTGTATTTCTATTGCAAAAGACATGCAGTGGACGTTGCACATGCAAATCCTTGCGGAAAATGCATGGTGCGCCTGGAGTTCCACCTGGACATGAGGATTCGGGTCTGCAGTGAAGAACCTCCAAAGGCTCCTGTTGCTTTCAGAAGCTTCTGAAAATTAATTCGACGAATCTATGGAAGCTGCGAAAAAACAAACAAAAACGAATTGTGGAAATCATTGGAAAATATTGGAAATCCATGACGAATCCGTGACGAATTCCTTTTGGCTAGGATTTTGCGGTTTCATTTCGATTGGCACATTTCTCGAATGATCCGCAAGATATCAACATCAAACATCACACTTCGCCCGGCTTCGCCGGCTTCGCTGGCTACAACTGGTGCTGATCTGTCCCTGTCCAGGTCGGTCTCTGTCCTCCGGAGTTGTATAGTAGCCTGTTCGAATTCTGGGAACCTCGGCTGTCACAGATTCATCTTACAAATGATGCCTGGTGACTTTTTGGAACTTTTAGAATGGTGGAATATGGATGAATATGGTGGATGTTTCATGATTTTTATGATGCTTCATGGAGCGCTTCATGATGGTTCTAAAAAAAATACAATGGCCATGCATGGCCAATAGTGAATCAAAGGTCGGCTGAACATTCACCAAGGAACAGAGTCCGGACCATCACTCGATCGTCCGCTCTTGAGATTCTCCAGTGTAGATGAGAACGGGCAGTCCAGGCCAGACATGCATGGAACGCAGTCGAAGGTGCCACTTTTGGCAATGTTGATGGATCGAGCTTCACAACCGCAATCTGAAATCGAGACTGATCCTAAAAGTCGAGTGCTTGTACCTGTAGGGCACACTTTGCAGAGACTTCCTCCCTCCACATCTTGGTACTCTCCAACTGGGCAGCGGTTGCACGAAAGACTGGCTGTCTCGTTCTGGTAGCTGCCAGCTGGACACGGGTTGCACGAAGTCGCGGCTCCCGAAGGTTGGAAGCTTCCACTCCCACATGGCAAACAAATGAAGGTGATGCCTCACGCATGTGCTCACATGTCGACATGGACATATCCAACATGGTTACACAAGGTTGAAGAGGAGCTGAGTTCACCATTCTTGAATCCGCCGACCCCTGCCTAGCCGTGGCTTGGGCGGGGCGGCGCCTGGGATCACCGCAGGTGTGCGCGTTTCGCGGCACCCGGCTTGCACCATCTCCTGGCGCCAAACTAGCTTTCTATACGCTTTCGAANGGCGCCTGGGATCACCGCAGGTGTGCGCGTTTCGCGGCACCCGGCTTGCACCATCTCCTGGCGCCAAACTAGCTTTCTATACGCTTTCGAAACTGCTGGCCTGGCGCCAAACTAGCTCTCTATACGCTTTCGAAA
>BGPT01000737.1:177445-189247 GCA_003297045.1 Symbiodinium sp. clade C Y103
GGGTGGTAATCGACAAATATTTAAATCAATTTCTGGCCAACAAACCTTCGTCCAGCATAAGAAAAGGGTCGGCGGCACCTGGGCGCTAGCCCATTCTATTATCTTGTCTTGAATGATCTTGAAGTCATGAATGCATTCAACTGCACTAGAATTAGCATGACATCATGACACCATGTCCACTGATGTCCACTGATGTCCACTGGCCTTGATCATCTTCGAGGCGAGAGGAGTAAAAGCCTGACACAGCAATCACACTGAACTGCTGAGGATCGCACTTGTTGCACAATGAGCATTGCAATCCCCAAAGCATCTTGGCGAAGTCTTGCGAACGATCGTGTATCTTGCTACGTTGCTTCCATTGTTGCTTGCTGAGTCAGTCATGACTTTGCAGTATTACCATACTACTGTTGGCAAAGCACTCATGACTGCAGGACCACACACACACACCATGTTTGCACTGACAGGGCCTGAAGGACAAGCTCTACAAGTTATAGCAGAATCAGAATCATCGCGCTGCATCAAGAACGTCTGCGTCCTTTCCTGAAATTCATAATGCATGGCACAGATCCCACTTCGACAATGATTTCCATGACCACTGTGACTGTGACACTCCAAGCATTCCTCAAGCAAATGTCTCACATCAATCTTTTCGCATGCATTTCAACCTCTGCAAATGGTTGACACAAATCATAGAACTTGATTCAGGTTGATCATGAGGAAACAACCCCCAGACGCCGTTTTAGGAAAATATATGGCAAGCATCGCTGTACATGCCAAATTGAGAGAAGCATTTGCCCCTTTCCGGCAGCCACGAGGACCACGATGCTTCATTCCCTTTGAGCCATCGGCAAGCCACATCGAAGTTGGAGTCTCCCGTGTCGAGCTGATTCCGCATCAGATTGTTCACAGTGTTGAGACTCATAGTGAGTCTGGAGATCAGTTCAACGACTTCTGGAGCCAAACTCTCCAAATCCTGACTCACGTGTTTGTCAATGGACACGTCACGTGCAGCGGTACGGCTGTCTCCTTTGGCCCACGCGTCTGGATCGTGTTCAGGGAACCTCGGCTGGGAGATTAACAAGATTAACGATGTCACATCATGCCACAGTATGCAATTCCTTCAATCCCTTCAATTCGATGTTGCTGTACTGATGTCACTGATGTCCCTGAACTGATCCCAAGGCACGTGATCTTCATGGGCGTCAGCCTGGGACGTTTTTGCACCGGCCGCAGACGACCGGGCCGACATCAACATGACACCACAAACTACAAGATGCCAACATCAGATCTATGACAGATCTAAACCAGATCTCAGTACCAAATCACACACCATCACCATAACCTGCCAAGACCTGACCTGACTAGACCTGACAATCCAAGTTCCCAGCGCCTCAAAAAAGTGGGATCTGGAACCCACCAGTACAGCATCATATCTGGAGCATCATAGGAATTGGGCAGCAGGCCATAGTTGGTAAAGCTCGATGCCACTGCCGTCGCCACAGGCATGTTGTATGCTGCCGCTTTCAGAAGCGTCTCAAACATGCCCCATCCATTGCCACCGGTGAACCAAATCAGGCAAGTTGATGGCTGTGTTCTGCACCCAGGGGCAAGCCAAAAATATGTGTTGTAGCACGTGCCGGTCAAGTCAGGTGCTGTGCCATTGACACCTTCCAAATCGCCTGTCAGGTCCAAGTAGTTGCTCATCACCTCAATACAGCGCAGCACTGTGCGGCTTTGAGAGCACACCAAACTTCACGGTGAAAGAAAAAACTCCGTAACCCGTCGTGAATTTTGAATCATTTTGAATCATGAATATTCATCAATCAGAACTGAATCACAACTGAAACATCACCCATCCAACTGTCCGCAGGGTCCTGCCTCGTTCAACATCAACGCAGTCTCGGTGCATGGAGCCAAGTAAGACACGTTGATATCACCAGGGTTCGCAAAATGTCTACCTGGATTCTCCCTTGAAGAGTTGTAGTCTCGGTAGAAGTCCAAGTTGATACCTTCAGCATCATATGCTCTTTCTTGAACTCCTGATGGAACGTAGAGTGCTGTTGCGCCATAATAACTCATATTGCCGAGATTCTTGGGAGCCTTGTCTGGATATTTCAGTTGAAGCTCTTCCCAAGCGAGTTGATATGTCGATGTCCAAACCTCCACATTGATGTGGACGTTTGTCAAACGATGATCGTCTCTATCTCCACAGCCACGGTCCGTTTTGTCGCCGGGCGATGTGCATCCTGTCAAGGCGAAGAAACCGTCCAGGGCCAAGGCGCCAGGACCCTTCAGCTCCACGTTGTACCCCAACTTCTCCTTCCACGAAAAAAACAAATGGCAAATGCACATAAATCACACACACACATCATATCTGATAAAAACATTGCCTCGTGTTTCTTCATGTGCTCTCTTAGTTCTCGATTCAAACGCTGCCAACCTGTCAAACTGTACACAAGTCTTAGGCTGTGCCAGAAGAGCGTCAGCAGCCCAAAGGAGTTTTCACATGTAACTACCTTATATCAGTTATATCATATTACTATATATTCGAAGGAAGTTTAGAAGCTAAACCTTCCGACAATATGGACAGATAGAAAAGCCAGCACTGCCATGAAAGAGGTCAGAAGATGGAGAGAGTCAGAAGATGAGAAAGTCTGAAGAGAGAAGAGCCAGGTGCGCGAAAAGGTAGGAAAGTCGCGAAGCATTGTGTTTTTCCAATCTTTTGTGGCTCCGGAGGGCCGAACAGTAGGCTCGCTAAAGCGGCGGGAGCGGAGACACCTCGGCAGATGAGACATAAAAAATTGCACACCGTTGTGGCGCGAAGCACATTTGGAAGAAAAACGTGTCAAAAATTCGGTCTCGGAGCACTTTTGGAAGTTGAGATGTGGAAAAAGTGGACGGCGTTGTGGCGCGAAGCAGATTTGGAAGAAAAACGTGTCAAAAATTCGGTCTCGGAGCACTTTTGGAAGTTGAGATGTGGAAAAAGTGTACGGCGTTGTGGCGCGAAGCACATTTGGAAGAAAAACGTGTCAAAAATTCGGTCTCGGAGCACTTTTGGAAGTTGAGATGTGGAAAAAGTGTACGGCGTTGTGGCGCGAAGCAGATTTGGAAGTAAAAAGTGTCAAAAACTGTCGCTCTCGGAGAACTTTTGGAAGTTGTGATGTCGAAAAAGTGCACGGCGCTGTGGCGCGAAGCACATGTGGAAGTCAAAATGTACAAAACACATCAAAACACGACATGTTCGGACCACTTTTGGAAGTTGAGATGTGGAAAAAGTGCACGGCGCTGTGGCGCGAAGCGCATTTGGAAGTGAAAATTTTAAAAGCACCACACGTTCGAACCACTTTTGGACATCCAGACGTCGTTCAACTACAACTACAACTTTAACTACATGACAACTACAACTACAACTACAACTACAAGAACTACAACTACAACTTCAACTACATGACAACTACAACAACAACTACAACAACAACTACAACTACAACTACAAGAACTACAACTACAACTTCAACTACATGACAACTACAACCACAAGTACAACTACAACTGCTAACAACTACAAGTACAACTACAACTACTACAACTACTACAACTACTACAACTACAACTACTACAACTACAACTACTACAACAACTACCACAACTACAACAACTACCACAACTACAACTACATTGCAACTACACTGCGCTGCCTCCAACCACTTGTCGGTCCATCAGTGGGTTCGCTCTGTCATCCATCATTCACAGCAACGAGATGCTCCTATAGGTTTACCATTTTTGAAACTTCCGCCACCGCCTTGTGCGGTACTACTGGTACTATACACTGTATCTAATTCATTCTAATTCATATAACATCATGCAATCATGACGTGGGTTATGCTGGGCTGTGCTCATGTTCGGTCCTTGATCACAATCCCTGCTACTGTGGCAGTGAGATGACCAGCAGCCCAGTCATTGACCCAAATCCCTATGGGATAAGAATTGCCACGTGCGTCGACCAAGTCTTTCAACTCAGGGCTGTCAAAGCACGTACTCAGTGCCCTCACTCTTTGAAGGGCCACAAACCATAGCAAGGAGAAAAAAGACATTGGTTTGGCCGGCCACAAACCCGAACGTTTGGGCCGGTCTTCGGAGCAAACGTTCGACAAGTCTTCACTGCATTGGCTGTGACTCTTGTGGCACATGGCACTCAAGATTTCAAGGCCTCTCACACCATACTGTAGAGATCCATAGGTTACAAAATTTTACAAAAGATCATGGTGAAAACTGGTCGTTCATTGATAAACAGGTGCTCGCACAGGGGGTCCTTTGCGCAAGTGGAGAATCTAAGTGGATGGGGTTCAGAGTCTTCAGAGTCTTCAGAGCTTTCCACAAAGTGTACAAATCCTGTAGAAACATGTACAAACTCAACAAAACTCAACACAACTCAACAACTGAGCTCACCACCAAATGGCACCAACATCATCCAACATCTGCATCCTGGAAGGGACGAGAAGGGACAGGAACAGCACAACCTTGCAGAAGGGACGCCACTAAAGTCACTAAAGAACACCACCTGGTCTGGGGATGCTGAATCGACTGCACGAATGCAATGGGTCGAAAGCTGCATGCTGCACAGCTGAAGGGATCGCGTCTGTCAACAGCACGACTTCTATCTCGCGTTTTTTTCGCAGGTGCTGCAGCGAGATGCTGACAGTTTAAACGATCGGAGGTTCAAGCGACATATGCGACATATGAAAAAAGATGAACATATGTAAAAATTCCAAACTCTTGACCCTGTGACCTCTGTCACCTGAGCCACAGGCCTACCTCAACGGCAGTTGTGTTCTTTGGTCCGGAAATCAAACACGCAGCAAATGGTCGTCACATAGAAGCCGTGAGCTTGTGAGCATTTGATATTTGGCCATCCAAAGTAGGTCGGCCCAAAAGGACAAACCAACGGATTGTACCACTTGGAGAGTGCTGCGGCAATGAATCCAACGGTCACCGAGAGTCTAGGATAGCCACAACCAAAGCTCGCAGTCAACGATGCCTGCACCGTGGAATTTCCCAGAGCACAATGTGTGCCCGAGTAAACTCAACACACAATGCCCAGTGACAATCTAAAAACATCTAAAAACACAATGAAAAGTCGGGAACTCCATTTTAGAAAAACTGGGGGGCAGGAAGGCATGCCAGGCAAGAGAGAGGGAGAGATACACGAAAGGACACGGAGGTACACCGATGCAAAGAAAGAGATCAAGACACAGAAGGAAACTGCCAAAAAACAATACTATCGAGAAAAAAAACATAGGGTTTTTTCAGGCTGCAAACCGCAAAACAAAACTTGAACCACCACGACGATTACCGTGGTCACCGTGGTTACCGCGGTCACGGGTCTGGCCTGAGCTCCGACCCAAAAAATATCGCTGCATGCTCCAACCGCAAAAGCCGCATAGATCGAAGCCCAAACTCAGCGAAATTGCAAAATTCGGATGTTGCGAAATTGAGAATCTGTTAATGATTATATTGTTAATGTTCTTATTCTGTTTTTAGCTGGGATGTGTTGGGATGAAGGACTTCTGGGGCCAAGACAACGCGACAACAAACTGCTGAGGTTTAAAGGGTGTTCTGGCGGTCTGATGGCGGTGTATTGGTAGAAATCATAGTTCACCCTCAGAATCATGCGTTGTTGGTGGGACAACACTTCCTGCTATCAACCAAACCCCTAAGTTTTGATCAACACAGGCTTGCGAAACAGGTCCCTGAGGAAGAAAGAGAAATGCCAGGTGTGGATTGAGGGAAGGACTGCAAGGTGATCAAGGTATATCAAGGTGAAACCGCTCAAACCAAGTAATTATGAGGTATGGTCCGGGTGAGACAGCCTGCGCCAGGTGATTTGGTTGGGATCTCTCTTGCCGTCTGCCCAGCCGTTTAAAGGAGTGGTGACCATTACTTCATACCCTCCCTGTGAGGTCTTGCGACAAAGCGAAAAAAAAATGGAATTCGGACGAAGCACTCTTCGATGGTGCGGCCTTCTTCCACTTCGTTTACACAGTCTCCCTGAACATGTGTTTTGTCTTCCCACATTTCATGAGAGTCAAACACAAGGAGGATAGTCGATTCATTGTCGATTTGGGAGGGATCACCTGGATCATCTCCCACTAACACAAGATAGACATAGACAGACACACATGAACAAACAAGGTCACGCCGGGGATAGCGGTGCTGGTGTTTTTCACCTTCGCACGCAATTGCCATTTCTATTTGTGAGTCAAGAGCCTGTTGGAAATTCCTTTTGGAAGTGTGACAAGGTAACATCACGACCTTGTTAAAATGTTTTTATGTTCAGAGCATAGAAGCAAAAACGAATCGGAAATTCCGAATATGGCACCTATGCGAAGTGCAGCAACGTAACGTCACGAGCGTGTTGACATGTTCTGTCGTTCACAGAGTAGAATCAAGAGCGTGTTGCAAATTCCTATGGGAAGTGCAACGTGTTGAGATGTTCTTTCGTTCACAGAGTAGAATCTGAGTAGAATCAAGAGCGTGTTGGAAATTCCTATGGGAAGTGCAACAATGTAACAGCACGACCTTATTACAATGTTCTTATGTCCAAAGCGTAGAGTCAAAAACGGATTGGAAATCCTTATCGGAACTGCAACAACGTGTCATGAAAGAACGCAGACGATCGAACGTTATTAGCCCACACCACCCCACCCCACCCCATGCGAACGTTACCATGAACATCAATATAAACATCATCAACATCTCTGAAAATTCAAAAAACGCTAAATTCCCCAGCGCCGCTATCCCTGGCGTGAGCACAAACAACTCACGTCCAACCCCTGCATCCCTCCAAGAGGCCGGTGGGTGCTTGCATTTCGATGAGTGAACGAATTGACACACTGTCGCCGGCCGACAGCCCGAGCGCCAAAGACACGTAGTTGTTAAAACCTCGGGAGACCAGCTGGCCTTCATTGGCCGTAATATGCCGTGATGCACTTCAGCTTGAGCGACAGAAACATGTCAACTATACTGATCGAACAACCCCAAACACCAGATTAAATTTTTGCAATGAATTGGGATCAATTGGGATTCTGAGGAGTATATAATAGTTGTCAAGTGGCTCAGGATTTTCCATTCTGTCAAGAATGAACTGAGCCACATTCCCACAGGGGTCGCGTTCTTCTGTGAGGTTGCAGCAGCACCGCAATCTAGTCTTATGTCGTTCGACTGGAAATGACGGTTCGTAAGAACAGATTCTAGGCGACGTTTGCCTTTTTTTTTTTACCTTCTTTCATATTTTTTCCAAGATGTTATTTGCAAGACGGTATAACGATGAAATGTGATGAACGCTTGGTGACGTCCGCAGAACATCAGTCAGACATGGCTCTGTAGGAGTAGCCCGTGGAGGAGAAGCGGGCGCCATATCCGATGCAGTCGAAGACCTTTGCCAAGTCATCCCAGAAGTCACCTGTGCTGCCGGTTTCTTCAGAGGTACAGGTTGTACAGGTATTGTCCAAGTGAAGTTTATCCCCAGAACCATCTCTTCGCCGATTGCCCATAAGAACAATAGAAACCACACATACGCATTGCAGAAGCCATGTCAAACTGCATTTACCTGCGTTTTTTTGCCACCGTTTTGACCACCAACCCCACCTGATTCGACAGCCGCCAAGCTCAAGTTCAAAACCTCATGATCGAAAGCCTCGGCAAAAACTACTGGAAATATGAGCGTGGGTGTCTTGACATAGGAACTCCGTGATGAGCGTCCATGTGGATTACTGGCAAAACGAATGCAGCCTCTGCGATATGTTGAGAACCCATGAGAACCCAACAAGGTCTTGACGTCTTGATCCACATCCAGGAAAGGAATGCGAGCCATGGCCCCCCGCTTGCAATATTGGAAGGCCAACAAATTGAAAGCATCCCATGTGACACAGTAACCCAAACAATCCAAACAACTGTAACTTGGATCAAATTTGGAGAGTCAACATCCACAAGTGTGCAACAACCTCCTTGGTTTAGATTGAAAATTAGATTGGAAACATCGGAAACGTGTTTCGCACAGCCCCTCCTGCTCCAAAGGCCGCTTGTGAAAGGCCATGTCCACCTGCACAAGTTTCTTTTGAACGTGTGGTATGAGGTTGCTTGAGCTTGAAGGGTAATGAGTCGGACCCCCTGGACGTAAGTTTCGTTCTTTAAATGTCTTTATTAAGTGACATGGAAGCTTGGAGATACACTAGTTTCACACCTACTTTCGTAGTTTCTCATATTTTTGGCCCCAAACCAAATTCCAGTCAAAACCTGTCCTGGAGCATTGTCAGAGCTATCAAAAGCCCCCAAGGAAAAGTAACATTTGAGGAAGCATCTCTTCCATTCTGATAATACTCGCAACAATGCCTCCTCAAACATCAAAACAACAGTGCTTGAACGTTTCAGCGACCCCGCCTGATTGACCAGCAGCTTCATTTTGCCCACGCCCAATTTCCGTGCCCTCTTCAGCATGTGCTCAATGCCCGCCCGGCCTTTCGCATGGTAGGCTTTGAAGCTTTCCTGGCTTTGATTTCCAAAACTGAACTTTGTGAAGAAAACCTGTGAAGGCTCCAGCTTTGGAAATCAAGAGGAGGGATAGAAGGAGGGATGACAGCCGTTTTCCAAATTAATGCAGCAGCCCGCAACTGTAAAGCGTAAAATATAGAAAAACTGCAAAATAATTTGCTTTCCAATATTCTCTGGTACCCGACAATTCAATTTTTTCTGCCTAGGGCAAATCAAACAGGCCCAAGGTTCCTCTGAAGAATCTTGCGCATCATCAGGACGCCAGAACCTGACGAAGCGAAGTAAGCGAAGCGACTTATGATTTCATGAGACCGGGATAGCCGGGATAGCCAAAGCATGCTAAACCTGACTGCATTGGCCCTTTCTGGACCCAAAGACTTCCCCCCATTCTCCACCTCTAGGAGTGTCAGGGGTGTCAAAGTTGAACAGAAATATCAGAACAGGAATATCAGGCACAAAATGAACCATTCCTTCTTGATATACCTTGCTCTTCACCAGGCTGATGCTCACGACCGTTCACCCTCAATTTCTCAGCCCAGATTCTTTTGAGCATCCCTCCCAGCAATCACTCGCTGCACCTTAGTGGCTTGTCACACATGTCAGTTTTGGGCAATGTCCGCGACAAATGTCCCACACGGCCCAAGAGTTACTTCCAATCAAACTTGGAAGACTTTGATATGGTCATCCCATTTGTGACAAGAGTCTGCTGAATGTGCAAAACATTGTCTTCTTTGTGTGCAGTGTCACAATATCAGCGGATGAAACGACTGGCGAACACACATGAAACCCTTTGTTGGAACATTGATGATCAGCATCTCAGCTTGTAAGTTTTGAAAAAGCACCTTCTTCTCCAGTTTCATGCGCTGCTTGATCTCGTTCCGCAAATGAGCTGCCATGTTGGTTTGAAGCAGCATGGCAGACTGCCGGTGAGAAGCGAGGAAAACATCCTCAAGTTGTGGAAACATGCAGAATCCAAATACGGCGATCTGGTGCATGGGCCCAAAACAATTTTACAAGAAAACATGAATGACCATGAGCTATCATGAATTATCATGAAGTACTCTGAATTCCCAAAGCCAACTACTGAGACCAACTCTGCCGCTAGCTCTTTCAAATGAACAGCGAAGCTGAATCAGAAGTGTGTAGTGGGTTGAGTGGTTACTGTTTCTATATCTATCTATATCTATCTATATCTATCTATATCTATCTATATCTATCTATATCTATATCTATCTATATCTATCTATATCTATCTATATCTATATCTATCTATATCTATCTATATCTATATCTATATATATACACATATCATATATCTATATCTATATCGATATCGATCTCTATATACGCATATCGATATATATTTATATATACATATACATATACACGCATATATATATATACATATATGTTGTATATTATGTATACATATTTTTGCATACGTATATACATATAATATATATATATATATACATGTATGACTAACGTAACAAGCAAGTAACAGCAAATAGAATCTAAAACGCTTGCTCCGGTTCAGCCTGGCAGCCAAGTAGTTTGAACTGTCACAGCCCAGTTCATCGCAAATTGGGTGCCAGACGCTGTCCAGCTGCTCTGCAACAGAGTCCAGCTGGTGTTGGGAGCTATTCGCAAAGACGGAATCCAAGATGCGATGAGAAGATTCCACAGATCGCTGCAAGGCGCGCGACATGATCAACCTTCGTTCCATCTCCGAGTCCTCTTGCAGAAGTGCTGCACCCAAGGGTTCAGCCAATGAATGATTGCCGAGATCACGGGTGTCACACGCGTATTTGCTGGGTATTGTTGCGCTGTCCAGATTCAGGTTCCCTTCAATGCCCAAGGCTCTCAAGATTGTTTCCCACGTGACATCCTCAAAGCGAGCCACTTGCTCCATCATTGCTCCATAGAACTCCATTGAGACTTTGGATGGCCTTACTTCACTGACTCCACGCAAAAACATGGAACTTCCCGGCAGCTAAGCAAATTATTGTCCTTCACTAGGAGCTCACCAGCAAGATTCCATGCGTATGTCCAATCTATCTATATATGTATAATGTTGGCTCTTGATTAGTGCCATGGGTCGGTATTGTGTCAAGTTTGCTCCAAATAATAAAAGATTTTGTGTCAATTGACGATGGGTCGGTATTGTGTCAAGTTTTTTTGTCAGGTCAGGATTTTTTAAAAAAGTATATTTTTGAATAATGTTTCAATTCACAGTCATAAATAATTAACTCACTATTAAATAAATTGATTTGTTATTTTCAATACTCCAAGAAGCTCAGATCTTCAATACTGTGATTTGTTTCAGGGGTCTTCTATTGTGTCCCACTTTCTTTTAATTATATAATTTTGGTTTTTAAAAGTATTGTTTCAATTTGTTTAATATTTTTCCCATCATCTTTGTGTGGGGTTGTTGTTTTTTGTTGTGCACCCGTCGCCCGGCCGCCGCCTCCTCCGCCGCCCCTCCGCCCCCAACCAACTTGCCCAGGCAACTTGACAACACACAACTTGACAACACACAACTTGACAACACACGACTTATTCACATACAATTTGACCACACACAACTTACTCACATACAACTTGCCCACACACAACTTGACAACACACAACTTGCCCACACACAACTTGCCCACACACAACTTGGCCACACACAACTTGCGCACACACAATTTGCCCACACACAACTTGACCACACACAACTTACTCACACATCACACACACACACCTTGCCCATACACAAACTTACTCACACACAACTTGACCACACACGACTTGACAACACACAACTTGCCCACACACAACTTGCCAACACACAACTTGGCCACACACAACTTGCGCACACACAACTTGCCCACACACAACTTGACCACACACAACTTACTCACACATCACACACACACCTTGCCCATACACAAACTTACTCACACACAACTTGACCACACACGACTTACTCACATACAACTTGACCACACACAACTTGCACATACACAAACTTACTCACACACAACTTGACCACACACGACTTACTCACATACAACTTGACCACACACAACTGGACAACACACAACTTGACCACATACAACTTACTCACACTCAACTTGCGCACACACAACTTGCCCACACACAACTTGACGTGGCACTTGGGGACATGGACCTTCACTTTGTGTGGCAGGCGTGGCACTTACGGCACTCAGCTGGGTCTGGTGACGCGCTTGGTTGCGGTTGACGCCG
>BGPT01000737.1:190176-227858 GCA_003297045.1 Symbiodinium sp. clade C Y103
CGTCATTCTGTGTGGCAGGCGTGGCACTTGGGGACATGGACCTTCACTTTGTGTGGCAGGCGTGGCACTTGGGGACATGGACCTTCACTTTGTGTGGCATGCGTGGCACTTACGGCACTCAGCTGGGTCTGGTGACGCGCTTGGTTGCGGTTGACGCCGCATCATTCTGTGCGGCAGGCGTGGCACTTGGTGACATGGACCTTCGTTTTGTGTGGGCAGGCGTGGCACTTATGGCACTGGGCTGGGTCTATTTACGCACAACTCTCTCACAACTCTCTCACACACATCTCTTTAACTCACCACTTTGTCACACACACACACACACAACTCTTCCACACACAACTTTTCACATCCACCTTCGTTTTGTGTGGCAGGTAACATTTACCTTCATTCACCTTCACTTTGTGTGGCAGCTCACATACACTCATACACAATTGTTTATACACAACTCTCTCACGCACCTTCAATTTGTTCACAGCAATGCTTTACACTTCTGTTGCTGCTTACTCACACACAACTTACTTGCACACAACTCTCTCTCATACACAACTTTGTCACACACAACTCTTCCACACACAGCTTTTCACACACCGCTCACATACAATTTACACAACTTACACACACACACACTTACTCACACACACACTTACTCACACACAACTTGCTTGCACATAACCCTTCCACTCGCAGCTCTCTCACACACACAACTCTTTCACACACAACTCTTCACACACAACTCTCTCACACACAACTCTCTCACACAAGACCCTTTCACAAACATCCCTTTCACACACCACTTTGTCACACACAGCTCTTTTACATGCAATTCTTTCATCTGTTGCGGTATTTATTGGAAGAAATTGATATGTGGGGTTATCCGATCCTATAATCTTTTTATATGATGAATTTAATATTAAATTAAATAAATAAATAAATATATATATATATATTTAATTTTGAAAGAGAATATTATTTTTAATAAATATTATACAAACTAATTTATATATATATATATATAAATTTTTGAATTTATATTTTTTATAAATAAAATATATCATTTAATTAATTTTATATTGATAATATATATATATATATTGATATTATTTTATATTTATGGACTATAATATTTTTATATTGCTATTTTCTTTATTTATTTATTTTTCTTATTATTTATATTTTGAATTATATTGATATATTCTTATATATATATATTAATATTATATGTATATATTATATATATTTTTATTTATATATAATTTACTTATGTATAAGTTATTTACATATTTACATATAGTTTATTTGAAATTATTTTTAAATATATTATATATTTATATTTTTTTCACGCAGAATTTATATATAATAATTCTTTTATATATAGCCTAATAATTGAATTTGGTCGTTTCTGGTTGGTCCTTGATTATCGTGATGCTATATTTATTATTTTTATTTGGGAGGTATGATATTTGGCGGTGATATCTACATTTTTTTTAGATATAATATTTATGGCGTTGAATTTATTTTGGCGGCAGCTTTGGCTACCTTTGGTCGTCGCCTGATTATCTTGGCACCGCGTTTTTTTTGGCTTGGTAGATATGATATTTGGTGATATTTACCTTATTTTTGTGTTGTAGGCATGGCACTCAATGATATCTATGTCTTTTTCGTATGATAGGTGGGGCATTTACGGCACTGGGCTGGCTCTGGCGGCGGCCTTGATTTTCTTTGGTCGGCGCTTGGTCGCCGTAGGCATGCTACTTGGCGTTAGTTACCTTACTTTTGGGTGGTAGGTGTGGCATTTGGTGATATCTATATTCCTTTTGATTGTTACCGTAGATTTTGGTGGCGGCCTTAGTTAATTTTGGTCGGCACTTGATCGTCGTGCTATCGTATTTCTTTTGCATATTAGGTGTGGTATTCGGCGACACCTGCCTCCCATTTATGGGATAGACATGGTCCTTGGAAATATATATCCTATTTTTGTGTGGTCGGCATAGTGCCTGGTGATATTTTATTTTGGTGTGGCGGGTGCGGGATTTGGCGATATAAAGCATAAATCATATTTTTATGGGGTAAGTAGTAATATTCTCAAAATTGGATTGGCTCTGCTTTTACATACAAAACATATATGTATATACGATATATATCCAATATTATCTCATATAATATTTTCAGATATAATTCTTTCACATACAAATCTTTTTCCCGCAATTTTCTTACACACAATACCAGTAGTACCGCACAAGGCGGTGGCGGAAGTTTCAAAAATAGGAAACCTATAGGAGAGATTCGTTGCTGTGATTGATGGATGGCAGAGCGAGCCCACTGATCGACCGACAAGTGGTTGGAGGCAGCGCAGTGTAGTTGTAATGTAGTGTAGTTGTGGTTGTAGTTGTAGATGTAGTTGTGGTTGTAGTTGTAGTTGTAGTAGTTGTAGTGTTGTAGTGTAGTTGTAGTTGTAGTTGTATGTAATTGTTGTATAGTTGTTGTTGTTGTAATTATTATTGTTGTTGTTGTAATTATAATTGTAGTGAATTTTACAATATATATAATAAATATAATTATTTATTATGAAAATTATAATTAAAATAACAAATATTATAAAATTTTGAAACGACGTAATTTTGCGATATTTATTTTATTTTTGTAATTAATAAGACTAAAAATGAAGAAATGATAGGAGCTTACCTTTAAAAATAGAAAATTAAATATGTAGCTACTAATTACTTGCCTTATTTTAATATATTTTATGATTTTTAGACCGTAATTTTTAAATATTATATTCAATACGAAAATGAGAGGCAAGATTATACCGAATATTGCATTTAATATGCAAAATAATTTTGATAGAATTTAAGAATTTATATTTAATTCCTTTCCGGAAATTATCGCCACGGCTTCTTAATATCTCTGCTTAAAATATTTCTTAGTTGAAATATTTCTTATATTACATTTGATACGAAATATTCATCTGCACTGATATTCTTTAAATATCTTAGACCTGGCATCATTTTTGAAAATGCTATAAAACCCCCATATTTAGATTATTTTTGAGAAGGTGCAGAATCCCTTGTGGCTGCCTCACAAAACGACATCTGGACGTCGAAAAATAATTCGAATATCTTTCAAAATTTTCATTTCCAAGTGTGGTTCGCACGACGGTGCCGTATATTTTTTTCATTTCTCAATTTCCAAAAGTGGGCCAAATATATGGCATTTATAATTTTCATTTCTTAATTTATTTCGCACTACAGCGCCGCGTTTTTTTTTCGCAGCTCAGCTTCCAAAAGTGGTCCGTACATGCGGCATTTTTGATATTTTCATTTCCAAATGCACTTCGCACCACAGCGCCGTGCATTTTTGCCCCAGCTTAATTTCCAAAAATGCTCCGGCACCACCAATTTTTAATCCTTTTCACTTGCAAACGTGCTTCGCGCCACAATGGCATGCATTTTTTCGAGATTTCAAATTCCAAAAATACCCGAAGATGGTATTTTTTAAATTTTTTCCCGTTCAAATGCGCTTCGCACCACAAGGCCGTGCACTTTTTTCCACAGCGCAATTTCCAAAAAAAATCCGAATCCGATAATTTTTAATACCCTGGCCTTCCAAATGCGCCTCGCGCCACAACGACGTGTAATTTTTCATTTCTCATCTGCCGAAATATCTCCGCGCCTGCCATTTTAGCGACCGTAATTTTCGACCCTTCGGAGCCACCAAATATTGGAAAAATATAGTGGTTCGCGATATTCTTATCTTTTTATATATCTATATTTCTTTTGATTTTCTCTCTTCTAATTTTTTTTCCTAGCTCCATCTGTCCATATTAAAGAAGATTTAATTTCTGAAGTTCCTTCGATTATTACATTTAATTTTTGAATAAAAAATTCTTTCATATATAGTCTTATTATTTGTATCTTTAAATATATAGTAATTAAATTATATATATTTTTTTATTATATATATATTTTTATTAATATATATATATATATTATTTCAAAAACAAAATATTTTTTCAATATTTTTCCAATTTCTTAATTTCTGAATTATTTAATTAATTTTTACATAATTTATTAATTTATTTATTTTATCTTATAATTTTTTTTCCCATATATCTTTCTTATTTTCCCTTTAATAAATAATATTATATTTGTTTTCCTATCTTTATTCTTTATATTATATAATTAAAAAATAAATGTATTTTTCCTAATTTTTTTTTCCAAATTTAATTTCCTTATTTCCCTTATTTTCCTTTTTCCCCACCTGCCAGGTGAGGGTTACTAGATTTTATCAGAGCTACACCGGGGGGGGCGGGGGGGGGGGGAGGATAATATCCGCCATCTCCTCCCGCCTCCTCCTCGCCAGCTCCAGATCGCAGCAGGCACTGCCGGACCTCATCTGCCAGCTCCAGATCCCAGTGGACAACGCCGGACCTCAACGGCAAGCTCCAGATCCCAGTGGGCAACGCCGGACCTCAACGGCGAGCTCCAGATCCCAATGGGCAACGCCGGACCTCAACCGCGAGCTCCAGATCCTCGTGGGCAACGCCGGACCTCAAACGCCAGATTGCCAGAAAGAATGCCAAATAGAATGCCAGAAAGAATATCAGATAGAATGCCAAGAGGAAGAGGAGGAGAGGATAATTCTGATGAAATCTAGAGACCGAAGATTTCTAGATTTCATCAGAATTCTCCTCTCCTCCTCTTCCCTGCCAGAAAATTTTACCAGAAAATTATGTCAAAATCTATATCACACTATATGCCAAAGAAAATCTCATGGTGGGGATCAGTCGAAGAAAACAATTATATTTGCATTATTTTTTTCCCCGCTTGCCAGGTGAGGGTTATTAGATTTTATCAGAGCTGCCCGTCACACGCCTTCTCCTCCGTCTTCTCCTCTTCCTCCTCCTCGTCCTCTACCAGCTCCAGATTGCAATGGGCACTGCCGGACCTCATCTGCCAGCTCTAGATCGCAGTGGGCACTGCCGGACCTCAACCGCGAGCTCCAGATCGCAGAACACTGCCGGGCCTCAATATTGCGAAACCCAAATTCTAGTGGACAGTGCCGGACCTCAACCGCGACCTCCCGAGCTCAGTGGGCACTGCCGAATCATCTATTCTGCATTATCATGATTCGTAATTGAAGATATATATCTATATAAATATATATATATTTGTATAGATATGCGGACATTAAATAATTCAAATGACCATATCGTACGATGATAATAAAATGTACTATACTACGTACCGGGCGCCGAAAAATACCAAAATACATTTGAAGAACGCATTGCTCACAGATTTTCTCACATGCCCGGCCGTTCCCCACAGATCTGCTCCCTCATTTCTCACACTCCTCTCGTTCTTCGCAAATCTTCTCACAGATTTCTCACAGATCCTTCTCACAGATCCTTCTCAATGATTTCTCACAGATTTCTCACAAATTTCTCACTGGTTGCTCCCACATTTCGCACAGATTTCTCACAGATTTCTTATGCTTTGTCCAGGTGTCGGATAAAAATTTGAGATTTCCAAGGTAAAAGTGTAATTTTTGATCTTCAAACACGCCAAAAATTGAAAAATACCAGGCAAAAATTACATTTTTCATAATTTGGCCTGCACATGATTTGAGAAAAACCTGTGAGAAATCTGTGCTTTACTAGGCAAAATTGCATTTTTGAGCCACCAACAAGAAGGCCAAGTTGTTTCAATAATCCACCAAAATTTGAAAAATGCAAGCTAAATTATAAATTTCTTACAAATTTCCTGCAGTCATAAATGGTAAAGCATCTGAAAGAATTCCGCGAGAAATTTGTGATTTACTAGATAAAATTGCAATTTTGTGCCACCAATAGGAAAGCCAAGTTGCTTCAATAATCCGCCAAACCTTGAAAAACGCAAACTAAATTACAACTTTCTCACAAGATTTCCTGCAGCCGAAAATGGGAAAGCATCTGTGAGTATTCTGCGAGAAATCTGGGAGAAATCTGTGCTTTATTAGGCAAAATTATAAGTTTGGGCCACCAACAAGAAAGCCAAGTTACTTCAATGATCCACCAAAATTTGAAAAACACAAGCTAAATTATAAATTTCTTACAAATTTCCTGCAATCATAAATGGGAAAACATCTGAGAGAATTCCGCGAGAAATCTGTGATTTACTAGATAAAATTGCAATTTTGTGCCGCCAATAGGAAAGCCAAATTATTTCAATAATCCACCAAACCTTGAAAAACGCAAACTAAATTACAAATTTCTCACAGATTTCCTGCAGTCAAAAATGGGAAAGCATCTGTGAGTATTCTGCGAGAAATCTGGGAGAAATCTGTGATTTACTAGGCAAAAATATAAATTTGGGCCACCAACAAGAAAACCAAGTTACTTCAATAATCCACCAAAATTTAAAAAATACAAGCTTGATTTTTAGATTTCTCACAGATTTCCTGCAGCCATGGGTGGGAAAATATCTGCGGGAAATCTGCGAGAAATTTCGGAAAAATTATTGATGTTTTGGCTAAAATTGCAATTTTGGGCCACCAACAAGAAAGTCAAGTTGCTTCAATGATCCACCAAAATTTAAAATTCACAAGCTAAATTACAGATTTCTCATAATTTGGTTGGCCCAGGACTTTGGAGGAAATTTATTATTTCCTAGATAAAATTGTAATTTTAGCTCCAAACCTGTCAAAAATTAAGAAACACCAGCCAAATTACAGATTTCTCGCGGGTTTCCTCCAACCACGGAGGGGAAAGCATCTGTAAGAAATCTGTGAGAAATCTATGCTTTATTAGGTAAAATCGCTATTTTGGGTCAACAGCCACAAAACAAGCGGCTTCAATGATCTTCAATGATCCACCAAACCTGAAAAACATTGTGGAACCGTTGGTGAAGTCTGGAGATGTATGAGGGGATCTGTGAATGGATCTCTGATAAATCTGTACGCGGAAATGTGAGCAGAAATGTGGGCTATGAGGGGGTCTCCGGAAGTATGAGTAGAAATGTGGGCTGTGAGGGGATCTGTGAGCGGAGCTGTGAAGGGTTGCGTGGGTGTGAAGGGATCTATGAGGGGAAATGTGAGCTGTGAAAGGATCTGTAAGCGGAAATACGAACGAGATGTGGGGCGTGAGAAGCGAAAGTCTGCATGTGATGCGGGGTGTGAGGCGAAATGTGAGCAGAGTGTGGATGGAACTGTGGGATGCGAGGGAGGTATGAAGGAAAATGGTAGGAAAACATGGGGATGCAGGGCAATGCAATTAAATAACCCCGTCTAGCAGCTAGCAATATCATTATTCAAATTTATCTTGCGTTTCTACCGTATAAATTTCCAAATATAATACATTATTTTTGATCACCATCCGCTTATATTGCTTGACCCTTCTCAAATATCCCGATGTATTGCCTAAATCTTCTCTCATATCCATTTACGCATCCATTTACACAACCCAACCATTCTCATACATTCACTTACACTACCTAAATCAATGCCAAAAAATTTACAATTTTCTTATATTTTCTTCTGTCCCATTCTTCACACCCTTCCTCACAGAAATAATTATGTTTACTACCCTCAATGGTTAGCAGGATTAATAATCATAAATATAATATATCAGATAGAATATCAGAATATATATCAGAGAAAATATCAAATAAAATATCAAGAAAAAGATAAGGAGAAAATAATATCCAAATTTCCTCTTCTTTTCTTCCCTGCCAGAAAATTTTATTACAAAAATCTCAAAATCTATATCAAATTATAAATCAAATAAAATTTCATAATAAAGATAATTCGAAAAAAATTAATTAATTAAATATATTCAAATAATATATTTATCGTCCCAAAATCTTATCTCCCAATTATCTATTTCTTTAATTCCCATCATTATTTCCTAAAAAGATATTGTGTTTTCTTCTTAAATTCCCAAATTCTTTCCAAAATCAAAATTTCTCTCCAAAATATTTCCTTTCTTAATTTGTTATTTCATTTTATTTCCATATTTATCCGTTATTATGTCCGTCTTCTAAGAATCTTAGTTCCTTTATCTCGCAATTTATCTCCCAATTTATTTCCCTTCTTTTCTTTTTCAAATCTCATTTTTATTTCCCTTTCTTTGTATTATGCCCGCTTCTCCGAAGCCTTATCTCCATCCTTAATGTATCTTTTTTTTATTTTTATTTTTATAAAATTATTTAAAAAAACAATTATTTCGGAATTAATATAGATATCCAAAATTATATATAAATATTAGGGTTGGCCCGTTGTTTCCAACAGCGTAGCTTTCGGATGATCTCTTGTAAATAAAAAATATATATTTATTATTATTCGAAAGAAATTTAAAAACTAAATTTTCCGACAATATGGACAAATAGAAAACGCACAGCCATAAAGAAACTAAGAAGATAAAGAAAATCAGAAGAAAGAAAGTCAGATAGGAAGAAAATCAGAAGAGAATAGATACAGGTGCCCCAAAAGGTAGGAAAGTCACGAAATATTGTCTTTTTCCAATATTTTATGACTCCGGAGGGTCGAATAGTAGGCTCGCTAAAGCGGCGGGTGNGAAAGTCACGAAATATTGTCTTTTTCCAATATTTTATGACTCCGGAGGGTCGAATAGTAGGCTCGCTAAAGCGGCGGGTGCGGAGATCTTGGCAGATAAAATATAAAAATTTACACGCCATTGTGGCGAATTTGGAAATAAAAAATATAAAAATACCTCATATTCGGACCCCTTTTATAAATAAAAAAAATGTAAAAAAAAGCACGGCGTTGTAAAAATCAAAAATATTTGAAATTATCACCTTCGAAGCACTTTAAGAAGTTAAACCCAACCCACCAACCCACCAACCCAACAACCCACCAACCCAACAACCCACCAACCCAACAACCCACCAACCCAACAACCCACCAACCCAACCCACCAACCCACCAACCCACCAACCCAACCAACCCAACCCAACCAACCCAACCCACCAACCCAACCCACCAACCCAACCCACCAACCCAACCCACCAACCCAACCCACCAACCCAACNAATTCCCCAAAAAGTGGCGGAATTTGGGGATTTCGGACCCTCGCGATTTGCGCGCGGCAGCTCTTGGCTACCCAAATCGTAATATTAGTAGTAATAATGTAATTTCCTATTTTCCAATTTAACAAATATTATTATTCAATATTATTCAATCAATTTTACGGCATCAAAAAAATATTAAATACGTATATAACTATTATTATAGATAAATATCAAAAAATATAAATCAAGAATACAAATTATTAAATATCGATTCTTATAATTAAATTCCAATTTATATTAAAGATATTATCTTTACATAAAATAATCGTATAGAAATTATGTATAGCAAAATTATTCTGCATATAAATATTGTTCTTCAAATGTTGTTTGTATTAAAAAAATGAATTATACAAAAATATGGTTGATATTTATTTTGTATAAAAGGGTCTCTGCCTTCTCTCCTCCTCTCTCCCTTTCTCTATCTTTCTTTCTTTCCTTTTCTTTTTGTCATTCCCGATTATCTTAATCATATCCTTTATTTCTTGTATCCTTTATATATCTATATGTTTTATTTTCTATTTCTCTTTCTATCTCTTCTTATATGCTACATCATGCGGGGTCAACATACGCCTGAGTAATTATGCTTCTCTCCGCCCTCGGGCCATCAGTCGTTTTGGCATAATGATTGATTATATACGCTATTGTTGAAATTATTTTTCCCAACCAAAGGCACATATCTTTGATGTGTCCATTCCAATTTAGATCAATTTAGCCTTCAACATCGAGACCATCCCCACTATGTCCAGGAGTCAGTTCCAAGCAAGCTGGTGCAGTTGCAGCAGGTTGCAATCCCAAGCGATTTGCAAAGTTACGAAGTTGTTCATCACGCGACGTCACATCCTGCAGGGTGTTCACACACGATTTAAGCAACCTATAGATTCTATATAGACAAAATCATAAAGTGCAGGTATCTCAAATGATATGTGTATTGCTTCTGTATTGCTTCTAACTTATGCAGTCCTCTGTGACATACATGTATCACAAATAAATATGCACATCAAAAACAAATAAGAAACAAAAAACTAACAGCACCAAAATTTAAACAACATAAATCAACAAATGCAAGGATAAGATTATCTTTTGCGCGCAATACATTGCATCATCATCGTCATCATACATATATATATATATATTTACATAGTCAAAGATGTCGGTTTTTTATGTACATTTATGCGCATTTGAAATATATAAATATACATACATTACATAATCATACATATTTACAAATCATATTAGATATATGTGTATATATGGATATATGCTTCTACATGGTTATGTTTGTACATGTTTATATGTTGATACATTTGACTACGCATACAAACGGCATAATTTGGGCCCGCTCCGGCCTCCAACAAAACTTCGTCAACATCTTGCGTTCCAAGGACGCATTGCCAAGCTGTCAGCTGCGCTAAGGAAAAGCCTGGCAGATGAGGCATCAACATGGCTATGGCTGGCGTGTAAAAGCACTGAAAAAATAGCTAGGGGTGGTTTCAAATCTACTCTATTAATTCATATGTTTCTTAGGTTCAATCATCGAAATGGCATGATGATTCCAAATGATTTTGAGGTTTCCTGAAATGGGGGTACCCGCAAACCATCCAAATTAGATCATTTTAGTATTGAAACCCATGGTGACTTGGGGATCCCTCATTTTTAGATACCCCAAAAAATCAAAAAGGACATCGAAATGGGGATGGTATAGCTATATGCTTTTATGGTGACGCTGGGGGTGGTTCATATCTTGATTTGCCACATTTGCCAATTGGAGATAATATCACAAGAAGGGATTGAACATTAAACATCATATATAAAACGTGATAAACATGATTGAACTCACACCACCAACAATTCATAGATAGGGCTTGACATGTTAAAACTCCAATAGTTTGGCGAATGGTTGGGAATGCCCCTAGTATCCAAACTAGTACAGCATTTCCCATTGGCCCACCGCACCTAGAAGTAGCGTAAAACACAAGGCCCCAGCAAGCGTGATTAGCACTTGGAAGAAGCATTCCATGGAGCTATTCCTGATGTCAGTGGATCTGTATGGTTCATTGGGGTGCCCAACCTCTGGCGATCCCCGCTATATAGACTTTGCCAGTTTGGACAAGAAGAAGGGTTCACGATATTGGGCATACCATGGAATACCAAGAAAAAGGACACTCAGATGATTTCAAATGATCTAAAGTCAGCCACACAACCAGACCAAAAAGTCCAGTAAGGCTTGTGCTTCTCAGCTTCAAGTTCAGTTCCCACAGTCCGTAACCTTGAATTTGATACAAGAGTTCCTGCCAAGGGTACCACCAAGCATAGCACACTAGCCATGTGCCCAGAGTCAACAAGCGACCAGCGTAAATCGATTGAGGCTTCCATTGCAAATATTTCGCGAATCGTAAAATCAGAATCGTCATCAACACCGCGTAGCCAAAGGCGACCAGCAATCCCAGCTGTTCGCTCCCAGTCTTCGTCCCCACAAACTGGGTTCCAAAGTAAAACCCAGCATCCGTGACAGCATAACCTCCGTAAGTTGTGCGGGCGCAATGGTGTAACATGGTGCAACCAAATATTTGAAGGTTTCCTAAGTCACGGGGGTAACCGTCCAAGGCATTAGACCGTTTTACGATTGAAACCCATGATGACTTGGGGATGTTATCCATTTTAAGAAACACACATTTCAATGCATGAGACTGACTGGAGGTCAACAATGGATGTATGTCGGAAACTGCTATTTGACCCACTGTGGCACAAAATTCTGTTCCAGCCAACACATCCATCAAACTTTGAATAAAAACGTAGAGCAACTGAAGTCAGATTCTGATCATGACAAACATGATCGCACTATATCACTCTTTTATCTCTTTTAGACCTTCTGCAGCACATCTATCCAAATCTGTACAATAAATCAGTCAATCTTGATAATCCCATCCCAAATACCCTCTGGTAAACTAACATAGCTATGGAAAATCACCATTTTTAATGGGAAGATCCACTATAAATGGCAATTTTCAATAGTTATGTTAGTTTACCAGAGGGTATTCAATCATTTCAATATTTGGGGGGTCTTCGGGGGATGGGATGATCTCTAATCATACGGCCATATGGGGAAGATTCCCCGCAATGCAACCATTGTTCCAGTGACGAAAAACGACGGAAGCTCAAGTCACATCCCGGAAGGCCAACTGAGGAAGCGAACACCAAGCCTCCAGTAATTTAACATAGCCATAGAAATAATCCATTCATGGCTGATTTACCTGTATTCATATCATTATTAAGCCACTAAGAATGGTGATTTTCCATAGCTACGAGTATGTGAAATAACCATATATGGTACCTGCAATAATTAAATCATGATATCACCATGATATACCCAATAGATAGATAGATAGATAGATAGATAGATAGATAGATAGATACATATCCGTGATTCTGAAATGCCAAACCAAAGTGCTTGGAATGATGATCAACATCATCTTGGCAGCGATCCAGAAACGTCGTCGGTGCCATCCTCGGGTAGCCCCACTTTCTGGCCGGTCGCGGGCTTCCTCATTCTCCAGGGCCACGGGAAATATAGAACAGATGTAGCAGCCACCGAAAAGATAGAACGATGAAATGCGGGGAAAATGCCGTCAATCAGTGAAAATTACTTTCTTACTTTTTGCGGGTTGCCATGGGTTACTGCACATGTTTACCCATAGGCTCAGAAAGTATATGGAGCTAAAATCCCAAGCAAATGGCAGACTGAGATTCTCCACAAAGCAGCAAAGGGTTTGACCCCCTGCAAAGAAATGTGGTAAGCTGGTGAGCTTGTAAATCTTCTCCAACATGCTCAAATGACTGCTGGATATGGTTCTTGAAAATGTTATTTCACCTTTATCCTGGCCTGAAGGGACCCTATAAAACCTGCCAAGAGTATCTCTCAGATTCAGGGAGCAGGTATAGCAACACCAGGCAAACTGACAGTGTGATAGCGGCTTTGATCAGCAAGGGCCTGTAGCCGGGGCCATTGTCATCCATCTGGTCAGGCCTGCCATTCCTCGGAAGCAACTGATTGGATCTGATTGGCATAGTTTATATAGTCGTTTTGTGACACGCCACCCTGAACTTGAAAAGCTATATTTTGTCTCATGTCAGATAGGTCCTGGCAGAAACAACGATGGTTACAACTCGAATAACGAAGGCTATGAAGGGGTGTACCCGTACCCGCATGAAACAGGAGAACCATATCAAAAATAAAAGACCTTCTAGAGTCTTCTAGAATCTTATAGATGTGTAGAGGAGTCGATGGACATGTTTCTCCAATCGTGAGCCGGCACCTCAACATTCATGGAATTCCTTCAGCAGAAATGTTCTTTAAGCAAGAGAAATAATGAAGCCCAGACTGCCCAGATTCATTTTATCCTGGATGGTCTGGAACTTGTGCTCTGGCCCAGTGCGTTTTTCCGTCAGTTGTCGCATCGCCGCGGCCCCGGCTTCTGTTCCCTTGGGTCCTGGCTTCCGGCCCGGCTTCTGGTCGTTGGAATTCTGATGGCCCCGGCGCTGCAGCTTCATGAGGAAACGGTTCCAGACCTGGGCCCCGTCTGGTGCGATTGCGAGACACGCAAGTTGAGGATCCTACCTTGGTGAACTATGGTTTATGGGAGATATAACTATAGAGGTTTCCTAAAATAGAAACCCCTCAATCATCCACTTTAATAAGATTTTCCATAAACTACCCATTTTGGGGATCCCCCATTTTAGGACCCCCCCCCTTATAGTTCTGGTGTTTATAAAGCAATCTTTAACTGGGGGGCAGGACCACCGTGTGGAACGGTTGCGGCCAAGAATCTGAATTCCAGAAATAGCCCAGGGATGACCACAGGGAGTTCAGCAAAATCTCGTATGAAATCACGTACCAAGTGCTGTCGCCTTGCTTGTTCTCCAAAGATTTCTCCAATGCAGCCTGGATGACGATAAACACCTCAAATCTCCAAGCCTGCTTCATTTTTGAATCTGATGCAGATCATGGATGATCATGGTAAGCAAAAATCCACCTTAGCGCATGCGACCTTTCTGCCCATATTGTAAAAATTGTCCTCCTGGAGTTCCCTTTAAAGTTGAAGATTTCCCAGAAAAACAGGCACTTGTATCCAGTATCTATAACATCTTTGGGACAGCCTGATCATTCTTTCCAGGTGGCTGGTTGTTCCACAATATTTAAGAAAGCGTTAGATTCAAACGATGACCAAGGTCTCCGAACAAGTCGGGGCAAAGAACAAACAGCCCAAATCCCAACTCCCTAGGAATAGCCCTGAATGAGACCCCAACATTGAAAAAATCCGCCATGAAACGTCCACTGAGCCGGAGTTTTGTGTGATCTAATTACTATTACATAGTGTGACATATCATCTTTCAAGTCCACTTTTTGGTGGTCCCATCTTCAACCCCGGTGACGTGAAACATCTGCGCTGTTCCCTTCACCATGGCACCGCCGTCACCAGCAGGGCCAAGGTGATCCCAAGCGGGCCGGGGGAATTGAAATCCGAGACGTAGGGAAAAAGCAGGGAGACCCAACCAGACCAACTGGTTCCAACCACCATGCCAGTCCTCAGCCAGGCCAGCAGCCCGGCCAGAAAAAAATGGCCCGGATCTGAAGGGAAGATTACGGTTCACTGCACCACCTGAAGGGAACTCCAAAGAACACTGGTAACAATAATTAATCAATAATAGTAGTAATAAAGGGAAGCTCTGTCTCACGGTAAAAGCGATTCAATACATTTTGGAGGCCTGTCTGTCTTCAAATAAACCTATCCTGCACCTCCGAGTGCTTTTTGGCACTGCAATCATCTTGTCTTCTTTCAAGGAACCTTCATCCTTGCAGAGGCAAATATCACACCTGGAGTTCATATGATCATGTTTCCAGTGCCATTTGGCGTACCTTTCGAGTACCTTTCCGGATTGGGCTAAGATGGTGCAAACATTTCCCGATGGGGTGCTTAAGGCACCCTCCAAGCTGAAGCGCCGCTTAAGCTGAGCTTCATCGTTATTAGCAAAGCCTGGCATATCTTCACGTTCTTTCCCCATCTTTCGTGGTGCTTCTCCATATAAAGCAAACCTGGTTGGTGGTTGAGTCACCCCCTGAAAAATGGGAAGTCATTGCAGATGTTTCTCCCATTTTCAGGGTCGAACATAAAACAACCAGAAACCACCAACCAGAAACCCATCTTCACGACGGGCATGAGAAGTGTGACAAAGGCCGTATAAATGGACCATGGCAGCAGGGATTCTGAGTATTGCGGCAAGGCCAACTTGAAACAGTAGCACCAATTCACTGCCACCACCACCGCTAGAATCCAGGTGAAAACCTCGGGAAACGATGCGATTGCAAGACAAAATCAATGACATTGGCTTGGTAGCCTCTGGTAATTTAATAGTTTGCTATGGAAAATGGCCCAATCATCAATGATTTACCTGAAAAAACATGTGATTTTTTCCATGGCTGTATTTAATCACCCCGATAATCTGTTCTGGTTGCTCCCAATACACGAACTGACTCAGAAAATGATGGAAACACGAACGAACTCACTGTGCCAATCTTCTTCCCGTCGAGAAGCAAAATGCAGAGTGTAGAGTTTGTTCACAAAGATCTCCCCCATTTCCAGTCCACTCTGTGGAACTCACGGACGGTCAAATGGCCCCTATGAGGTTCTCTTAAATCTCCAAAGCTATACATGCTATATATATATATGTGTGTACATACACGTCTAGACACGCACAATCATGCACATTCCGTGGATGGAAGAAATCCTGCACCATTTGGTAGATGGTTTATCCCCTCACAATCCCACTCTTTACAGTGCTTCATAGTTGCCAATAGTTACCAACTGGTGCAGGATTTCTTCCATCCACAGTGTGTATGTATATATATAATTGTATACACATAAATAGATATGTGGAATGATATGGTGAGATATCCTTAATTTGGCGTTGTCGTGCGCTCTCCATGTCTACTACCACAGGTTTTGAGCCTTGACTGTCCTTCGTGTGTCAACCACCCATGTCTTACTTCCCACTGTGGATCACAAAGCCTAGGAACCTGCGGATGTCATCGGATGTCAGGAAAAGCCCCTATAGAGTCTACTAGACTATAGGTATACCTGTTGTCAAGGTATATGTTTGTTGTCAAGTCTATGGAAATGGGATGACATGGGTCGAGCTACTTGGTGGTCATGGCGGGTTGACAAGCTACGCTTGTCTTCAATGAGTCCGCACATTGCGATCGGTCTTTTTGGCCGACCTCTGGCATCCTGGTGGTCTGCAGCCCAGGGAAAAATTGGCGGAGGCTGTGCACTCCCAAAACCCACAGTGATCTACTGCTGGTTCTATGACGTTGAACTTGTCATCATTCACAGAGGGTGTTGCAATATGTTGCAATCATTTGCCGGACCATCCCTGACCACTACATACTACATATGTAATTAGTAAATATATGTAAATTTCAATAAATACTTGCCAATGGAAGTACTGCGAAATGACACCCCCTCCCAGTAGCTTGTGCCGTAGCTTTACGCCTCTACGCCTTGCCCGGGTAACCATCAGTCTTTGCAGCATCGAGAACTGAACCTCGGATCTGGGGCCACGAAGCCTTCAAAAAAAATGAACCACAGACTCAGTACCACACTCGAGAGCTAAGAAGTAGACACGACTTCCAAACACTGTGTTTTCGGGTTCCACCTAGTTATAACATGGTTTAATACCCTTATCAAAGCTTTTTGACCCCAAAATCCAATGTCTTCCCGCAACGAAGTGCGGCCGAAAGTCGCAACTTCCGTCGCATCTCTTCACATTGCCTGCAAAAGCAATTAGGTGCTGTCCGGTCCGCTAGCCGCTATAGCATTATATTGTTAAAAGCAGGGCTTCTCCTTTTCAATGATCTTGACTAGGTCTCAACGAATCATAATATATATATATATATATGTGTGTGTGTCTTATATGTACATACATATATATATATATAGATTATATCTATATATGTAGAGGTATATCTACATATAATATCATATAATATGTATGTTTACATATATAAATATGTGTGTGTGCGCGGGTGTGCATCCATAATATTTCTTTGGCGGCATCATCATCATCATGATACTTTCATGATCCTCCATGGCTTAAGGCTTAACCCTGACCGGCCACTTCCGCCAAAGGTACGGGGAGCTGCCAGGTTGAAGATCCGGAGATTGCGTCTTCAGGACCTTTTGCACAGCTGAACGGGATGATTTGGAGGTGGTTACCACCAGCAACTTGCACCCAACATATACTTGCATCCAAGGTTTCGATCTACTTTTGGCTTTTGGGGTTGCTCTATGTATAAACCACTTGCTTGCCATCCATGGGCTTTGAAGGAGACATTGCCCTCTGCCAGCCTTCAGCACTTGCGCATAGCAGTCAAAGGCCTTGCCACCAGCGAGACACCAAGGGCAAATGTCTAACCAACAAAGGCGATCGTATTGGTATAACCATGGGATTCTAATCCCCATAAGTTGGGATGTAAACATACACAACCTCTATAAAACTATGGCTATAGGCTATATATAATTATATCTACTTACCCACTTTAAACTGAAACTGGGAAACTTTTAGTAGCTCCTTGCCTCCCCATCTGATCGGGAATCTGATGGAATATCGATAGCCATAGCTCCGAGCTGCTCCCTCCTGACCAACGGATATTTCTATATGCCCACATCTAGGTGACAGGAATTCTTGCGTGTTTCCACCCCACATCGTTAGCTTGGGAACATTTTAGTCGGACAGCCATCTTTAAGACAGTGGACAGTGGTCCACAGCAACATGGGACCTGGTGGGTCCTGGGGTACCATCCCTGACCAAGAAAAGGCTGTCCCCCCCAACCCCCCTTTCTCCATGCACAGAAGAGCCTGGATTACAATGTGCAGAAGGGATGACAATGTGTAGAAGGACTGCGTGGCAATATGTGATGTCATCCATGCCTTGAATCAAGAGAATTTCATACTTCTGCCCCCAGTGACCGTCGCAGTAGAAGCCCAGGCCTGTGGCAAGTCGCCCTTCATCATCAACTGGTCACCTTTTTGCCTTGGACATTCAGTGAGTATGGATCAACAAATCAATTTGCGCAGCTTTAACATGGCTTGAATCTTGAAATTGAAAGGAACCTTGAAATAAACTTGGCCACGTGGGATGTTGTCTTGGCCCTCCTGGTAGCCACACATATTCTCATTTTAGAGCATCAGGTCCCCATATATAATACATATATATATATATACAGCAAAAGAGGTGGTAAACCATGACCTGGTAAAACCAACAGCCAAACTCCAATATTTGATGATGTACACTGATGTACACCACTCGTTTCTGGTAGACACGCTTTTTCTTTCTTTTAAGTTGGTCTATTATGTTCATCATTTTTTTCTGCATGCAAAAACCTCTGAAATTCCTCCTCCAGAATTCCTTACTTCTGCCAGCACCACTTGGTATACCACCTTAAATCAGGTTCACAAACTTGGAGGAGCCATGCCCAACATTGCCCAACCCCATCCCATCATCAACCCCCCAGCGCCAGTGATACCAAGAAACTCCAGCTTTCCGGGACTGTTGCGGCCCAGGATCCTTTTCTCCAAATCCAAGATGCCCTGGAGATTGTCCTTGGAAATGGCAAGGGCAATCAAATGTTTGGAACCTCAGAAACATCAAAAACATGTATAAACTTAGTATAAACATGCAATGATCAACTTGGATTCTTGGATGGACTAAGTCACTATCAAAATGGATTTGAGTTTGAGATTAGATTCTCAAAACTGCAACTTCCGAAAAACTGGGATGTCTCAGTCTCGACACATGCCAAGCGCCCAAGATTGCGGGATTGAAATGCTGGGTGACACTTCAGTCACTGGCAACCAACTGAAAACTTTGAATAGGGTGTCTTGATGTATCTTGCGGCAATGAAACTATCCTAAGAGATCTCGCATGACCATGCTCCCATCTGCTCCCGTATTTTGGACCCCATGGTCCGCTTCACCTTCGCCAAAGATCCACGGCCAGTGCTGGGCGTTGACTCTTCTCATAGAAGCAGGACAGCACATAGCGCACCTCGTGGCCAGGGCCACCAAGGGCGGCTGGTCGGCATCTTCTGGGGTGCAAACTCCCAAGAATAGTGTGGTTGTAATTCGTTGCCAAGAAAACCAACCAGAAGTGGTATATCATCGGCCAGAATGCTTGAAATGCCATTCAATTGCCACCCCATCCTTCGGCTCCCATTCCGGCGCCAACATTTCACAGCCCACTGGGCCCGGCAGTTCACGCCTTGCACAGCAACCAATGCGTGGGCGCCAGATGCTCCGAGGCCATTTCCGCGATGGCCACCAGTGGGTCCGGACTCGTCAGGCCATCTTTGGGCAGCGTCCTTAGCATCAGGATGCCTAAAACACAGCTCTAACTACGAAACTATCTTTTTTAAGAAAAAAAGTTTGATATCCAAAATTATTTGTTGATAACCGAAAACCTGTTTTTGCCCCCATGAAAATGAAAGCACGAAAACTGCAATGCGCTTAAAGGGCTTAAAGGGAGCTGGGCGCACCAAGAAGCTAACAAAACTACTCCATCAACCATGGGTTCCCTCTGTTCCCAGTTCTAGGGCAGTCTTTGGTCTCCCGTAAAATGGATCAAAATGACTCTGTCGTTAGAGCTTAGAGACTTAGTTTGGGAACGTGGATTTATATGGATGTATAGTTTTATAATTTTTATATCGTCGTTATATATATATATTATATATGTATATGTACATATAGATAGTACGTTTTTGCAATTCCTGTTCAAGAGTGGGCTCATAGCTGGATGCTTTCCAAATAATTCCAAACAACTACATCCACTCTTTGACACATAGGATGATCACAGATGTGGCACGGAAGACATGCAAACATGTGCCATTCACCCCAACATATTCCACACCCATACAATCCACATCTGGCAGTTTTACAATCCATCAAAATCTGCCTTCAGCATCCTTCAGCTGGAGCGTTAGTGGCATGAGCAGTCCTTGACACACACACACACACACATTTATTTGCATGTATATATGTATATATATATATATGTAATAAATCCTATTGGGGGTGAATTATATGATATTATATGTATATACGGCAAAGGCCCTCTTGCGCCGAAAAAAACATATTTCAATCCATGGGAGCTTGGCACGTCACACGAAAAACCAAGGCTCTTCCAGAGATCCATGAAGCTGGCAACCTTGGTGATGGGGTGACCATTGCAGGGGATGTTGGGGGAGAGTAGCTGGATGTAGCTGGTGAAGATGGGATGGTTTTTGAATTTTATCCAATCTATACCAACATTTGTAGTGATTGGTGATTAATCCAACCAGGGATAATCCATGTTGGACCTTCAAAGGCCCAAGGGAATCCCAATCGCAGAAACGTCCGGAACCCTGCAGAGCACTCCCACAGTATCACTTTTGGTTCTTTCTGTCTACATATCCTTTGACTAAATAATCTGCATGCGGGCATGTGCGCATTTACCTTGGGGCATTTTCCCATGCTACAAGATATTGGATTCAGTTTTAAAAAAAAGGGTCCAGGATCAAAATCATCTACGTAAAAAATCGTAAAAAGAGAATGCTCGTGGTCACTGTTGCAAGGTGGAAGAATGTCCGCCACCCATGAAATTCGCCGAAGCTACATGCATATCCTCAGCTGCTTTCACATCCAAAGTGACTTCACGGCCCGAAGCATCGCTGGACCCTGAAGAAATCTGGCCACACATGCTGAGGACATCTTGGTCACGAATTCCTATTTGTCTGACTTCAAAAGTGGGCTGGTGGCGAGCATCAACAAGAGAATGTTCAGCTATTTGGGGACAAAACTCAAGAATACAACAATCAAAACACATGTTAAAGTCACAGTTTCTTCTTGCTTGGATGTGCGTCTAGGGCCTAGGGATCCTAAGTGGCTAAGAAGCATCTATACAACCCAGTTACGAACCCAGCTATATAGAATATACCGATATACCCCATATACCCCAATAGTATGTGGGTTATTTCTCCAACTAAATGGGTCCAACAGACCCACATAGTGAGACACCAAGACCTTCACAGCCAATGTTTCGCCGAGAACTGGTGTAAGCTCTGTACAACTACAACCAGCTGGGTGGCAAGCAGTGTCCTGTCATGTTGTCTACCTTATGCAGAAAGAAAACGTCCAAAACGACTGGGGAAGCGGAGCAGCCAACAAAAGCTCGATGCATTTCCACCACAGAATCGTCTGGAGGTCTTGTTGGTAGTTGAACGCATCCCAAAACTATTGGTCAGTCGCGATCATCCCAAATTGAATGATTGTAAACAAAGCTTGAAATCTTCCGCCAATGGTGGTTTGAAACTACTGAGCCGAAAGAATCTACATGTCCCCCCTCTGCACCCCAAAGACTTGGATTGGTGCCTTGAATTCGGGGTCTGGATTGCAGCCGTAGTCTGCATAGCTAAAATGACATTGCAAGCTTCATGGAACATGGAATGGTGCCCGAGAATACCTTAAACAAATGGGAGACCATAGGGTATCCCAAGCCACGCAAAACTTGAATGTAGTGTGTGATCATGTGAAGTAGATGTTCAGTTCAATTTTGAATCCGTGGGTCGTGCGCCCAAATTGCAGGTGCAACTGCCATTGACACAGCTGGAGACCCCAGCATGGGGTGATGGAAACTCTTTGTTCCATGTGAGGCCGGCTTCATGCGCGGCACGAAACCGGCGCTCATGAATTTTCTGGGCACAAACACAATAAAATGAACAACGGCCCAGTTATTTTCCATGGCTTCTTTAATTTAAGTTTCCATGTCAGGATACGATCTTTGTCTCAGCTCCTGAGCTCTGGCCCAAATACCTGTACCCAGATCAAGTGCATACATTTTTACAATGCCCAAAGAGGCCCACACACATGTATATATATATATACCAGTACGTAAAATATACCTACACTATATAATCTACATATATATATATATACATATGCATAAATAAAAAATGCATATCTCTCTGCACAATTTTGAATGTAATCTTACAATTATTGTTAACATATGTATCTATACATCTATCTATATATATGTGTGTGCGTGTGCATATAAATATGTGTGTGTGTACATATAGTTGTATTACCTATTTTACTATACTAGAGGAACCTCGCCGATCAGACTCCAGCCCAGAAATGCCAGTCATAGGCCGGTGGTCCATCACTGACCTCCGGCGCTGCCACAGCCTTCCCAAGACTGTGGCCGCCCATCGCCAGTAGTGGCGAAAAAATGCGAACCGTGTCCAGCCCGGCAGGGGCTGGATCAAGTAACTAGGCAGATTCACCTTTTTGCCCATCAAGGGCCCATGGGGAAAACTCGGAAAACGCGTCAATCAAAACTGTTTTAAACATATACAGTATGTCTCGTGTTGACCCTGCATAAAGCAACATTAACATATCTTGAGTAACCGAAACATATCTTCAATTCTTCATCCCCCGCAAACATATAAAGATTGAGCAAATGCCAAGTCAACATCTATGAGACGTTCGACTCAGCTGTGCCCTTTCGGTCTCAGGATGCCAAAGCTTCGTAGTACGGAAGTGTCTCCACCTCGCTATCCCGACGTTTGTAGATGCTGACACTCAAAACTGTCAGCGCAACAAACGCTGTTGCAGTGATTGCCACTTGCCTTGGCCGGGAATCATCACTGAGTCATCGCTGAGTCATCACTGCCAATGCATCTGGATGTTCTTTTTACAGGGGAAACTCAGTTTGGAACCATCCAGGTGGAAGAACCCATCTTCAATACACCAGTTTGCCTATTTTTTTAAAAGTATTTTTTGGTAATATTATTTTTTGTTGGTTTCAGGGAGGGCAAACGGCCTGAACTATGCTGCTCTCGTCCTTCTCCCTCTAGCACAATTATGGACTACTGGAATAAGGGTGTCATTTCCACAACATGTTCTGGACAGCCCCCGGTTTGGTAACTCTTCAGCTAAGCACTTGCTCCACACAACCCATTTGTTCCCCCAGCCTGGTTTTGACCCAACAATGATGTGTGGGTCATGTGCCACAGGTTAAAAACCAGGAAACGTAGCCCAAACGGCAGCACATGGCCCATGCATGGAATTACCCCGGTTTTGCAACCCGACAGCGGCAATGGTTTCAGGTCCCAAGGTTCCAGGTTCCAGGGTTGTTCTAAGGTTGTTCCAGGGTTGTTTCGAGGTTCCAGGGTTTCAGCGTTCTGGTTCAGGGCCGCCAGGAACTGCTGTTGGGAATCAATTATGTGTATCAAGCTCAAAGGGGCTTCTTGGAGTGTCTCGGGTCTTGAAGAACCACCATATGCATAAGATCCTTGTCAAGACAGGAACTCACATAACATACATAGTTATATATATATATACTTACACACCGCATCGAACTCCATCTGTATATATATATATCTATATACATACATATCATATACATATATACATATATATATATACACATTTACATATATAAACATTTACATATAATACACGACCAGCCTATTCTCTGTTCAATTCTGTTCTCCCCTATTCCCAGAATGCAACCACTCAAGTGGTTACGGGACCTCAAGCATCTCTGGATGTGACCCTACAGGGAACCCCGAGGCATTCCGAAATCAACTTGGCAAAACGATTGCAAAATGCAACAACTAATTCCAATGCATAAACTCTAATATGATAATATGTATATATATGCATGTAAATGGGGTGACTATTTTGATCCAATGAAATTACTGATCGTCAGTCTCCCAAAAAACTGGCCATGTCGGGGGAGCCGCCTTTGCGAAACGCATCTGCCAGGAGACAATGACAGAAAGTCGCCCTGACCGTTCAGGACTTGACCCACGGACAAGGCATGAGGCCATTCGGCTGGCATCCTGAGCGGCAGAAGCATCAAGGAATCGCCCGCATTTTACGCACCGCAGAGATCAGTCCGAGTCAACTTTGAACCATAAGGTACGAACAGAACATTCGAGGATGACACACAAGATATGCTATGATGTTTTTGGGAAGTGCTGATTTTTTCCGCTTCAAAATGTACGCCGAAGCTTTCAAGCTGGGAAGCTGATACCATGAGAAGTCGAAGGTGTCCGGATGACCGTTGTGGTCAGAAGCTTTGCCTCAGGTGCAGCCCGTGGGAGGTCCAGGGATGGGGGGAAACCATGGAATGTCACAATTTATGGCAATCTAAATGGGAAAAACATGAAAAAACGATGATAAACTGAGAAACAATGGGATTCAATGGGACTTATGCGATTTGTTGGTTCCAAATGTTCGAAGTCTTGAGACGACTCCAAGTTGAGCCTCTTTGTTGATGTGAGTTGAAAACATTGATATGAATGGGGCCAGCCCGAATCAAACACTGCTATGTCCTGCGGGTCAAAATCGGAGGGGGCCATGTAGTCGGAACCCCCAGCGTGGCAAACCTGTTCTAGGCCATTGAGAACGGTTAATGATTGAACACGTTCAAGATAGGCAGCTTGCAACTTAGGCTTGTCATTGGGGATGATCGAGCTGCGTAAGCAGCAACTTCCTAATGGAAACACAAAACTGACTTTGGATATCAACTCACAATACCTGCCCAGCTGCAACCATCGACTTTTGAATTCACCTGGCTCCATGCGAATGGACGCTCATCATCACCCCAGGTAGGTGAAGATACCTCAGTGCACGTTCCCAACAAGGAAGGCACATGATCTAGCAGATGATGTTTGAGAGCAAGCTGGCAATTCTTCCCGAATAGGACATGGCATGCGTATTATACATATCTCTTTATACTATTGTTTGTGAATGTGAGCAACTGTCCATATCATATGTGCACATGTGAATGTATACAGTACATCAACATACAATTCCACACACATAGAGGAAAAAAACATGCCACCTCATTTTGCAGTATATACTGCATGTTGTAATATATAAAGGTATAACATATCATACTGAATTATACTAGTGTGCAACGATGCGTGTATGTATGCACATCCTAGGCCTCAATCCTTGCCATGCTGCCAGCGAGCTTTGCGCGTGGCATATGTGACACAACTACTTTATTATACAACATGGCTGGCTGAGAAATTCTCTATAAAAAGAGGTTTGAATGGGAACAGCACCTACAAACATGCCATTTTCCATAGAAGCTGTGAAACTACCAAAGGGTAAGCAGGCTTCATTGCAAAGCGATACCAACTTTTGGACACTTTTGGTCTGTTCTCAGTTGCGAAACATCTTGGTTGCTTCAAGCTAGGCTTTTATCGAAGCCGTACTAGAGCCGGACCAATCCTGAATAACAACCATCTCTGAATAACAACCATCTACCAGTAGCATCAATTTGACTAAGCTCTGTTTATTTGCTTCTTTCATCCACATCCTTCCTTATTATTGGGCACGCTCTCATCATTTATTGGTAAACATTCCCTACTTCTTGCTGGATCTGGTGCAATATGTATACATACCGTCTACCCCTCTAGAAACAATCCAAATCAGTCTTTCAATCCATGTGAATCACAACTTTTTGATCATTTCGCCTCTTAAAATGTCTATCTTCTATCTAAAACAATAGGGGGGGTTACTAGTGTTTTTCCTACATTACATGCTCTTTTACCTTTAAATTGCTTACTTATGCGTTTTCCCTCCATCGACAGTGGATCTCCACTCAAGGCCACGCCGGTCTTCCAAGGCACAGCCAGGAATGAGAGGTCCTGTGCCTCCGGGCGCCAGCGAGCTATCTTCGCATCGATGGCACCGAAGCAGTCATAGCTCACCTGGAGCGTCTTCCGAGCGGTGAGCTATGGTGCCGGTGGAAGTGCTGAATCCATGGAATTGATATACAACTGTATACAAGATGATGTACATATCTATGGATGGATGAATGAGTGGATGGATGGATGGATATTGCTTTATTTGCTTTATGATGCTTGATGTAGGTTGCGTGATATAAGAGTGGATCTCGGTATTTCTTCGGCTCCTCTATGTCACACGCCCCACCACTTTCGGAAAAGAATTCGATAGAAGAGATTAAGTCTGGAAACAGCCAGGTAGGACAGGCATGGTCAAAGAAAAGGTCAGGCTTGCACAGTCAAATATCACTGCCTGATGCGTAGAAGAGTGTGGGAAAAGTGGATCTTGGATGATGTTTGTATAGTATGTTTGGGCGAATTTAGTCTTAATTTTTGATACAGGCTGTTTGTAGTGGATTTTACCCTTGATGCAGTGGCAAATGGTAATGTTTGACAAACACGGGAGAACACTAACACCGCCCATATGGATTGAAGATGCGAATTCAATAGACAGAAACGGGATGAAACGGGGGTCTACCACAAAGCAAGCAAGTACCAGTGCTTTTCGAACACAACCGACAAACAAGGCGGCGAAATTGATAACAGGTCATGCTTCCATGGACAATTTGAAACTCGTTCCTACATGGCTACGTCAAGAGTCCGCATTACAAATCGCTAGAATGTGAGGTCAATGAAGATAGCTTTCTCCTAAACGCTTTGCAGTTGATTCATATTGACGGGATCCCTGCCAGTGGCACTATTCTACATATATTGATGCCGTGCATAGCGAGTGACGTGCTTGTGCGGATTGAGGTCACATCTTGCACTGATGGCATTGCAAGCGTCACCCCTCGCCAATGGATCACCAAGACCTCAAACACGGTGGAGATGGGGAGGTTGGGCTCAAGTCACCACATCCAAAGATCTGAATCAAAGTTGCAGGAATCAAAGGAATTGCGGGCAGGGCACTTGAACGCAGGTACGGAGCCCTCGACTGTTTTTTTCTATTTCATTTATATATATATATATATATTCACATATATGCACTAAGCTGAATCTAGCTGATGTATCATAATTTCCCATGTAATCTCAACACTTCAAGTTTAAATGCACCCGTGAGTCTCCATGGTTTAGTACGGGATAAAAACACATATTGGGGACGGCCAGCCCCAACCACCTCCCCCCCGCCCTTCTCGGTCCAGCCACGATTGTATCTGATGAGAGCCATTAAGGAAGATAGCGAGGAGCCAGCACCTTCTTGCCCTGACAAAGTGACGTTTCCAACGAAGATTCAACGCAATGTTTAGAAATCCATGGCGTTCCCCCCCTTTGGAAATGATCTACACATGGTGGATTTCCCATGTTAGTTTAGTGAAGGTTCAGGTTGAAGATTGACTGCACAAGTGCCACACGAATCCACCCATTTGTTGGTTTGCGTTGGAGGAATGGGGTGAAAACTGTGATCGTCATAGTGGGACTTTGCTACTCATGCCCCGGCTCAAGTAAAATATGTGCTCGCAACATTGCAAAAAAAAACAGGTGTCTCAAACCGTCTGGAATATCATTTGCAATGACAATGATGTAATGTGACGTGTATATATATATAATATATATATATTATCTGAGTTTACTGCATCTTGCTATGATAAGTACATCGTTTTTTCATCGTTTTTCAGGTGCTAATCATCATCTGCAGTGAGCCAAGGGACTCGCGCGCTCGAACATGAGAGCCCTAGGGCACTGGTCGAAACTGAAGTCGTCGGGCGTGTGGGTCTTCTTTTGCATCTCTTCATAGCCAGCAACTTTCCAAATGTCAGCCTGCACGCATTGTGAAGCTACTGAAAGATCCCTGATGTTGATCTTGGAAGGGATGGAGAGAACAAGAAAAAAGAGATACGGAAGAGGGAGGTCCAAAAATGAACGATGTCATTCACTTGTATTGGTCTGTAAAGGTTGGCATTCTGCACCTGCATAGGACAGCTGCCAATCTGGCTAGTAGCGCAACTCATCTGTTCAACTAAAAAGTTGCATGATCAGGGCCCCTGGTCGGTTTGGCAAAGGGGTTGCCAAAGCCAACTCCTGCAACCAATCTAAGGTTGGCAATATTAATGGCAAAAGAACCCGAGCATTTCCAGTAATTTCAATGATGCATGATGTCTGTAGCGATCGGCTCTCTTCTCTGAGTGATTTGGATTGATTTGGGCGATAAATAAATAGGTGATAATATGGGTGTTAGACCCCCAAATCATAGGCTTCCTTGCTAAACACAGGTTTTGCTTGATCTTGGGGCCTCCCCTCTTTTCGGTCCTTTCGGACATCCCCCAGAAAGGATCCATCAGAAGGTTTCGATGTCGCCCTACGCAGTCGCGCATCATGCCACCAAGCGGCAAAGTATGGCACGTTGTAGCTGGGCCACGACATCTGCTTGCGCAGCACGTCAGTCACCTGACATGATAAAACTGATGATGTCGGTCCTTAAAGGTGAGCTGGGGGTTTGTTGAATCCCCATGATGGTTGGTAAAGAAGGGGGACATGCACCAAAAAGTGATGTTTTCCCGCCCCAATTTGAACAGCAGCGGAGTTTATACATTAAACCGGAGCTGCTAAGCCACCATGATATCTAAAATGGATACAACGCGTGGAAATCAAACGTGAGTCAGAATATGGGAAGCACGATGACTATGGGCCTTTTTGAAAAGGAAGTTCAAAACAGCGTGTTCCTATGCATCACATACATACATACATATATATATATACACGTTATGTTTTGTATGTTGACATATATATATATATTTATTTAAATCTATGAATATAATTATATATATATATAATATGTCAATATGTTGTTGTAACTTATGTAACTTGTGTATTTCAAGTCTTCCCTACGAGATTTCGTATGGTTTCATATCAAATTTCAGGGTACAAACTACTTCTTTCCTTTGGTCATAGCTATTCTCTCCATGGCCCATTTATATACGAACCAATGATGTACCAGGGATTGAACCGAGAACACCGGGGGCTGATCATCGATTGGGATTTTCCATAGCTATCCGGAAGTTTCCTAAAATAGGGGTACCCCCAAATCATCCATTTTAATAGGATTTTCCATTCTAAACCATCCATTTTTGGGTACCCCCATTTGAGGAAACCACCATCCGTGTCCACTGAAACCGACGGAGCACATCGCCCCGCTGCGCGTGGCCCGGCATGGTCTCTGAGATCCACAACAAACCATCCTTCAAGGGCTTTCCTGGCGGGCTTGTAGCAACCCCATGAAAATGACCATGACACGTCCATGAAAAATCACCACTCAATCACTTTTAGACTTCCATGAAATCACCATGAAATCCCCATGAAATCCAAACAAGATGCAGAAAAGTGGGAAAACTGATGAAAACTGATGAAAATAAAGTAATGAAAACTTATGAAAATGATGGAGAACATGTCATCTACATACCGTCCTTAAAGTACTTGTCTATTTATCTTTTTTGCTGGGTGCTATAAGGCAAAGTTTACAGGAAACCAGAGATGATACCTGAGATAGATCTGGATAGATCTGGATATCAAGTTTCTGCTTTGGCTTCAGAGCATGGAACCATGGGAAAATTTGAGATCACACAACATTGCCATTCTGAAAATCTCCCCAGCTTTGTTCTCTTTTCATCATGTTATTTGATGTTATTTGTATCTTTTCATCATTTTCTCGGGCACTTTCAAGATAAACTTGCACCTGTTGGGCGGTTGGCTTGATGCTTGCCCGGCTTGCCCCTTGAACCATCATCTAGTGAGGTAGTTTGCAGTTGCATACCAATGATTCCCTGTGCTTTGGAGCCCTCATCGCCCCAAATGGGAAGATGACTAACCTTGCTGGGCCTGCCATTCTTGGCTGCCATGGTGTTTCAACAACTTGATCTGGTTGGTGAAGTGACCCATGAAACTTGAAAGTATAATGAGGATACTTGGAGGAATAGTTCATCATATCATGAAAAACACGCGGGTCCTAAGCACAAAAATGATGAACATGAATGACAACCATCTATGCGTCATTGGGCATCACATGGCATCAGGGAAAATGTTTCACCCACCAGGAGCGGAGTCAGAACCTACAAACATGGCTGTTCGAACAATTGAACCATGCAGAATGTCACAGCCTAACAAGTCTCTAGAATAAAATCTACGCAGCAGATCCCTTAGCTTTCTTTCGGGTCCGTTATGTAACATCTGCCTTTTGAAGGCTGTCAGCAGAAGGGCGAAGTACTGTTGGCATCGCTACTGGGGTACTAGGCGGTCAGCGGCCCCACCTGAAACATGGAGCCCTCATAGAATTTTGTGGGACCTACAGCTATAGCTAGAAACATGTACTCCCTATGAGAAACCTGCTTGGAAGTGGAAAAACATGTTCAGTTGGACCACCTTCTAGAATCGGGAAGTGTTAGATTTTCCATTTTTAACGTACCAATGGAAGTTATTCTGAGATAAGGACTTGGTTGTCCCTCGCAAATGGCGGGCAAATTCGAATCACGCCCGCCAGGTCCTGGTTCGAACTGCTTGTAGTCAACAACCATCCACTGATTGTTGCCTGCTCTTGAGGAATGATCCATTCAGAACCCTGGGTCAACACAAAGTCAACACCTGATATGACCTCCTATGACCTCAAGGATGCGACAGCCAACACCCGAGAAGAAAACCCCAACTGACACCGAGACTTCCCCAGCACTTCCACCCAACACCATGGTCATTTTCCAATACTTCATCATACTTCATCCCCTTTCGTGGGATCGATGCAAATAAGGAAGCATCCTGAATTGGTGGTTTGTGAACTTGCTCACGCCCCGAGTCGGGATAAGATAATAGCAATAATAACCGTCCCTTCGTGTTCTTTACAATGGTCTAGTGGTTTATAACCAACTCATCCAATCCCAATGATTTATACCATCGAAAATCATCGTCCCCTTATTTTCTAGTTTGCGGGGATGGTGACCCAGTGCAACAAAACGCCGCCATTTTCAGTATGTTTCATCCCAATAACAATCCCTTGCCGGACAGAAATCATATCTCAAGTAGTTGGGATTTACGGGGGTTTTCCACATCAAAAATCCACCCCATGACTCACTTTTGTTGATTTTCCTGGTGAGTTCGCTAAACTCACCACCTTCAAAACCATTCTGTTTTTCGAATGATCTAAGGTTGCTTCTTTCCTATTGCTGGGATATCCTACCAATTCATCCAGTTCAAAACAAAAAAATGTCCACTATGCTAGTCAAGATATATTTTTCCAGTTTACCAAAGTTCTTCACCTACTCTGCTACAACATTTACCACCCAATATACAGACACACGTACACACACACACACGTACACACACATATATATATATATATACATATCATATATAAATGTAATATATATATATATAATATGTATATATATATATATGTGTGTGTAATATATATATATATATATTTCAACCAATAACTCATTGCCCATCCACTAAACCAACTCGTATTTAAGTACCCGGGTAACTACCCATTTTTGCAACCATACTTTTAACCCCGGTTATCACTAGCCCATTTTCATTAAATATCCAACGCTACTTATTGGAATACTCATGGAATATACCCTCCAGTACTCAAACGTGGCTAGCCGGGAAATCCACGAACTCAATAGGAGGTTGTTTAGCTGGGAAAATCATCGAACTGTAGCTAAACATAGTAACATCATTAATAACTCAATGGTGAATTTTCTTAAAAAAAAACGTCAGGTTTGATCGGCTAGTCCTTGAATTCATGACATATTTCGATAAGATATTCATTGGCCTCCCAGTGCTGCCCGGTGGCAGGTGCCGCTGTTGTGACGCACTTGGTGTTCGGTCCACTGATTTCCATCCGTGGCCAAACGATTCGCCACCATAGCCCTGGCCCAGGTCATGACGGACTCGGGCTTGATCTTGGACCACCTGGGAGCCCAGCTGGGGAGATGGCTTGAAGCTATGGGATCTGCGGTTTGAAATATAAGACCAACAGGAATATGTGGACGCAATGGATATTGTTCGGAACATCTTTTCACCGCAAACCATGGTTTGTATCTACAAAACCTGGGGTTTCTCCCAAAAAATGGGTTCGTATCCACCAAAAATGACAATTTTTCCCTTGGATTTTCCCTGAAACTGGGAGTGGGGAAATGGCCAGAGATCCTCGGCGCATGCTGGGCCAATCTGGGGAAGTCTGTGGAACAAAAAGTTGATGGAGGATGGTTAGTTGCACGCCATGAGCACCCCCAACCTTTGCCCAACCAGGTCATTAGTGGCTCCACAAACACACACACATACATACATACATTACATTACATTACATTACATTGCATTGCATTGCATTGCATTGCATTGCATTCCATTACATTACATTACATTACATTACATTACATTACATACATACATACATACATATTATATATATATGTACATAGAATAATATCACATGTACAATGATAAATCTCCATTGCCATGTTGAAGCTGGGTGTTCTAGTGTTGGGAACCAAAATCTCCTATTGTTGGTCTCATATCCCAAAGAGTGTCGCATCCCTCAACATATCCCATAACAGAACATATTCCATCAATCATGATTCCACAACATATCACCCATAAAATCTCCACATCTTTCTGATGAAAACATCAGGGTACAGGGATCGGTTGTAGTTGTCGATGGTGGTCTCCATTACCACCAACTTGGAGTCCAAGACATAGAAATCATCCGCGCTATATAGGCCTCCTGGGGAACAACGGACCATCGGTGACCAGGTGAACCCCACGATAGTTGGTGAAGCTCCAGCCTTCCAGAAGTGATAGTTGGTGATATCAGAAATCCTTGATGAACCATTACTATTGGTTGAATCCCCATTTATAGATGATGTTCGGCTACTCATCCTATTGGCTCGGGGATTTCGGAACCAACCAATGTAATACCAATGTTTGATTCTTGGAGCCACACAAAGGGGCTCCATGACCGGAGAGTTGATTGAAAATAACACCACCCTTGGTAAACCCAATCATTTTTTGGGGGGATCACCTGATTGGGGTGGGTGGAAGCCTGGTGTTCTTCACTTCAACTTGATGCAAAATATGGCATAGTTCAAGGCATAGTATGGCAAATGCCAAGTTTAGCATCTACCCAGCAATTATGGACAATCACCCATTTACATATCATTTACAGATCACGATGTTCTTTGATGTTCCTTTCTGACAATGGGGGTTTCCATTGCCATGTTGGAATGCCATCAACACGACGTGCTACTTACTTAGTTGCTACAAAGCCAACACCAGGGATCACGAACAAAACACACATTTCAATAGGCCATTGACGTTGCCTGACTGACCTTCATTTCAAGTACACAAACTCATCGGGCTAGTGGCGCTGACCCAACCCCAAACCTGCCAGGAAGTGTGATGGTCACCCCAAGCCCATGAACAAAAAGAACGTGGCAATGCAAAATGGAGGTTTTCTAAAATAGGGGTACCCCCAAATCATCCATTTTAATAGGATTTTCCATTATAAACCATCCATTTTTGGGTACCCCATTTTAGGAAACCCCCAAATGACTGAACCAGCCAACATTCTGACTTTCCACGATTCTCAACTCCACTGTTCAGGCTTGGGCTCCTGGGTCAGCAGTGAAAGCCAAACGTTGAACAGCGACACCAGGGAGCGGCATGTCAAAGTACTTGATGATGCGAAGCATTCCTGTTGGCACTGGGTTCCTGTCACTGGGAGACCTGAGGATATGTCTTTTATTTCCGGCCATGGACAAGAGGGAAGGAAACTGAGAATACTGAGATACCTCAACCGCAAATGGCTCTGGTGAAGCAGAACCGCGCCTCGGTATTCGTCCCAGGTGGCATGGGCCACCCAAAGGTCCTTCGTCTCCGGAGCCACTTGCACCACAGCACTGCAGTGCCCATGATGTCGTCGGTCGCTGATCTGATGGTCGAAGCAACCAAAAAAAATTATGGTACTTTAACATAGTTGTGGGAAATCACCATGGTTAATATAAGTCAATCAATCAAATAATAAGGCGACTGATTTCTGGATAAATGATCGCAATTCGTTACCCGAATCCTGACCATCAACGTCACATTGGGAACGTTGTGCAAGTGATTTGTCGTATTTTGATACTCCAATGTGGTTGAAGTCTCATTTTTCAGGGTGAACCATGTCCAATTCCCTGAATCAGTGGTTGACACCGGGCAGCCACAGCGATTCACCGTAAAGTACCATGACACAAAACGACATGACAAAACATGTTTTCTCATGTTTTCTCGTGCGCCTACTATTTCATTCCTTCAATTATTTGGTCACTTTCTGGGCTAGAATCTGCTCAAATCAGCCTACAAATGCCGACAGTAGCCCAGACCAACCCACGCAACCCAGCTTTACCCATCCATGTCATTTGCTTGGTTGGGAAGGGGGTACAGCCGGTTACTCCCTCTATGAACCAGTCGGAAAGGAGTACTTGATGGCTTTGCGACCCATAACAACCCATATCTTACCACATCAAACCATATCAATCCATATCAACTATTACTAACCCACATACATACCTACATACATACATACATACCTACATACATACATACATACATACATACATACATATATACATACATACATACATACATACATACATACATAGATACATTAGAGGACCCAAGTTCTCCGATAGGTATCTTTTTGTGTTATCTGTCATGTTGAAACTTTAAACTTGTGTTTTCGTTGTTGTAATTTGATATTTTTTTAAGCGCTTGGTTTTCCTAATGCAACTTTATGTTTGACGGAGGTATTTTTCGTCCGTTCAAATTGAGGTACCACAAGTAGGTTTGATTAGGTCGTATTGTGTCAAATTGTTGGTTTTCCCCTGGTTTTCCGCGTTTTTTTTTCCACGTCGATTTTTGTGTTAAAAACGTCTTACATCCACTGTGTTTTGCCAGTCAAGATGAGACAAACATAGACAAACCATTTTTCTTTTGGTATTTGCATTGTTCTGTACCTTTGTCAGCCGCGCGATATTTTGATAGTCAATGATAGTCAGGTTTTTTGTTTGTTCTACTTGTACTTTTTTGTTTCCATTTTGTTTGCTGCTGTCTCTGTGCAAATTCCTTTTTTTCTTTCCCAGGGTCGCTTGCAAATACCTGCAGCGGGTGTCGTGCCTGCAGCCGGTCGATGATGAAATTTTAAATGGTATGGATATACATCGCCTGTGAAAGAACATAGAACTATACACCACTACCCTGCAGAATCTGACTTATATACATCCCGAGGGGCCTCACCAAATTTTCCCACCCCAACCCCATGCGTGACGTAGCACATCCTCAGCGTAGCATCATGATCAACAGTTTTCTTGAAAATGGGACGAGTTTCTCATTGCAATAGAGCAAATTTCACCACCTTTTTGAGTCAATGGGAAATGAGGGGAATGATCCAACAGTAACCGTTAACTATAAACCTAGATTTGAAATTGAAACAAAAGGTGATCGTTTCTTGAGTCATGGGGGGGTGCACCTCAAATCTACGGATTGTACACCAATTATGATCATGCGCTCACCCTGGCCCATCTAGATTGAAAGTCAGCATCCTTCAGGGTTGCCGGATTGCTCAAATCCATCGGGCTTTGCCTTCCAGCATGTATGGACAGAGGTTTGGCTACCAAAGCCTGACATCTTCATGCCCACCTGAAGATGAACAAATAGCCCACTGTGTCCACCACCATGCCTGAAGATAGTCCAACAGCAAAAACCTATTTCAGGCCGGTGATGGGCACGACAAACCTGCAGAGTCTCCTGTGCTCCCCCTCTCTCTTCACGGGCAGGCGCAGGCTCAGCCTTGAAAGTAGATCATAAATCAAAGGTGGGACTTGGGGTCAGATGAGCACCAAAACGAGGGGTGCCAGAAATTTCACCAGCTGCAACATACTTCAGCCTGCGTCTCGAACCAAGGCATTTGCAAAACGCCTGGCCAGTCAAGCGCTGGCTACGTTCCAGCATCAGGACTCCCTGGCCCGCTGAGTTGGGCAGATGTGCCTTCGCAGGGCCGGTGGGTTAAACGTGCATCTTGGTGTTCAAAAGCATTTTACATGTCTTTGTGGGAGTTTGGGACGCGCCCATATTTGTGAAATTCTAGGTTTTGGCCTCTGGACACTGTGGAGACTTGTGGGCGGTAAATCCGGGACCCTCAAATCTTGAGAAGGAGGCGAGGTTTCCAGTGGCCCCGTGATGTTACTACTTGGGTGGTTCTTTTGTTTTCACGATTTGGGCCACATTTCGAATCTGGGAAAAAGGTGGCAAAAAAGTTTTTGAACTTCAATTCGCCAATGCTTCCCGCGGGCCAGATGGTCAGAATGCTTCAAACTCCTCGTCAATGTCTTTGCTCACTGTGCCCGCGCCCTCAAAAAACCGCCAACCCACCCCACCCACCCATAATCAAGCATTGACATGCAGGTTAAGACACGCCTCACAAAAAAGCATTTTCTTGGGGTGTCCATTCCCACATCTGCTCCGTTAACATCAACGGGTAGGCGGGCGTCCAAAGTGAGTGGATGTGTCATGTCCGGAAACTGCGGCCGCAGTGGAGACATCATGTTTTGCTGAGATTTTGGCCGCAGGCAGCATAAAGGGTCTGGACCGATTTAGCCCTACCTGCTTCACCCTGGTTTTTTGATATGGTTTACGGGGGATGATCTGAAATGCACCCACCCCACACTAGCCCCATGCGTGACGTAGCACATCCTCAGCGTAGCATCACATCTGTGCGCAAATGTACTTGAACGTTAGTGCCCGACCCGACCCCACCCCACCCCATCGGAGAAGTTGGGGCCCCTCGGGTGTAGGTATATATATATATATAATATATATATATAAATACATGTATATATACATAAATAGGTGTGTGTGTGTGTGCAGAATTTGTATATATATATATATTTATATATATTAAACCCCATATGAACCACTAACCGGCCGCGCACCTCGAAGTATTCCGGGAAGGGATCAAAGAGGCGATGCCGTCTTTGGTGCCTGCGATGGAGGAAATGCCTGGGCCGCGGGGATGGGCCCCATGGAGGAAGCGCTCCGGGACCAGAAATTCGGTCCATTCTAGTGGAATAATGTGGGGATGTAACGGGGAATATGATGGGATATTTGATATATTCATATTTCATAGGGATATAGTCTGATGTAGTGGGGGTATATCGTAGGAATATATGATCATATGATGATTTAATTGGTATATACAGTAGTTGATATGGTCATATTTCTACCTGGACCCTCTTTGTGAATTGTCATCTATTCTGGGCTCTGGGGGTCAAATTATGGGAGAACAATGGAGAAGGCTCATGCCCAAAGCCTACGCTGACATGCATGGGTAACCAACAAAAGTACTTGGCTTTCATGCTGGACAGCTGACATAAGTGAACTCAAGCATGGTGTTGAGAATAAGCATGGGGACAAACACATACCATGCCTTCCCATCTTTTTCATTGGTTGTATATGGCAACTACCCCGCGAGGGCGTCGCGGAGTGTTGCCGTTTTTTGCACATGACATGCCCATCACAGTGTTGCCCGTCCAGGTAGAACTTGTGCACGTCTGGTAGAAGTTTTGCCCGTCAGGTAGAACTTGTGCACGTCAGGTAGAACTTGTGCACGTCTGGTAGAAGTTTTGCCCGTTAGTGAGAAGTTGTGCACGTCAGGTAGAAGTTTTGCCCGTATGTTAGATGTTGTGCACGAATGACCGTGTGTTTAT
>BGPT01000737.1:231997-248374 GCA_003297045.1 Symbiodinium sp. clade C Y103
CAACCCCCTTCTGGAAATTCCAATTTTTTGTGGTGGTGAAAAAGTGATGTAGTCCTTGTCTTTCTGACCTTATGGTTCTGATGCTGGCTGATACAAACTTCTGCTAATTTTGTTTAGCTTTGTCAATATTAATTCTTGCTTTTTAAGAAAGTACTGTGGGGGTTCTATAGGATGTCTATCAGATTTCTAGAAGATTTCTNCTGCTAATTTTGTTTAGCTTTGTCAATATTAATTCTTGCTTTTTAAGAAAGTACTGTGGGGGTTCTATAGGATGTCTATCAGATTTCTAGAAGATTTCTGTACGATTTCTATGGGAAATCAAAAAGGTTTACTATGGGATTTCTAGAGGGTTTCTATAGGTTTTCTATAGGCTTTCTATTGGATTTCTATAAGATTTCTCTAGGGCTCCTATACAATTCCTATAGGGTTTCTATAGNCTATAGGCTTTCTATTGGATTTCTATAAGATTTCTCTAGGGCTCCTATACAATTCCTATAGGGTTTCTATAGGATCTCTATAGGAATTCTACGGGATTTGTATGAGATTTCAATAGGAATTCTTTGCGGTTTCTATGGGATTTCTATAAGATCCCTATAGGATTTCTACGGGATTTCTATGGGATTTCAATAGGAATTCTTTGCGGTTCTATCGGATTTCTACAAGATGTCTATGGGATTATATGGGATTTCTGTCGTATTTCTTTGAGATTTCTAAGCTTTTCATGGGAATTCCATGAAAATTCTATGGAATTCCTATAGGACTTCTATGGGATTTCTCTACGGTTTCTATAGGATTTCTAGGAGCTTTCTAGAGGATTTCTAAAAAAAAACTAAAAAATAGGTTTTCCCAAATGATCAATTTCCCTATTAAAACCCTTTCAAAAAACATCACTTTGAGAAGCTCACAAAGGGTACCCCCCATGAGCCCCTGTCCCCCCCAAATAATAGGCAGAGTCCACCCCAATTAATCAACCCCCTTGTCCCTTTGAGATTTCTTTTTGGTTGAAAAGGAAAATCAATTGAAAGTAGATTGATATCAATTAGAACTCCCTTCTTAAGTTCATGATCCTGATTTCTAATNTTTTGGTTGAAAAGGAAAATCAATTGAAAGTAGATTGATATCAATTAGAACTCCCTTCTTAAGTTCATGATCCTGATTTCTAATTCTACAATTTCTATGTGATTCCTACAGGATTCCTATAGGATTTCTATGGGATTTCTATGGCATTTCTATGAGATTACCATGGAATTCCTGTAGGATTTCTGTAAGATTTCTATGTGATTCCTATAGGATTCCTATAGGATTTGTATGGGATTTCTATGGGATTTTCTATGGGATTACCATGGAATTCCTGTAGGATTTCTGTAAGATTTCTATGTGATTCCTATATGATTTCTATGGGATTTCTATGGGATTACCATGGAATTCCTGTAGGATTTCTGTTTGGTTTCTGTCAGATTTCTATGTGATTCCTATAGGATTCCTATAGGATTTCTATGGGATTTCTATGGGATTTCTATGGGATTTTCTATGGGATTACCATGGAATTCCTGTAGGATTTCTGTAAGATTTCTATGTGATTCCTATATGATTTCTACGGGATTTCTATGGGATTTCCATGGTTTTCCCTGTAGGATTCCTATAGGATTCCTATTGATTCCTATTGGCTTTCATTGGGATTTCTATAGGATTTCTATCGGAATTTTATTGATATCAACCGAACACTTTACTAATCCTTAGATATCGTTCAGGTTTAATAGGAAAATCACTTGAAAGTAGGTGACTGATATCACATGAAATCCTCACTAATCTTTAGATTTTTTTGTTTAGACAGAAATAAATAAATTGAAAGCAAATTGATTTCAATTGAAATCCTTGCTTCTCCTTTGAAATCAAAAGGAATGTCAATTGACAGGAAACTGATTTCAATTGAAATCCATGCTTCTCCTTTAGATTTAAAGGGAAAATCTATTGAAAGTAAATTGATTTCAGTTGAAATCCTTTCTTATCCTTTTATAGATTTAAAAGGAAAATCTATTAAACGTAATAGTAGAGCCCAGTAGGTTTAAAAGGAAATTAAATTGATTTCAATTGATTTCAATTGATTTCAATTGATTCTCCAGAAGGTACCTTCTGGGGGGGGAGGGGTTTATTAATACGAACTTGACATTACCAAAGAAATCCAAAGAATACAATAAGTAGAGCGTACGGAGAGACTAAATCTGTCAAATGGTGAGGTGTGAATGGATTGGCCATTGATAGTATTTGCATCCCATTATCCAGAAATTCTCCCGTGCTTTGGTGCTTCCTTCCAGATCCACTGATTTCTTTATCATACTCTGAATCCAGCTCGAAGTGAATACTTCTGAGATTTCTTGTGCAAGGTGTGAATCTTTCGCTTTCCGGAATTATTGATCAACCATGCGATGTTGGGATCTGTTCTGATCTGGCGCTAGACTTCAGGGCTGCCTTCAATCCACAATTTTGATTCGCAGTTCCATGGCCCTCCGCACACTGAGTGCTCTATTCAACGTGAATGGCTCCGGACAGCATCGTGCGTGAGAGCCGGAGGTTGTGAGACCAGTCTTCTCCAGTCCAATGAAGCAGCTTCAGGTTTCACATAGTTCCAGAGCAACCTGCAGACTACATCGGACCCCAGCTGACTCATCGCTGATCAAAATTCTTGAAGCCTCACATTTCTGCATCAAACATTTCGTACGTCAAGGGAAAAAATCTCAGCTCCATCAAAACATTCAGAAGGTTCAATCACCGAGGAGGTTTCACCTGGTTCGGCCTGAAAAGGGAACCCATGGCCTCACGCCAGAGCTTTCCCGGCCTCACCAGTCATCCTACTCCTCCTCGTCCAGCCAGGAACATGTCAAGGGAACGCCCTTCTTCTCTCGCTCCTCCATCGCCTCCGTCAGGGCCTGTTTTGGTCGATTAACAGGACAGTGCAATGCAATCATCGGACATGCGGACAGCACAAGCAACAAGCGATGTGTTTAAGAAATTGCCAGGACAAATGACATGCAATCAAGAGAGGTGAATCTCTCTGATTCAAAACCTGGACAGCAATTCATAGCGTATTCTTGCGCACCAGCTACAGTACATATTCAACAACTCTCCAGGTTCAGAGATGAATGATGAAACTACAGCACCTCCAAAACGTCCAAATTTGTCACTGNGCTACAGTACATATTCAACAACTCTCCAGGTTCAGAGATGAATGATGAAACTACAGCACCTCCAAAACGTCCAAATTTGTCACTGTCAAAATTTGTCACCGTCAGAGAACGTCGGGGACATGACATGATGACATGGGGTAGCATTCAACGGTGCACACCACACACCAGGCCTTGGCCCCCTCGTCGCCAATATTGTTGCGTTTCAAATTGATGTTCGTGACAGAGGTGTTCATCTTCAGTGCCTCCGCCAAGGCCTGGAGGCAGCGACAGATCAAGGCTGGCATCTTGTTCGAGGGCTCTACCGTCAAAACCTGATCGCTGAAATCCTGAGAGTAAACTTGGCAAACAGTCCAGAAATGCGCAGTTTCATTCACCATCTGCATGTTCGCAAAAACTCTTCTCGATCAGAGATGAATCATGAAACTAGGCCAACTACAGCACCTCCAAACCATCCAATCTTGTCACTGTCAGAGNTCTGCATGTTCGCAAAAACTCTTCTCGATCAGAGATGAATCATGAAACTAGGCCAACTACAGCACCTCCAAACCATCCAATCTTGTCACTGTCAGAGGATGCCGGGGACATCAAATCATGACATGCCGAAGCATTCAGGAGTGACCATCACACACCAGGCCTTGGCACCCTCAGCACCAATTCTGTTGCCCCACAAACTGATGGCAGTGACGGACTTGTTGATCTTCAGTGCCTCAGCCAAGGCCTGGAGGCAGCGACAGTTCAAGAATGGCATCTTGTTCGAGGGCTCTACCGTCAAAACCTGATCACTGACATTCTGAGAACAAATGACATTGAATGGAGACATGTGCATCTCTCTGACACAAAACTTGCCAAACAATCCAGAAATGCACAGTTTCATTCAGCATCTGCATCTTCGGGGACACCACATCGGGGACATCAAATCATGAGGTGCCGCAGCATTCAGCAGAGCCCACCAAACACCAGGCCTTGGCACCCTCGTCCACAATATTGCTGATTTCCAAATTGATGTTCGTGACGGACTGGTTGATCTTCAGTGCCTCGGCCAAGGCCTGGAGCCAGCGACAGATCATGTCTTTCAGTCAGAAGAAAAGAGATTGCATAGGACCGTGGCCATAGCCGTGGGACTCTACACTGTGATTCTTCAAGTTTCCAGTTTTTTAGGGGAACAACGACATTGAAAGAATTCACCCTGCATGTGGTGAAGGGCATGCACATTCATCAATGAGCGGTGCGGTCCTTACACATTCAAAACTGTCGCCATTGTCCTGCAAGACGGCAAACGGGCCTCGAGGCGGACTGGTGTTTCGAAAGGAGTTCTGCATGGTTGCCTGTCACTCTCCTCCTGCCAACATTTGCCAAAGGCATACCATTGGGGAAGCGGGGCGGACCAAAGCATCTTTGAAAACTGTCCGCCGTGACTGCCAACATTCAACGTTTACCAGGACAAAATCAGACACATTGATCAGAAAACATAGAGCCTGCAAAGGAAACATGTGAGACATCCTGCAGTCACTTTGAAGGAATGACACCTTCTGCTGAAGCGATCTCTGATTGACTGCAGAAAATCCAACCCTGAGACTAATCCTCCATAAGTTGGGAATTGACCTCTGAGATCGTTCGCTGCAGCAAGGTTTCCCGGAATTGACTCCTGATTTAGCATAGGCATAGTCTATTCACTCACATCAAAAGAGAAACGATAAGGCTGCAACCAAATTTCTCACTGTCAAAAGATGTCAGGGACATGACATCATGACATGCCGCAGCATTCAGCGGAGCCCAATACGCACCAGGCCTTGGCACCTTCAACTCCGATCTCGTTGCCATCCAAGAAGATGGTGGTGACAGATGTTTTGATCTGCAGTGCCTCCGCCAAGGCCTGGAGGCAGCGACAGATCAAGGCGGGCATCTTGTTCAAGGGCTCTACCGTCAAAACCTGATCACTGAAATCCTGAGAACAAATGAGATTGAACCAAGACATGGATACAAAGATTGGCAAACAGTCCAGAAATCCACAGTTTCATTCAGCATCTGCATGTTCGCAAAAACTTTTCTCGATCAGAGATGAATCATGAAACTAGGCCAACTACAGCACCTCCAAGCCATCCAAACTTGTCACTGTCAGAGGACGCCGGGGACATGACACCATGACGTGCCGCGGCATTCAGCAGTGCCCACAACACACCAGGCCTTAGCACCCTCAGCACCGATCTCGTTTCCACGCAAGTTGATGTCTGCGACGGACGCATTGATCTTCAGTGCCTCGGCCAAGGCCTGGAGGCAGCGACAGATCAAGGCTGGCGAGGCTGGCATTTTGTTCGAGGGCTCTACCATCAAAACCTGATCACTGAAATCCTGAGAACAAATGCATTCAGCGGAGCCCACAACACACCAGGCCTTGGCACCCTCAGCACCGATCTCGTTTCCACGCAAGTTGATGTCTGCGACGGACGCATTGATCTTCAGTGCCTCGGCCAAGGCCTGGAGGCAGCGANCTGGCATTTTGTTCGAGGGCTCTACCATCAAAACCTGATCACTGAAATCCTGAGAACAAATGCATTCAGCGGAGCCCACCACACACCAGGCCTTAGCACCCTCAGCACCGATCTCGTTTCCACGCAAGTTGATGTCTGCGACGGACGCATTGATCTTCAGTGCCTCGGCCAACGCCTGGAGGCAGCGACAGATCAATGCTGGCGAGGCTGGCATTTTGTTCGAGGGCTCTACCATCAAAACCTGATCACTGAAATCCTGAGAACAAATGCATTCAGCGGAGCCCACCACACACCAGGCCTTNGCTGGCATTTTGTTCGAGGGCTCTACCATCAAAACCTGATCACTGAAATCCTGAGAACAAATGCATTCAGCGGAGCCCACCACACACCAGGCCTTGGCACCCTCGTCCCCTATCTTGTTGGATTCCAAATTGATGTTCGTGACAGAGGTGTTCATCTTCAGTGCCTCGGCCAACGCCTGGAGGCAGCGACAGATCCATGCTGGCGTCTTGTTTAAGGGCCTTCCAGACAGAATCTGATATTGTGTATGCACAAAACAAATAGCACTTGGATGAGACATGTAAATCTCTCTGATACAATACTTGGCAAACAATCCAGAATTCCACAGTTTCATTCAGCATGTACATGTTCGCAAAGACTCTTCTCGATCAGAGATGAATCATGAAACTAGGCCAACTACAACACCTCCAAACCATCCAAACTTGTCACTGTCAGAGAATGCCGGGGACATCAAATCATGACATGCCGAAGCATTCAGCGCTGCCCACCACACACCAGGCCTTGGCACCCTCGTCCCCTATCTTGTTGAGCGACAAATGGATGTTCGTGAGAGACGCGTTGATCTTCAGTGCCTCGGCCAAGGCCTGGAGGCAGCAACAGATTAAGGCTGGCGTCTTGTTCAAGGGCTCTACCGTCAAAACCCTGATCACTGAAATCCTGAGAACAAATGACATTGAACCAAAACATGTGATTGATCTCTCTGATACAAAACTTGGCAAACAATCCAAAAATCCACAGTTTCATTCAGCATCTACATGTTCGACAACTCTGTGGGATCAAAGATGAATCATGAAACTAGGCCAACTACAGAACCTCCAAACCATCCAAACTTGTCACTGTCAGAGGATGCCGGGGACATCAAATCATGACATGCTGCAGCATTCAGCGCTGTCCACCACACACAAGGCCTTGGCACCCTCATCTCCAATCTTGTTGCTTTGAAAAATATTGTTGCTGCCCAAATCGATTTTCGTGACAGACCTGTTCATCTTCAGTCCCTCGGCCAGGGCCTGGAGGCAGCGATAGATCTGAGCGCTCTACAGACAGAATCTGATTTCTGAAATCCTCAAGATATAAATGACATTGATTTAAGCGCGGTATGTAAATCTCGCTGATACAGAACTTGGAAGAACAACGCAGAAACCCACAAGTTCATTCAGCATCTACATATCATGTTGACAGTTTGGGGATTCAAGAGGTGAAACGCCTGCCACAAGAAAACATCCCCGGACGATAGAACTTTACCGTACCAGGCACTACGCCCGCCACGAAACATGACACTCCCACAACGCATTGCGCCTGCCACGAAATTTCCACTTTTCCACAGCTTGACGCATCAGATCCAATACGATTTGCAACAATGATGCAACACCAAACCTCTAAAGTATTCTGCTTGCCACAAAGTATTAACATCGACTTCTCTGAATTACTGCGCCTGCTACAAAAACTGAAAATAGTCTTACAAAATCTTACAAAGACAGCGCAAAAGTATGGCACCTGCCACAAAAAAAAGACTTTCAACATGGTATGGCATACGTCGGAACATCACCAAATGTCACATCTGCCACGCAAAATGACACCTCACAGCTTTCAATACCTTCAAAAAGGACAGCTTTTGCAGTTTTCATTATAAGCACAGCCATATCGTCCTCATCGCGGACGGTTGCAGATCATTCAATAAATTCAGCGGCCTTGGATGCATGGGAATTCTGTTTCTGTCCAATTCGGTCCTTCTTGGGTCACTTTCAAAATATTCTTATCTATATCTGTTAGTATCGGTTACAGTAGTATCTGCTAGTATCTGTTGCGCCTGCCACCGACCTTTTTTGAAATCCTTCAGGTTGGTGGTGGTTTGACCTTTTCTTGGGTCCGGGGCAAGAACACAGGACCAAAAAATGCAAAGATGCTTTTGGAGGTCGGTTTTGGAGCGTTTGTGGGTCATTTTTGGCCGATGTTTGGTCGCGTTTTGTCAACAAAACGTCGTAAAATATAGTGTTTTTGTATTTTTTGCATCTAAAAACTACTTCTTGCAACATGCTCAAAACTGCGTAAATACCATTGAATACCGTGGTTTTTGATGCCAAAGGCAAAAAACATCGCAAATACCGTAGTTTTGGGCTTCCGAGGCTCTGACAACATTGGTATTTACAGTGTTTTTTGCTTCGAAGGTATGAAAAAAATGCAAAAACACCCACCTATTTGACGGTTTTGGAGGCACTACAAATTGGGCAAAAAAACTATGTGGTAAGATGGTTACAAGCTAACGGGGAAAGAAAGAAATTACAGTCTGAGCGCGCGCGCGCGCGCAACATGAGCAACGGAACAGTATGACCCTTCGCCTTCGCATTATGGCATCGCCGGTGTGCGAAGCTCTACAATAAGAATTGGGGTTGCTCAAGAGAGGCCCCCAAGAGTGCCTTGACCAGGAGTGTAGTGCTCTCGGCGTCGTCATTGTGGACTGTGAGCATTTCCAATCCGCTGGTTGCAAATGCCTTCTAGGCGCGAGAATCAACACATGCACACTGAAGAATGTACATTACAAGACATGACATGATCAAGCGATTGTAAAGCTCAATGTGCCTTTCCAAGGGCTTCAACCTCCTCTTCGATGCATCTAAAAGTGCTCAGTGTCACGCTTTTCAAGTTCTTGTAGAGCGGCAGAGCATGAGCCAATGCCAGCATCTCTTTGGCCGGAAGGCCTTCCAACTCCAAGTGCTCGCAGGCCGTCACTTTTTCAAAGAAGATCTTTTCCTGTAGACGGATGACGCTTTCCGCATCGGACCTGTGAGTAAAGACCGCCTTTTCCATCTTCGATCGGAAATTTGCAGGGGTCATTGGGATCCTGCCATTCAGGCGACTACGGCGACTGTCATCATCATTGACGTTGTCGATTCTTTGGTGCTGGAGATTCACTTTCCTCAGTAGCTGCTATATCACGGGCATCTTATGTCATAGACAGCGATGGCGTTCAACACGAATCAAAATACAAACTGATGTACATTCTGAGAGCCAGACCGTAGTGAACTCCACTCCACCTCTGCCATGCACCATCCGCGCGAAAGGTAGGCGCTTTTATTCGCAACCAAATCCTTCAAGGGTTTGGCTACGACACGCTTCTCGTCTTTGTCATAGACAGGAACAAGGTCCAACTCGTTGGCCATCATGCGATTCCAGACATCATCTGGTGTGAGACTTTCAATCCGCAGGGTCAGCGTGTGCTCATGAGCATACATCACGTGCATGTTTTGCATTGCTGCTCCGAAGCTGCTTTGTTCTTCAGCAGATTTCCGCTCAAATTGGAACAACGATGCATAATCGTAGAACACCCAAACATCAGCTTTGAAAGCAGCTTCGTACAACACAACACGCTGCACAACCTGCTCGAGCTGATATCTACAAGGATCTGGATGCTCGCGAGTCTCCCAAGCGTGGGAGATCGAGCAAATGATTGCATCCCTATTCCCTTGAGCCCAGGTCTGTACTTCCTGGTGGCTCACCAAGGCTGTTTCAGCCTCTTTGGAGTCAGGAGGAACAAAGGTCTCGGACTCGAGTTCTTGGCGACGTGGCAATGGGCGCCCGGAACGGACCAGTTCAGTGAGGTACCTGGGGCAATGATTGTGACTGTGGGCAAGTCACATGCGAAAGCAGTCCCGAACCCTCAGCAAGAACTACACAAGCGTGACAACGACTGTAAGACCTGCACCTGGCACGAACCAAACGTACGTCTGCATCGTGGAGGAATTGCGCGAACGCCTTTGCATCCTTCAGGTCATAGTGAGCCTCGGTCCAAGTTAATGCCAAGTTGTGCCTGGGGAAGGTGGCTCCACAAGACAATCCTCGACCAGCAGAAGAGATGAGAAAGAACCATTTTACTCCCACGAGGGGATTTGGGTTGACATCGTTCTGCAATGATTGGGCACGGGCGCAGGGTTGATGGGGCTCATGATGTTTTCAAAGTTGGTTTCTCGGCACCAGGCCTCTGCCTCGGCTATCCGAACAATGGCCTTAGGCTGGGCTGGCANGCGCAGGGTTGATGGGGCTCATGATGTTTTCAAAGTTGGTTTCTCGGCACCAGGCCTCTGCCTCGGCTATCCGAACAATGGCCTTAGGCTGGGCTGGCAATTCAAGCTGGAACTGCTTCAATCCCTAAATGGGTGACACAATGGATCAAACGGATCCCAACTTAAATATCCGCCGACCCCAGCCAATACAGAAACAGANATTCAAGCTGGAACTGCTTCAATCCCTAAATGGGTGACACAATGGATCAAACGGATCCCAACTTAAATATCCGCCGACCCCAGCCAATACAGAAACAGACCTGAAAAGTGTGACCAGACCTGTGGATCTCTAGCATCCTTTCGGACAAAAAAAACATGGGAGGGGCCAGAGTGGCTCGATGACTCTACGGATCCTCTCGCCACTGAGCACGCGGGCGTCGCGCACCCTGGCGGCGACATCCCACCTGGACACTGCACAAATCAATGATCCCTCCCTCTACAAACAGATTCATATGCTGGAACACACCATGCCAGGGAGGCACATGTTCAACTGTCAGGTACGGGCGTTAGGTGACGTCTTGGTGGGTATATCATCATGCATCAGCACTGGCAGATCAGAAAACTACCTTCTCGCGCAAAGTTTATACCCAAGCCCAAAGGCTAAAAAAAGTATTCTATCAGCCCGCCTGGCTGTCTCTTCAGTCCCAACCTGTCGAGACGGCGGGAAGGTTCTGTGCTTTCTCCATTTTCATCTGCAAAGATACGCAGAAAACTATTTGTACTTTGGCATTCGAGATCAGGATCTGTGAGGAAGGCAACACATGCTGACTTGATGAGCAGGTCTACATGTCAGGGTATATCACCGCATCACACCAATCGCAGAGCCTGAGAGTCGCCAAGCTCCAAGAAGTACTTGGACAGCTTCGCAATGTCGAGGCAGCCTTCACCTCATGGACGACAGTGGCTACACTCATATTTGTCAGGGGTAACACAATTGGTTTCCTTGACATCGAATGCACGTCATGTTTTTTCCCATGACAAGACCCATGATGGCCCTCATTTGCGGGGCGCTGAAATCCGCTGAACCGTGGCAGCGGTTCGGCTTGCAACTGGGGCGCTGTTCTTTGGCATCTTCCGAAGACTGGCCTCACCGTGTCACCGGCAGTAAAATCATCAAAGGAGACAACGTCACTGGATTGATTTAAGGGAAAGCATTGTTTGTCTCTGGTTACATGTGTATCTGTATATATATATACACATACACACATAGATGGCTCGGAATGTTGACAAACTTTGAAGGTAGCGCAGCTCCCACCTGAACTTTGTCCTGGCTCAGCTCACTTCCTGGACGCGAAAGGCAAAAGTTCGACCTGTAGATACTGAGGCATCCTTCGTTCATAGGTTTTTACCACTCCACATTTCATCAGCTCATCTGTGTTGATCTCTCTTGAAATGGGAACTCCTCTCTGGGCTCCTACAATCTGTAGCATTTTCAAATTATCCCCAACACATCTCGTCCGGCCTATCATCACTTCTTGTAGTTCCTCCTTGGACAATGCACCTTTGCCGTCCTTATCAAACTGCTTCAAATAGTCCAGCAATTCCTGCGCATACACGCTGGCCAAACACATCAAACACGGAGACGGAGTCACCGAAATATGCATTTTTGATCATTTTTGCGTAGCACTAGATGAGAAGGAGTGAGTAAAATCCCAACATGACAGCAAGCTTGATGGGTGTGCCCCTGATGATGAGTCATCACTTGACCGGCCTGAACTTTCGGAATCGGCTTTCCCAATTCTTCCTGCACCATGCTGCAGCTTTCAGAAAAAGTCACAGCCTTGTAAGGGCTCTCCGCACACCGTACGGAGATGGAAATCTGATGCGATCACACGAAATGGCAGAACTTCATATTGTTCATTGCTGTGTTGATTTCAACATACTTGTTGATGATCAGAAACATTAAGCACCAGAAAAGTGACAGAAAAAAAAGAAAAAAGACGCCAGTCCTCGATGAGATTGTGAAACGTCTTTTGGTCGATGTACTCCGGACGACCCAGATCCGCCAAACGCTTCTCGACCTGATTGCGGCAGCAGAAAAATACACTTCAACAGAAGCAGGAACAAACATTGACATTGACTGACACAATAGGGAAGCACTAAAAGCAACAAAAAGCAACAAGAATTGGCTGCCAACTCACCTCTGAATGAACCTCTGCTCCATGCTGGCAATTTTGATAATTGCCAAAATCCTTGAACTGTTCTTTCTATCCATGTCTGCTCCTATTCCTCCTTTTGCACTGTTCCTCAGAGAGGTATAAGCGATGCAGCGACAAGGTGCCAAGCGATGGCGCACCCGCAAGAATTGCTGCCAAGGATCTTCATCTTCCGTGAGGTTCATCCCAAGAACACCCATGGCATGCCCGAGTCTTGCAGCTGGAACTCCAGATGGTTTGGAGAAGTATTTGAACACGGCATCTGTGGAGGCCAAAATCTCTTTGAAGAGTGAGGAGTACGCCTTGGAAACACTGTGAAGACACCAAGAGATACCACGAGATTGTGAGGTTAGAGTCACAGTTGTTATGAAAAAAGGGCAACTGTTCATATTTTATGCAACCAATAGAAGAACATGGAAGAACCGCACAGTTGCCCACAAGATTCCTTCCTTTCCACAATTGATTGTATTGCATTTGCCTCCGATATTGTGGCATCGCAGCAGACTTAAAAGCAGTAAAACGCGTTCTACTGGCAGCCAGAACCAACATAACATAACCAACCCCGATCAAGTTCTACCTTCAAACACACCCTCATGACAAGATTTTCCCAACAAAGAAGTCTTGCTCCCACTGGGCCACATCGGGCTCTACTTTGCTTTCTCACGCTGTGGAATCCAGATCAAGAAGTGTCAAAAAGGTTGACACCACACAACCCACATTTCCAAAATTTTCCAAATCAGTCCAATTCCTGAGCCTCCTGCTGGGCCTCCTGCTGGGCCCACACTCTCCTGCTGGAGTCAGAATCATGTCGAGTGACATCGAGGATTGACATGCTGTGATGCTTTGTATTTCAAAGGCCTTCCATAGTTGACTCAACTGAACAGAACCCTGTTCAACATCGAACTGAGACACTTTCAGAGAACTCGTTTGTTGCCTTGCCAACTAAGTAAGGAGACAAACACTTTGTTCCACTTCGGGCTGGACGCTGTCCTCGGCAGCTTGGGTGTCTTTGCCTCAGAAACTGCAGGTGAAAAGACATTTACTGTGAATCATCTTCCATGATCCAAATGACATACATGGGCTCCACTCGTGCAACTCTGGGGACAGCTGCACCCTACCACCAGATCCTCTTCAATGCGCTGCACAATCCGAACTTTGTGCAAGAATCTGCTTGCAGCGTGTGCCATGTCAAGGCTGACAAGATGTATGAAGACTGTATGACACACTTCTAAGATTGATTCAAAACTCTGAGATCCTGGACATCCGTGACATTTTTCAGCATCGGTGTTGTCTGCCTGTCAGACAAGCAGGGAGGGACACCCCATCTACAACGTGAAGGCGAACCTTGTCACCCATGAAACCCGAAAAGTTTGTGTCGGCTCAAACGAAGTAGCGCAAAAAATGGTTGAGCGTTCGGAAGACCGCCCAGCGGCACCAAATTCAACGACGAAAAATCAACCAGACAGCCGGACAAATGGCCGCAACGTGACCTCCCAACGAAGGCTCCGAGCCTCAAAACACCTCCATAAGATTTCTAGACCATTCTAAATGGTACACTGAAGTCAAACAATGAGACCAAGGAAACGGCATAGCACCAATTTTGGCATTCAAACTGAGGAAGCTGTTACACTGCTACATGTTTTCAGCCAAATGTGACCGTTTCTAAGCCACACCAGGTGCACTGCTACATGTTGTTGGCCCGCACAGCCAGAAGTGGATTTATTGATGGAAGTTGAAGGCTGAACTTCGGTCAAAGAGCTTCAGCCCACTTGAGAACAAATGTGCCAGCTGACAAAGCTGTCAGTGTCCTACAAATCTGCCATGTTAGACGTGGAACAAGGGGTAATGTCCTCTTGCAACCCGCCTGAGAGTCGCCAAGCTCCAAGAAACACTTTGCCAGCTCCACAATGTCCAGGTGACCTTGACCTCAGGCGCCAAAAGAAAATTGGGGTCTGAGCCCTTGCACAGTGGGGAATTGGAAGTTTAAAACAAAATCTAAATCAACACCAGAGAAAAAAGACAATTTTGGATCATCTTTAAGCAGTATTGACCATTTATATCCATTTATCTTTTTGGCGGTGCTCACTTCCGGCCCAGAGCAGAATGGGAATTGTCCACTTCATGATGAATCGCGCAGCAAAGGATGTCACAACCTGCAGAGATGTGTGAAGGATACGCATCATGGTTCCATCCAACTGGCTGATTGTCAGTTTGCATCCAGGTTGCTGTTGCTCGGCACCTTTGCGACACTTGCCTCGCGGCAGAATGCCGAGACATCTACGACTCTGCAAGTTGTACATTGGAAGAATCAGTGGTGAATCCATAGACAAAAATTTGGTGCCCCTCTGCTGCCTGCAACGTGAATTCAAGCTCAAGCAAAGGGGGAATAAAAACGCAACCCATTGAACCACTGCGAAAACTAAAAGTGGCGCTCTGTACAGGTGAAAACGCAGTACATGAAAAAAAAGATTTGGGGAACATGCAAAGAATGGAAAAAGTGAAACACGTTTTTCCGGTTTGTTGGTTTGGGAATTTTGGGGGTTTTCAGGTGTGTGACAGATGACAGGCACCGTCGTCTCTCTGCGCAGCAACTGATTTTCCCACCTGGAATTCCTCCTGGCGCTCACGGCCTGCACGGATACAGCGCAAAACGACGGTAATTCACCCCAAAAAATTGCAGCGCAAGACCCCTGGAGCACCCTGGCAACAATAGTCATCCTGTCCTTCCAAAATTCAATCATTGACATGTCTGCAAACCCAAACACATCTTGTCGCACATCTTGTCGCGCCTCTGATGGCTTCTTGCAATTCTTCCCTAGACAAGGCACCTTTGCCATCCTTGTCATATTGCTTCAAATGGTCAACCAATACCTGCGCATCGCAGAACTGTACCAGTAGTCTGAGGAATCGGTGACAGTTCAGCATATCTCAACGCAGGAGTGAGTATTGAGAACAGTGTAGCCCAGGCACAGAAACAATAAATTGGACGCTGTGCTGTCATCATTTGACCAGCCTGAACTTTTTCGAAATGCTTTATCAATTCATCCTGTGACGTGCTGCAGCTTGCAAAGGCAAAAAAAACGGTGAAAATTGAATAATCAAATCCGAAAATTGCGGAAACAGCAGCAATATCAAGCATGCGTCTACAAAAAACACGCCTGGAACATCATGAAACCTCGCCAAACATGGGATCAGTCCGGAACCCTCAGTCACCTCAGTCCTTGATGAAATGGTGAAACGTCCTTTCATTGATGTAGTGTAGACCACCAAGATGTGCCAAGTGCTTGCGGACCTGAGGATCGAAATGAAAAAACAAAAGCAATTCAAGCACATCCGACATGGAGATGCTGTGAGATGATGTGAGATGCGAGCTTTCATGATTCAAATTCCACCAATCTGCCCCAATCTGCCCAGAAATTGCAGCCAAAGATCCTCTTCTTCGGTTGGGCTCATCCCAAGAATGCGCATGGCATCCCCGAGTCGCTCAGCCCGAAATCCGTCCGGCTGGGAGAAGTGCGCGAACACCGCCTCGATGGATGTCATGATCTCCTGGAACCGAGCAGAGATCACAACTGGACGTCTTAGATTGAAATTTGACATGTCAGTTGATTCAAAAGTTCGCCTGGTAACTTAAAGGGTTGAATCAAAAGATATCATAAATATCATGATTATCATACAACATCTATTTATTGTTATCATTTGTTATCTATTATCTATTTCTGATTTATTCATTGGCAATCCAAGCAGACTCAAAGGACCACAGTGCTATGTCAACTCCTCAAACAGCGCACTGTGGGCCTGAGCAAAGCATGGGGAAGCCCTGAAAAGACTCATTCACTTTGAAGATACAAATATATTATGATATAAATACAATATGTAAATATGATATAATGAAATAATATATATATATATATTACAATTATATAATACTAATCTAATCTATATTACATATACTATCATATAACCTAAATCTTCAAGAGGGCAAGTTTTTTAACCAATCCCAAGTGACCGATCCCTATTCTGGACGTTAATTCAAAAAAAGTAAACATCTTGATCGATCTCTCCAAACAAACAGTCGCAAACTATCTGCCCTGACAGCTGTGGTTGCCTATTCACTCCTTTGCCTGCTTCTGTTCTCTTTCACCCTGCACCAGTTGCTATGTAGTGGTTTCAAGGAGCTTGATAC
>BGPT01000738.1:14618-35961 GCA_003297045.1 Symbiodinium sp. clade C Y103
CCTTTTAGGTGTGTTAGGCGTGTGGGTAGAGGAGGCAGAAAAGTCGCCCAGTGGGAAGGAAATCAACTGGGATGTTGCCGCTACGTTGCGTTTCAATTGCAAGATGGCTCATATAAGCCAATGCCAAGAAACGGCTGGGAGTAGAGCGCTGAAGGAGTGGATGGCGCGCCTTTTAGGCGTGTTAGGCGTGTGGGTAGAGGAGGTAGAAAAGTTGCCAAGTGGGAGGCAAATCAACTGGGATGTTGCTGCTACGTCGCGTTTCAATTATATATATATATATATACATCTTATCAATGTAAGATGGCTCATATAAGCCAATGCCTTGGAGGGGCAGGTGTGAGGTGGGAGCGTGGTTTACTTGAGGGGACAGGTGTGCCTAGGATGGGCGGAAGAGGCTGATTTGAAACGGTTGGGAGTAGAGCGCTGAAGGAGTGGAAGGGACGCCTTTTAGGTGTGTTAGGCGTGTGGGTAGAGGAGGCAGAAAAGTCGTTGCCCAGAGCATGTCCAAAACCTCCCATGTCCAAAAAATTGTTCCTTGGCTGCGAAGTCACAGCTGAGCCTCTGAAACCAAATTCATATTTTTGACTGTTTGATTTCCGGGCAGTGATTTGACTTTGCGTTGAAAGGTTTCCACCAAGTTCTCACACAACCAGTTTTTCTTCCGAGTTGCTGGAAATCAACGCAAACGAGCGCTGTGGATTTCAGGGGCAACGAACCAAACCTCAACGAATTTAAATGTTAGTCACTTCAACAAATTAAATTTACCATCAATTTCCTGGTTGTATTGGCATTCATATCATATTTACCATACAGGTCAATTTCCAACATGACAAAGGAACTTCACTAGTTACACCAATGAAAATCTGCAACGTATCAACATCTCTGAGTCTCCATACTTTGGGACAGTGTTGACTTTGGCGATGGGGCCATCCTTTGCTGCCTTTGCAGCAAAATGTTCATCAGCCTGGCAAAATGTGAGTCATTTGATTTCAGTTTTTTTTGAATTTTCCATGAAATGTTCATCAAGTATGACAATGTCCAAGTTACAGTAAATCTCCAACAGAAACAACCATCCATTTTAATCATTTGTCAATCATGAATCTGTTCAACCCTTGGTTTTTAATAACATATGAATGAATCTCATGGGGTGGGTGCCGGAGAAATTAAATTCAAACCTGCTCGTATTTTTTTGTGATTCAATCGAGACTGACCATCCATGCACAACAAATGTGCCGCCTGTTGTCCCCGGGCACGTTTGACTGCTCCATTGTCAGCAGCTGTTGGCCGCTTCTTTGGTGCCATAGCCCATAGCTGACAGGTCGAAATGTCAAGCAAACAAACCGATCAGGGTGACATGTGACAATCATGCCTTCATATCCCCGCTTTGAAATGGACAAATGAAAACGCACACTGAATTTTCAGTGGCATGTACTTCTTTCAATCCTTGCAACATGTTCCCCATCATGCAGCAACGTACCAACACATTAAGTACTAACTTGAACAGTCAAAGCAACGCAATAGACTGGGTTCCCAAAATTTTTCACCACAATCAGACAAACGTGTCTACTTTGTAGAAATCACCCGCCAAAACGGTGCCAATTCACTCGTGTAAACAATTTTGCCACCATGTTCAAAGCCTCGAAACACGTACACCTGTTTGTTTTTCATCATCTGGAATTTTACAGCGTCCCCAACCTGAGAAGGGGAGGTACGAAAGCCAGGAGTGCACAGAGGGGAGGTGAGCCATCTTACATTGATAAGATGTCTATATATATATATGTATATGTGGATCTAATTGAAACCCAACGTAGCGGCAACATCCCAGTTTTTGAGTTTCAGTCCGTCACTATAGTGGGATTTGTTTGTTTCTCGTGCACTTTCGCAACAGCAGTGACCAGTGGCAGTTGGGTTTTCTTTGCTATGTCTGGGACTGGTGCGTTGTTTGCTGGTGGAGCCGGAGCCGTGGAACTCTGGGAGGTGCTGTTGGGTTGCGAAGCTGGGTTAATGTGCGTTTCAAAATTTTACATGTTGAATTTAGTCCACTGATCATGGTGATATTAATATTGATATATGGATCATGTGTTTGCGACAAAAGGGAACCTGGCGCAAACAATTGTGATGCCGGGCTGAATGTAAAATTTATTGATGGTTTCTGCGCATCTCCGCAATGACTTGGCACAATAATTGACAGGCGGTGCGGAAATCTGGTTGAGAGCTGAGACTTCCAAAAATCAACAGCGACATTGACATGTCTTGAGCTTGAATCGACAGGCTCGAGAGTTGGGACTCAGGGACCCGTACTTTCGGTTTGGGAAAACCGGAGCTACTGAGGTGCAGCAACAATCACTAGCCGTGCGTCAATAATGATTTCAATAGTATATTCCTTGCTGCAATTGGTTGAGGAAATTGAACTTTTGATGGCTAAGGCAACACGGTGCTGAGTTTGCAAGAATCGCAAGGGAGGTGCAGAGCTTTTGCATTTTGTATGGTCAAGTCGTGGATATTCATCAAAGCCAAGGATGTCGAATTTTGAACAAGTATGCTTCAAAATCAACAAATTTTCCTTAATCATATCAAAAATGATGAAATTTGGGTTTGCGCACCACTTGGACAGTTGCAGTTCCGTACTGTAGCTGCCGGCTTAGTGGAACCGGGCCAGTGGGCCACAGGTGGCAGGAAGTTTTGCCGCATTTCTTTCCGTGAACGGCAGGCTGGGTCAGCTGTTTGTGATTCTTTGGGTCAAAGCTTGTCAGTGTTGGTGACCGTTGGTGTGCATCAAAACAGGGTTTCGACAGGGTTTCGGCATGTTTCATCCCAAATCAGCCGCGCAATCGGATGTAGGTCTCCCAGCTCCGCAACGGATGTTATTCTGTGAAGGAAGTGACCTTTGAACATCCAGTGTCATGGCTTCCCAGTCTTTGAGCCATGTGACATGTCCATTTGGCATGTGAAGTTGTTCAAGTTTGATCTGAATGGCTACCCCTATTCTATGGTTGTTACTTACTAATTAAACACTGGGGAATGTGACTCTCCGAATCATGGGATTTTGGTGTTCCAATTCAGAGACAAACCCACCTATGATCAGGCACTGTGTATGTCTGGTGCTATCTACATTGCAGAAGTTGGGCCCTCAAATCCGGGTGAAGTCTAGTAGCTGACAAGCTTGTTTGAATTCTCAAAGAAAAGATAGTGACATACCATAGAACAGTTAATATAGCCTAATATAGCTATCAAGGAATACTCACCAAGACACATTGGACTTGGCAAGGCGGGAAATGGTCTCCTGGGATGTTTGGTCGCCCAGCTGCATGGTAGGGTACAAACTGTGCCAAGAAACCTCTGCTGTTGAAAACACAGACTAGTTTGCCACTTTGACGATGATCTTTCTATCAAAAAACAGGACATTGATTGAAGATTTCGAGGTATCAACTAGTAATTTTAGTTTTTGTCAGAATCTGAGCTGAACAAACCCAGGTCTTTTTGGGTGCGTGTGATCCGTGGACACCTGGCCGGTGACGCAAAATCGATGGGGGCATGCCATCTTCCAACGAATTTGGCGTCCGAACAGGCTGGCATTTCCCAGCTGCAGGCGTTCCTGAACAAATTTCAACATATTTCAGCCAACAACAAACAACCAAAACCTCGTCCCAAAGCTTTGGAGCGTATGTAAAGTGAAAAAGGAAAGGTCCACCTAGAAGCTGTGAGTGGACCTTTGGTGCGTTTGGTATACGAAAAAAAGTCAAATCAAATATATATATATATATATTATATATTATATATATATATTCTATCGCGTGGTGCGAGGGAGCACAATATTTTGCAAACTTCCTTTTGTGCGCAACCCCAACCCCAAAATCCTTACATCATCCCAACCCCAAAAAGGATGATCAAGTGAAGCTGACTGAGTGATCTATCCCCCGAGCAGCGAGAAAAACCTCAGGTTTTACATTCTAAGTTTGGTGTATTTGCACATTTTAAACGCGTTTGCGTTAGAGGATGGGAGGTTATGCAACTCGGATAGCATTCTTCGAAACGGGCTGAACAGACATGTCCCAATTGTGGTTCTCAAGGCCCTGGCAGAACTGGCAGAACTCCATGCTCAGGGCATCCGTCAGGACTGCAGTAGCTGAATATGCAGCAATAAAATCTGCACGGTCTATGGCCTATGGGCCTATGGGTAAGTTAGGACATCGTGGAGTGATTTGTAGTACATGATTATATATATACATATATATATATACATGTATATATATAATATAATAGATCTATATCTGATCAAATTAAATTGAAGAGGTCATCGGATTGCACCTTCTACGAGTGTGACGTGTGGATGAAATGTTGCTCCTTGCAGGATCTTAAGCTGGAGAATGTGATGTTTGACAGGACTTGAAGTGCTTTCAACTGGTGCAGATTGAAATTATGATGATGCCAAAAGGACGCCTGCAATGCGGGAATCTCTGAGATTGACTTCCTTTCACTATCTTTGTTATCTCTTCAGGTTCCATCTCAGTCTCAGGAGGTTTTCATCTTTCTTGCACTGCAAACTCGCTCACTGACAGTCGCAAGTTGAACTCAGAAAACAAAACCTTTGTGGCCACAGGACTCCACCGGCCAATTCGAAGGCAGAGGCTACGTTGTCCTGCAACCAATCTCCAGTGAAGGCGCGTAATGAGTTCTACGACTCTCTGCCCATTGATCTAATGACTGTTTTCTTTGCGGAGCAACATGAAGCAATATAGGTTTAACGTGTTCGCGGCTAGTCATGTAAAAATGGATGAACACAGTGTAGGTGAAGCTGATTGACTTTGATACGATCGAGACAGTACAGCCGCCCCGAAGAAGGTCAAGGCGCGCGTTGCGACGCAGTCAGACTTGCAGAGTGAGCACTGACGTGGCAATGCCGCTTCATTTCGCTTGGCTTCGCTCTCCTTCGCTTGGCTGCCAGGATCAATCCAGTGCGCAAGAGGCCAGAACAAAATTCACAACTCCTGAAATGATTGATAATAAATTATATTTCACCAAGTCTTCAAGACATCATTGAAGTGGATATTTCGAAATCAATGCAAATACCTGTGAAGGGAAGTGCTTAGATAGTGCGTTCCTCGAAGGGCCATGATGGAAACTACTCAACTCCGCAACTTCAGAGATTTTCGGATACTGGTTGGAAGCCGAGGCTAAAGAACAATCAAGGCTTGACTCAATGAGTCAATGAGCAGATTGTCGCAGCTTTGCTTTACTCAAAAGCTGCCATGTTTGCCTTCAGATGTCAGGTTGTTTACTGCCAAATTCCCGTACAGAGATCTTTGACGATGAGGCATGGCATGGATTGTGGAAGCGACTTTGACTTTCACCACTTTTCATATGATTTCCTTGCGAATTCAACTCTGACCATAGAAACACAGTATGGAAGCTGTGCGTTTTTCATTTGACACCTGGCCATTCTGTTTCACCGTTTCACTTCAATAGCAACGTTGCAACGTTGCAGGCCGGCGACAACTGGGCTGGCTCTCCGAAGATGAAGGAGCCTCCGCGAGCGGAGTCAGTGCAGGTTGCCAGACACATGCCCATATTATGTCATATAGTACATATGTTAATATATATATATAATATAATATACATGCACACATCACACAGAGATGTTTGTACATACGAAACATATACTGTACATTTTACATACACACATCATTCCATGTGCCATTCATGTACCATCAAGACGGACAGGAGATTCGTCAGAAGTTGCAGAACAAGATCGAGGGCTGAAGCACCGCACAACCAGGCCTAGAGCCGCAGGCAGCACACCAAATAATAAACCACCGGTTGCGGCATTGTTTTGACCATCCATTTTTGGGGATATTGAGATAGTTTATTCGTGGGTTTACCACATTATTGCGATTTGCTGGCATGGTGTTCAGGTGTGGAAAACGGAAAACCCGATTGGGACACTGTAGTGACACAGATGTGAAACATTCTGTACTATGCTCTCAGCATTCTCTCAACATTCTGAGCATTCTGAGCATTTCATCTTGTCGTTCCTCGTTCTTTTCTTAAGAATTTTGTTGCAGGCTTGCGCGCTGATCAAGGCTATGCTAAACAGCGATGCAGATCTTTGCCCAACTTGGAGGGCGCCCGTTTCCTCAGTGACAGGAGAGGGTTCAGGGTCAGACGGTGATGGGAGTAGGTTCAGAAAGAGTGCCAACGAACGAGTTTTCATGCGTTTTCCAACCTTTTTGATCTCTGGTGGCTTCAGTCCATGCATTCTAGGCCGTTGTCCCTTTCCACTTGGTTCTGTTTGTTTTCTCTGTTCTGTTCCAGTCGTTTCCCGAAGCCTAGCCTGAAACCTGCCATGTTCCACCACCAAGGTGACTATGAAACCACAGTGGCCATGTCCTCAATGGGAATCAGACACTCCAGCTTTGCAGTGAAGAATTTCTCACAAGCTGCATCTCGAGCAAACATGTTTGAAACATCATCTCATATATATATATATACACATATGTATATATTAATCGAAGGAAGTTTAGAAGCTAAACCTTCCGACAATATGGACAGATGGAAAAGCACAGCCATGAAGAAAGTCAGAAGATGAAGAAAGTCAGAAGANCAATGTTTTGTGGCTCCGGAGGGTCGCGAAGTAGGCTCGCTAAAGCGGCGGGTGCGGAGACATCTCGGCAGATGAGAGATGAAAAATTGCACGCCGTTGCGGCGCGAAGCACATTTGGAAGTAAAAAGTGTTGAAAACTGACGGTCTCGGACCACTTTTGGAAGTTAAGATGTGGGAAAAGTGCACGGCGTTGTGGCGCGAAGCACATTTGGAAGTAAAAAGCGTTAAAAACTGTCAGGGCCGGACAACTTTTGGAAGTTGAGATGTCGAAAAAGTGCACGGCGCCGTGGCGCGAAGCACATTTGGAAGTCAAAAGTGGCAAAGCGCACCATTCTCGGAGCACTTTTGGAAGTTGAGGTGTGGAAAAAGTGCACGGCGTTGTGGCGCGAAGCACATTTGGAAGTCAAAAGCGTTAAAAACTGGGAGCTTCGGGACGATTTTTGAAGTTTGGGTGTGACCACAAGCACAAGTACAATTTCAACCACAACCACAACTACAACTACAACAACTACAACTACAACAACTACAACTACAACTAATGCAGCTACAACTTCATGACAACTACAACTACAGCTACAACACCTACAACAACTACAGCTACAACTACATTACCACCACAGCTACCACTACAGCTACAACTACAACCACAACAATCACTACAACTACAACAGCTGGAACTACAACTACATTACCACTACAACTACCACTACAGCTACAAGTACAACCACAACAATCACTAAAACTACAACAGCTACAACCACAATAACCACTACACCTACGCTACACTACACTGCATTACAACTACAACTACCACCGCGACTACGACTACAACTACAACCACAACAACCACAACAACTACAACTACAACTACAACAACTACATTAACTACAACTACAACAACTACAACTTCAACTACATGACAACTACAGCTACAACAGCTACAACTACAACCACGATAACCACTACAACAACAATACACTGCACTGCACTACAACCACAACCACCTTACAATTACAACTACAACTACAGCCACAACTACAACTACAACTGCAACCACAACTACAACTACAACCACAACAACACTGGGCTGCCTCCAGCCACTTGTCGGTCCATCAGTGGGTTCGCTCTGCCATCCATGCATTCACAGCAACGAGCTCCTATAGGTTTCCTATTTTTGAAACTTCCGCCACCGCCTTGTGCGGTACTACTGGTATCTAATACGCCTATATAGAAATATCTAAGTATGTGTATGCTCCAAGCACACACACAGACGCAAGGATTTGCATGCATGTGCCTTTGGTTTGGTTGATCCTTTCCGGATTCGCAAGCGAAAATCTCCGAAGTCTGGGCTCCTGGGCCGATGCTGCCATGTGGCAGTGAGAGAAGTGGCCACACCACGCTTCAAAGATCAGATGCAATCTTGAGAAAACATCAGAAAACTAGTCATGAGTCTGAACAAAACATAACAAAACTTACATAACAAAACATTGAATCTAGTTGCCACCAGATGTTGGACCGTCGAGCGCTTGGAATAATTCCCACTTTCTAGATCAAATACAGTCTATACATAGTCATGCGCAGTACTTGGAGGCAGCGAAGAGCAGACAACCCCACATTTAGTGACAACATTTCAGGGCAATTTCAGAGCTTGAGATTCAACTGACCCTTCCGCATGCCGTCGGTTTCCTCTGACGACTCCCATGGTGAATCTGATGCATCTGGTGAATCAGACGGTGCATCTACTGGCCGGCAGTGGTGCAGGGATCAGTTGCAGTTGCAAGACATCCGTTGGGCCATCTTAGAAAACGGCAGTCGGATCCTGGGACTGCGATGTCCCCCGGGCCAAGAGCAAAAGAAACCTTGGAAAATGGCGAAGCAGACCTTCATGTCCCACTTGGGCCAGAATGCGATGGATGAGGTGGAGGAGGACAAAGCGCTGAAGAGAAGATTGAAAGCAATCAGGGAGAGTCAGAGGCTTGGCCAAGGGACCATGAACGTTCTTCGTGCCCGAGGACTGCAGGCTTTCGGCATTGCAACCAACAAAAGGGGCTACGAGAGGGCTGCATTCTTGGCACTGGCCGTGACGGCCGTGCTAAGCGGATGCAAGGCTTGGGGCGATATGCGCAACTTGAAGCTCCAGGTGGAGAGAGCGATGTCGAGCGGTGCAGCGAGCGCTGCTTCTAGTGGTGAGGAGCGCCGTGTGCGACGCCCAGTCAGAAAAGGGCACACCAAGAAGCAGAAAGATTCCGTGGCAGCTCAGCACAGACAAGCTGCCCCAGTCCTCCTTCGATCACTGGCTGCTATGTGCAAGAGTCGTCCACGGCCTCCTTTCCATGCTTTGTCGGATGACGTCCAGCCCAAAGCAATGCCAAGCAAGCCTTTCAAGGAGGTGAACACTAAAATCCCAGTGAAAGCCATGCCCCCAATGCCACCAGCTACAGCATTGGGCGCAGCGTCCTCCAAAGCTGCTCCACCTGTGGCCCCACCAGCCAAGGCGATGCCAAAGGTGAACGAAAAAACTGAAATCAAAGAGGAATTGGAAGTCAAGATAGAGCCTATAGAATCTTCAGAGGAGGATGAGGTGATGGAGTGCGAGGAGTCAAAGCAACAACCCCTTGGAGCTCCCACAGGTCAAACTCCAAGAGGTCCTGAGTTCCTGCGCCTGGCGCAGCAAAACCGGGACTGGGACCCGGCCAGTCCAAAGTTTGACCGCTGCACCTGGGGTGGGTACATCCAAAAAATCAACGTTGAGCAGTTGCACTTTTCACACGCATCCATTTCAAGCACCTTCCGAAATGGAAGCCACAAAGGCGACAGTGTGCGACTTTTGACGGAGAAGCTGTTGAGTGGCAAGGCTGACGTGGAGAGCATTCCGGCCATGGTAGGTGTGCAAGACCCACATGGGAAGGTGTGGATTGTCAGTGGCAACCGCCGCTTGTATGCGTTGAAGGAATTTGCTGATCAACTTCGGAAGAAGGAAGGGATCCAGGGCGTCGAAGTCAACACTTTGCTGGTCAGCCTGTCTGACATGGAACTTTTTCCACAGTCCCTCTTTGCCCGCTGCGTGGAAGCCTTCACCAGTCATGATGGTGGTTGCCCAACCTTCAGAGCAGGCTCCGTCTTCGTGCAGCCAACAGAACATCCAAAGGCGCAGTCAGTGGCGCAACCAGTCGTGGTGCTGAAAGCTGCGCCACCGGTGCCGAGAGGCACCATTTTAAGGAGCTGGGCGTTGAGGAACTTGGAAGGCCTTTGGATTGATCACAAAGGTTCGAAGTACATGGTCACAGAGGAGGGCGGCGGCCTAGAAGTTGTCCGAAACAATGGGAAAGAATGTCGAACCTACAGACTGGAATGGGATGGGAAAACCTTCGTGTGGCCTTCCCATATCACCAGGTATTTGGCAGTTTGCGTCAACCATGACGCCATCAACTGGCACTGTGCCTCCACTGGCCGACTTAGTTTCACGTGGCACAGATGCAACCAACAGTGAAAACGACAGCGAATCATTGTGTTTAAGACTGTTTTTATGTTTGACAAAAGAGTGGACGGCACAGATTTGTGCTGTTAGTATGTGTTAGTGCAGTGACTGCCGCCCAGGCAGCGAAGGTCTTGAACTTGCACGCGGTCATCTGAACGTGGCAATGAAAGAGGTGGAGCTGCGAAACCGACTTCGAACCCGGGCGGTCAAAAACGACGTTGTAGCCAACATGAGGTTTGTGTGACCACACGTGGGTTGGCTTGAAAGTAGGGCACCGCCAAGTCCCATGTTTCCATGTCTCATCATCAGTTTCATAATTTTCCCATTTTCCTTGGCAGTTTTTGGGGTATTTGCAGTATCAAACTATTTTGCACAACCCCAGGTGTTGCGTGGGTGCGCGTGGTTTCTGTCATGAGGTCAGATTTTCAGCCAAGCCTCCAGATTTGAATTTGCGTTTTTGATACCATTCCTCCAAGGTCCGTGGTGCACCAGATTTGGACACGTACAGGATCGTACAGGTGTTTGGATGTCTACTCCTGAACTCTGTGAAATTTTGAGCTTAGAATGAGCGTGCGATCCGGCCAGAAGATTGTTTGCAAAGAGCGTTGGTCTGAGAGGTTACCCTGTACATCCTGTAGTGTCTTCTTCATTGAACTTGATGCTCCAAAACCTTTACCCAATTTTGCTGAAGCAAAACAGCATCAGAAGTGTTTAAATGTGTTCTGTTTATACGTTTCAAAAGGTGGGGTCGATAAGCAACATCTTTTTCAGAGGAAACAATGTGCGGTTGGATGTGGAGCAGAGTTCAAGGCGATGTAACAAACTTGAAATTTTAAAATGGCAATGTGAGGGTACCCATCAATTTTGGACAGCCCCAGATGTTGCGTGGGTATGTGTGGTTTTTCTCATGAGGTGAGACTTTCAGCCGACAGATTTGAATTTGTTTTCGAATGTTTTCGATGCCTTTCCTCCAAGGTCCATGGCGCATCAGATTTTGTTTTGGCATATAATATCTAAACATAGTTTTTTGTTTGGGGGGGTTTCAATGCTTTTGCTCTCAGCTTGCACATGGTGTGCATAGGCACAATTTTCAAGGTGGAACTAGTATAGCAAAACAATCATCACAGTTACGCATTTTTTTTCTTCCACAGCAGCGGTGTTGTTTTGCCCACCTGGCAGTTTGGAGGTTCAGGGACCCAAATGGCAAGATTCACGGCCCACAGGGTTGACCATGTCAGAAAGAGTAACATTGGTGTTTAGTCTGTCAGTCTGTAGCATTCACCATAAAACCGTAGCAGTGCAGTTTCAGAATATAAACAAAACATTGCAGAACAGGAGACAACCAGTTTGCTTGTTTCAAGAATGCAGTTGTGAGCTGTGTCAATCAGAAGCAAACAGTTTCAGTGCATTTTGCTTTAGTTGAAACTTCTGCTACCAGACTTAACCCACAGAACCTGGATTATTCCACGACATTTGTCCACTTTGCCCAAGTTGGAGTTGGAAGTGGAGAAGGTGCATCTTGGTCGTTGTCGCTCTAATTTCAACAACGTTTCGCCATCGAGGGAACCGTCGAGCGGTCTGAGTGACTACATGTTTTTGTGATCACATGTTTTGTATGGTCAGATTCTTCTGCCTCGATCAGCAGCTCAGCGCTTCAGGCACTCAAAAAACCAGCTCGATGAAGCTACGCAGGACAGGCTGTTGCAGACGTCATCAAACAATCCCTTTCAATGGTGCAATGTCAACAATCTCATTCGTTTCTGCTGGTATTGGCCTGCTTTTAAAAAGTGCAATACAGCTTGACTTTCAGAACAAAGTAAACAAAGCTGCAGGAGTGGGTGAGTTTTTGGGGATGGTCATGGGATCCTGTAATTTCAGTTTGATTGGGTTGGATCTCAGGGTCAGTTGTGCAATTCCTCAGTTCAAACNGGGTGAGTTTTTGGGGATGGTCATGGGATCCTGTAATTTCAGTTTGATTGGGTTGGATCTCAGGGTCAGTTGTGCAATTCCTCAGTTCAAACGTTGAATGCAACAAGCAACATCAAGCAATCTTCGCTGAACCAGTTCCTCACAATGCATGGGCTGCAGAGTGATCTTTGTCACCTTTAGGTTGCAAACATGAATCGGCTTTACGATTGGTGTGAAGACAGCTTCAACTCAAACTTATACAAACGTAATTCCAAGCTCGCCCATGCCTCCTTCCCACCTATTTTCATCCTAGCTGTCTCCTGTTTCGCCATGTTTCACCCTTCCCTTCTATCTTTCGTTACCTACCCTTGCTCTTAAGTTGTTTCCTTCAAACCTTAGCGGGCCGTTCCTCCGTTTTGCCCTGAGGAAGTCAACGAAATCATCGTGCTCCCCAGCGAGTGAGTGATCCATGCATACTGAGAGGCTTAGACTGTCACATGTGATTCTGGTCTCCACGAATCTGACCATTCGGCTGTGTATGAAGAACCCCCCAGAGGTGATTTGACTTCAGATTCTGCCTCACACCATGATTAGACGGAAGAACACAGCCTGTACATGCCTGTACTACCAGCTGTACAGAACGCTCCAACGACACGTGGGGAGTAAGTTCCTTTTCTGCTTACAATGCAAATTGAGTTGAAGTGCTTGGAAGACAACCCAACCCCAAGACCCAGAAGCATCCAAAAGCTTTCACAGTCCTTCGCAGCCNGAGTTGAAGTGCTTGGAAGACAACCCAACCCCAAGACCCAGAAGCATCCAAAAGCTTTCACAGTCCTTCGCAGCCCAGACCTATCGAAAGTTGAACATGCCAGCCCATATGCATCATACCTATGCATGTGAATTCTCTTGTTGCTTGAAAGGTGATTTGGGATTGATGGAGAATTGCCAGTGGATGATTTTGCTTAAAAAAACATCTGGGTGATAGCGTATCACAGTGACTATTGAAACAGTGCGCAAGCTTGGCGCAGGCATTTTTGAACGTACCCCATCACATCGAATCGAATTCGTGCCAAGCAGGTTCCTTGAAGCGTGGCCCGGCAACGCCTGGCGAGTTGCTGAGTTGCCTGTTTTTCTCTTTAAAAAGCAAGGCAGGATGCAGGTTCCAGGTGGAATGCTCGTTTGACTCTGTTAGATCACGGCGTAGTGGCTAGCACTGGCATCAATCTCTAGCTGCAAATGCCGCTTCATAAAATCCAAACAGGGGTTGATCATGCCAAATAGTTGACCCGTCCGCCCTGCAAAATGCAATTGCTAGCAAAACTACGTAGCAAAAATCAATATGGTGCACCCAGACACATAGAAAACACATTTCATGGAACCTGACCTGGGGGCGACCCAATTTTGGCGCTCGCTCTTCGTGTGGATCTTCTGAAACATGTGGAAGTTGCCATCTCCAGCAACTCTTTTCTCCTTTCAAAGTCACTTTGTAAAGTCTCTTTTGTGATTGCCCGTGGGGCAGTTTAGCCTCCATCAACTGAAGGTCCTGATGAGAACGAAGCTCCGGCTGGATTCTGTTGGCTGTTGGCATGTAAAAACCATTCTTTGAAGAGGACATGCGAGTTTCCATCCTGCACACTCGAAACATGATTTGTCACCGATTTCAAGACCTGAATGTTTATCCTCATCCACTGGTCTTTGGCTTGGGGAGGAGTGAGCCCATGAAAGCAGAGGAACTTTTGCGCCATTGGTTGTTAGCCGACTAGGTAGACTTCTGTGTGGGGAAGAGTCGGGACTGTGAGTCCTGATGGTGTTGACAGGCTATGCAAGAAGTTTCATCCAGACATCCTGCCAAAGCGTAGCGTGATATGCCCCCAGAGAATTCCGTGTGAACAATGATATTTCTGGAAGCTGACAGAAGTAGAGCCATGGCGCAGACGTAAGCTCATTTTCTAGTGTTCCTGCAAAGGCTTGCCTCATGGATTCACAATCACCTGAACTCCGAGTGCATGAAACTCGTCATGCGGTCACAATGCCATATTGCCAATCGTAGCTGTCCTAGCTTGTCCATTGCCACCAATCTTTAGGCCTTTAGGCCCTTAGGTTTGTCCAGAAAGTATTGGGAGTTTCTGCATGCTGAAGGAGATCGCCAGATCCTTGTGTTCTCAAAGGGTCCACCAAACAGAGCAGGCCAGCCATTTTTGGGCGGGTTGCTGAGATTTTGCCTTTTTCTTTCCGAAAAGCGCGCAGTATTGGCTCATTGTCTAGGCAGCGGGCCGGCTATTGATTAGTAAACTTCTCAGCAAGAGCAAACAGGACGATCACCCTAGGCCGGTTGTGATCGTCATCATACTGAAACCTATCGTTGAAGTTTTGGACCTTTGTCCAGTCTAGGCAAGTCAAGGTCCTCTCCATGCATGATGCAAGAAACCTCTCAGGAGGACAGTCAGTGATGTCATCGTCCAAACAAAGGCAATGGTCCCAGCAGGTCGAACGGATTGATGCACGCACGTGGGGAGCAAATTTCCTTTCTATTTGTACAAATTGAGTTCAAGACACAGAAGCCTCCAATAGCTTCTGGGGTCCTTCGCAGTGAAGGGCCCAGACCTACTGAAAGTTGAAAATATTGGCTGCTATGCAGCCATTTGAAGAGTGAGTGATTTGGGTTTGATAGAGAATCCACAGTGCTGTTTGATTCTAGACAAATCACCAAAATCGGGATAGCATCATGTAAGGTACAGCACTTGCCCAAGTCACCAGCCAAACAGCAATCTTCCTGCAGGCATTGCTTATCCCGTACCATGACTCACAAACATGAAATGATTTCAATCTCATCTACTCTTTACCAATCGCCTGACACCCCAACCCCAAGACCCAGAACGCTCTAAAAGCTTCCGTAGTCCTTCCCAGCCCAGACCTATTGAAAGGTGCAAATATGTGCAAATAATAGCTCGTATCAAGCCATTTGAAGAGTGAGTGATTTGAGATGATTTGAGTTTGATGGAGAATCTGCAGGGCTGGATGACATTGAGAGTTTAGAAAAGTCAGCAGAATCGGGATAGCATCACGTGGGTAAAGCGCTTGCCCAAGTCACCAGCCAAACAGCAATCTTCCTGCAAATCCCCGGTTGGGTCAGCCATATGAGATTTCAATCGACACACGTGGGGAGTTTATCATTTCCATACAAACAAGCAGGGTCCTTGAAGCATTGCCCAGCCAGTTTCCCGCCGAGTTGCTGAGGCCTGGTCTTTTTATCTTTCCTTTGGAGCTCACCGGATGGGCAGCATGCGATGCAGTGTCCAACTTCTGGGCTTCGCAAATGGCATGAAGGTCATCCTGCTGAAGCCCATTTCCATTCACAAATTCGCTTTCTGTGTTCATTCCTCTGCTCAAATTAGCTCTTTTGGTGGGTCTCCCGCTGGCAGAGGTCCTGGTGTGTCCTGTTGGTCCATTGATATTCCTTTCTCTATTTGCCTGACAGTCTCGCAATGCGAATTGAGTTGAAGCTCTTGGGAGACACCCCAACCCCAAGACCCAGAAGGCTCGAAAAGCTTCCGTAGTCCTTCTCAGCCCAGACCTATTCAAAGGTGAAAATAATAGCCCGTATGCAGCCATTTGAAGGGCGATTTGGGTTTGATGGAGAATCTGCAGGGCTGGATGATATTGAGAGTTTAGAAAAGTCAGCAGAGCCGTGTAAAGCGCTTGCCCAAGTCACCAGCCAAACAGCCACCTTACCACGGATCCCCGGTTGGGCCAGCCATATAAAATTTCTGGGCTGGCGCACTCTCGCTATAGCCAACTGAGAATTTAAGCCAGGCGAATCTTGAAGCCGGGGGTATTCACAAAGAAATTTAGCACCATTACATCGGAAGATAACAAGTTTGGAACTATGTGCCAGCATGATGCATATAGTGAACCGGTGCCCATGAATTTTAGCCAATACACGCATTTCTGTAGACATGATTGTTGATTTTGGAAGATTCCAAAGAGCCATGAAATGGCCGCATTTTTTAGGCTGAAAGAAAGTAGACCGATGGCGCAGATGTGAGCCCATTTTCTTGCGTTCCCACAAAGGATTGCCAATCCTAGCCAGCTACTCCCTGAAGGCCCTCAAGTTTGCCCAGAAAGTATCGGTAGTTTCTGCATGCTGAAGGAGATCGCCAGATCCTTGTGTTCTCAAAGGGTCCACCAAACAGAGCAGGCCAGCCATTTTTGGACGGGTTGCTGAGATTTTGTCTTTTTCTTTCTGAAAAGCGCGCAGTATTGGCTCATTGTCTAGGCAGCAGGCCGGCTATTGATTAGTAGACTTCTCAGCAAGAGCAAACAGGACGATTGCCCTAGGCCGGTTGTGATCGTGATGGTCATGATACTGGTCCCTTTGGTTGAAGCTTCTGGCATTGGCTTGGTGGAGAATCTTCAGTGCTGGATGATATTGAGAGTTCGGAAAAGTCAGCAGAATCGGGATAGCATTATGTGGTGTAAAGCGCTTGCCCAAGTCACCAGCCAAACAGCAATCTTCCTGCAGATCCCCGGTTGGGCCAGCCATATAAGATTTCAATCGACACACGTGGGGAGTAAGCCTTTTCTGCTGACAATGCAAATTGAGTCGAATGCTTAGGAGAAAGCCCAGTCCCAAGATCCAGAAGGCTCCAAAAGCTTCCGCAGTCCTTCGCAGCCCAGACCTATCAACAGTTGAACATGTCAGCCCACATGTAGTCCATGCATGTGAATTCCCGTGTCCCTTGAAAGAAAGTTGATTCGGGTTTGATGGAGAATTGCCAGTGTTGGATGATTGTCTGAAAAATAAACCTGAACGGCAGCATCGTCACCATCCAAATAGCCCACAAGCTTCACGCAGGCATTTGCTTTCAGCACGAATCACCTAAATGATTTCCATTTCATCCAATGCGGGCCAAGCAGGTTGAACAAAACTCCAGTTGGATTCTGTTCGGGCCCAGTCCCAAGATCCAGAAGGCTCCAAAAAGCTTCCGCAGTCAAAGCTGGGAAGCTGCACCTCGAAGTAGCAGCCTTGTCTTGACAGCTGATGCGCCCTTGATGTCTCTGTCCATTGTGCGAATATGGTAGCTATGGTGAAGCCAATGGGTGGCCGTTGTTTCTTGATGTCAGTCCTGAAGCGGGAACCTGTTTTTAATAGGTTGCACTGATGCCTCACTGATGCCCATGTCACGCTGGCCTCCTTCGATGGCCACAAGGCTGCATTTTTGGCTGAAGTTTAAGAGCAACATGGTGACCCGGTTACCCGGTTACCCGGTTGTGTCTCCAGGAAAGAGAAATGTAAAGGGGAAGTGATTCCGCAGAATCAAAGTCCAGTGAAATTAATTTCTCAAAGTTCATGTGAGTCTGGGGATGGGTCGTTTGGTTTCCTTCATTTCGGGTGAATCAGAATGTCACCAAGACTATACATAACATTTTGTACCACAATGCTTTGTAAGTCATTGTGTATTGATGATTACCGTGTATGTTTTTTTGTCTCTGGGTTTGGAAACATCTGGGGAATCTCCCAACTTATAGCCATGAAGTATTCGAGAATGATGATACCATGAGAATTTGGAGTATCCTGCGATAAACCCATCTATTCAAAAGCCACCACCACAACCTTACATGGCAACACCAGAAAAGCATAGACACATATTTCATGATTATTTTAGATTTGGATTTTACTTTTTCATCTATATATAATCATATAATATAATATCTTCTATCTTTTTTGGGGTTGCTGTTGTAGCATAGGTACGGCTTAAAATTCCCATATCTATGGCTGCGAGCTGGGGCGGTCCGAGGACTTCGCCGAGCCCTGGCTGGGCTAGCGGGGGCGCGATCTCGTGAGCCAGGCGCGAGAAATTTCATCCGTGGTTTGTTGATTTTTTTGGGTAAACCTGGAGATGGGTGGGCCGTGGGATAGAATTGGACATTTGCAAAGAATCTGGATGGAGTCATTGAGTTGCACGCTTTGACTTTGAGCATTTGGGGATTAACCGCCATCATGTTTTCCACTAAGACAGGGGATCAACACACCCGATATCCATGGTGGAAAAAAGACCATGTGCAATATGTAAAACATGTGTATATTTGTGAAATTTAGTGAATTTTCTGTTGCCATGTTTGTTCGTTGAAGGGAAACGATATCCTGGGATGAATAAATTTCTGGTTAATACATATCATATCAACAAATATCATATATCAATATTACAATTGCCCACCCGGAGCTTCCCACCCGGAAAGGTAAATATGTACTGGGTTGGAACAGCATTTTGAACATTTTGCAGACAACTTGCATTTTACATGCCAGCTATCATCGCATGCAATTTTTGTACACGTGGGTTTTTGGGTGCGAACAGCAGATCATTCTATACATAGATATATACTTTTCTCCACAAATGCACCCTTAAAGTATGGTGCTAACAATATTGGGCGACATCCAAACACATTCTGCCCATGAAACTTGTTCATCTTTTTGCCTTCGAGAATGATCCTGAGTCCATTTGAGCATTTGAGAGTAATCCAAACTGTGCAGGTGCGAATCCCAAAGCCATTGGCAGACCAGCTGCAAGAGCCTGGTGTGAAGCGGACATTCAACATGTCATGTTGAGTTCCAGCAGACCAGCCTACAGGCAATCCCAAGGACTTGTGCCAAGCGGACAATCAACTGGCAACACAGCCAATGGACCAATGGTTCTTTCCCTGTGAAGGCAGAGTAAGTCAGATGAATTGACGCACTTTATCACACTTATGATTGCCCAACATTGGTGGTAGGGAAATGGGGCTGCAGTTCAACAGGGTTTCATTTTTGATTCACGGCGCCACAGCCTTTTCGCCTGCAGCATCGATTGCGTTTGGCAAAGGCTTTGTGCAAACGAAGCAAGATGAGCCGGAATGCAAGTCCCAGTGGTGTGAGGTTTTGTTAAGAAAAAAACATTTGCCACTGACTTGACTTCTTGACTTGAGGTGTGTTCCAGACTCTGTTCCAGACCACGACTCTGAAGTTCCAACAGTAAACTTGTGTGACACAGAGTTGGAGAAAGCAGTGTCTCACAAGGTCCGCAATTCGTTGTCGACAGAGGTTGCAACACGCCATGCGCGTATTATGGAGACGCATTACATACATCCCGTCATCCATTTATCCTATTTGTCTGCCAAGCTTGTTTCATGAACTTGACATGTCCAGCCAGTCGAAGTCTTTGATCGTAGATTGTGCAGAAGTTGGCTATAAGGCCAAGATTGAGATGAACATTTGGAAACGGATCCAACTTGGTTGTCCCACCTCTTGGTTTTCCTCAAGGGTCAACCATGTCGGCACACGGATGCAAAATGACCGCTATACTTAATCTGCAGCTCCTGTATTTTTGATAGGAATACAATTCAGGAGCTCCACACTGTTTGGTCCTGAAAACAAGACATATCAGATATGCCGATCGTTTCAACCTTGACAAGGAGATCAGTTTTTCTTTCATTAATGACAAGGCAAAGAAAAGACTTGCACACCATTTTCAGCAACTCTCATCTGTTTTCAAAACCACCTTCTAAAGGCTTTATTGCGATTGCCCCCGGGGCGTTCAGTTTAGCCTCCATAGACTGAAGGTCCTGATGAGAACAAAACTCCCGCTGTATTCTGTTGGGGCCTGTAAAACCTTGTTTGAAGCGGACATGCGAGTTTTCAACAAGTGCACTAGAAATATGCTCTTGTCACGGATTGTAAAACAACGTTGATATATAGACGTGATCGAACATTGAACATTTTGAGGTTGCGCTTGACGCAGTCAGAGCCATGATTCCAAAGAAGGCTCGATTGGCAGCCGCCGGCCCATGATGCCAGCAAGAAATGACAAGCATGAACACATGTTGAGGTGCACACTTAGGTCTTCCGTGGTGTCGCTCAAGATTCACCTCCTTCCATNGCCGGCCCATGATGCCAGCAAGAAATGACAAGCATGAACACATGTTGAGGTGCACACTTAGGTCTTCCGTGGTGTCGCTCAAGATTCACCTCCTTCCATCTTGACCCAGAGAGGGCTATGCAGGTCCCTCTCACCGGTTGGCTTGTGACCAGAGCTCTCAGTGCGATCCAAAGGGACAGTTTGATCGACTAGTAGCGTGGGTCTCGAATGGACCGCATGTGCGGTGTTTCAGAAAGTTGCTGAGCCTCGCTGAGATAAGAAAGCCAAGTCACGAGGCGGAGCAGCGAGAGACCCTGGCAAAGTCAGCCTGCTACTCGTGAATGGATATGTCACACTCATAAATCATAAACCACATTGCTGTGAGTTACGGTGCGCTCTCCGGTCTCGGACAGGCAGACCTGTAAGTTCCATTGGTTCCTTAATGTCTTGACAGTGGNATAAATCATAAACCACATTGCTGTGAGTTACGGTGCGCTCTCCGGTCTCGGACAGGCAGACCTGTAAGTTCCATTGGTTCCTTAATGTCTTGACAGTGGATCCAGACAGTGATGGCAGGTGGTAGGCAGTTGAGAGGAATACTTTCAAGCACTTCTGGGTTTTATCAGAAACCTGAGCAAGTCACAATTTTCTGCCTCAATTTCTGACTGATTAAGGGCATTTGTGTACCAAGGCATTTGCGTATTTGCGAAGGGTCAGGGCGAAAACGTTGTCCCGTGTTGTTGTTAGCTTACCTGTGACCAGAGTCTGCTGCTGGATCTAAATCGACACCATGTCGATGCCAAAACATTGAGAGATGGCTTCACACCTTTGTGTCACATTTCGCAGCCTAGAGGTGTTGCCGGGTCTATCAAGTGACCGATATTTTTGGGGATGCAGAGATTTATTCGACAAGAGTGGAACTTCAACCTTTCAGTCAAGGCAAGTCAAGGTCCTCTATGATGCAAGGGACATTCAGTGGTGTCGTCTTTCGATCCCAACAGGTTGCCTTTGCAATGTCCCCCACACAGCAAGGAAAAGAATTTCGAACCATCTTCAGCAATCTTCGGCAACTCTCTTCTGCTTTCAGAGTCACCTTCTAAAGTCTCTTTTGTTAATGCCCCCAGGAGGTAGTTTGGCTCTGATAAACTGAAGGTCCTGATGAGAACAAAACTCTGGCAGGATTCTATTGGGACCTGTAAAACCTTGTTTGAAGCGGACATGCGAGTTTTCAACAAGTGCACTAGAAATATGCTCTTGTCACCGATTGTAAAACAACGTTGATAGACGTGATCGAACATTGAACATTTTGAGGTTGCGCTTGACGCAGCCAGAGCCATGATTCCAAAGAAGGCTCGATTGGCAGCTGCCGGCCCATGATGCCAGCAAGAAATGACAAGCATGAACACATGTTGAGGTGCACACTTAGGTCTTCCGTGGTGTCGCTCAAGATTCACCTCCTTCCAT
>BGPT01000738.1:60120-80751 GCA_003297045.1 Symbiodinium sp. clade C Y103
ACGCCGATTGCCTGAATCTCCATTTTATAGCTTCAAGGAAAGCAATGGCCATGGCATCGGAGCGGCCATGATACGATGAAGCGCAATGCAACACCTTTGAACACGCCATGCCGCACCGGTTCAGGTTCCAGTCCGCACTCTCATGCTACGGTAAGATGATATATAGATCCAGTATAGATCCAGTGTGCTCTTCAGCCGGCTCGTCTGCACGCAGAAAACGCTCCCAGGCCCAGCCTCGAGTTCAATTTNGGTAAGATGATATATAGATCCAGTATAGATCCAGTGTGCTCTTCAGCCGGCTCGTCTGCACGCAGAAAACGCTCCCAGGCCCAGCCTCGAGTTCAATTTTCTGCCATTAAAGGCTTGAGGTGACCAGCGATGATTGAGTGTGTGCGACATTGTCTTGCAATATTCATGATCTTGCGACCCGGCCATGAGATCTTTTGCAGAGAGCGTTGGTTTGCGAGGCTGCATCCTGTAGTGTCTTCTTCATCCAACGTGATACTTCAAGACATTTGCTCAACTTTGCCGAGACAAAACAGCATTCCAAGTGTTTAAATGTGCTTGATATGTTTCAGAAGATGGGGCGATAACNAACGTGATACTTCAAGACATTTGCTCAACTTTGCCGAGACAAAACAGCATTCCAAGTGTTTAAATGTGCTTGATATGTTTCAGAAGATGGGGCGATAACCAACATTCTCAGGGGAAGCAATGTGCGGTTGGATGTGGAGCAGAGTTCAAGGCCCGTTTGGGCGTTGCAAGTTCCCTTCAAATTTTGATCATTTGCTCCACCGTTAACTGTCGCAGCTAAGACCATATAGAGCCGGCTGTTGTAGCCAGGCAGCTGAATTCCCATTTCCATTGAAACAGAAACTGGTGGCAGTTCACCTGGCACTTCACGTGGCAGTTGCAGATGCACCATGTATTGCCGAACATGGCCNAAACTGGTGGCAGTTCACCTGGCACTTCACGTGGCAGTTGCAGATGCACCATGTATTGCCGAACATGGCCGTTGAAGCTTGGGCTCTTGGAAAGGTCTCGGACCATGAGTCTCTGTCTCAATCCTCCAGTGGCTGTGGCGAAGTGCAAAAAAAAGTTTGCTTAGACCGACTTCAAAGACCTGAAGAAAGGAATCGCTTTTTCTGTTCAACACCTTTCAGATGAGGAGTGAAACGACCAGCTTCCAACGGTTCCAAAGTGCAAGGCCCGTGATTTTTGGTATCCAAACCGTCCCCTCCGTCTCTGGCCCACAATGGCCCAGGTTGGATCGTGCGAGTCAATCCGCACGAGCCAGAAAAATATGAATCTGGCGATTTCTTGCCCTGAAGCGCCTTGGGATCTGACACCGTACCTTCCCTGAACCGGAAGCGAAACCGTCCCAAGTCTCGCCGGAGGTGCTCCCGCTGTACGAATGGGTTCCGAGGTAAGAGGTAAGGACGTTGGGATCTGTCCCGTGCAATTCACAGAGGTCCTCATCGGGGTGAGGAAACATGCTGCGGAGCTTCCACATTTTTTCTCAATTTGCGTTCAGTTTCCCCAAAGTCTTTGAACTTCCCTGGTGCCTGTGGGGAAACCGTCAAGATCACATAGCTTCATGTTCTCCAAAGACATCAGAGCATTTTTTTGCCACGCAGCAGGGTTTGCAGATGTGTGCACATTCAGCGAGTTGTAAGAAACCACCTCAACTGACCAGGTGTTTTTCCTGAACTCTGTGAAATGAATGGTTTTGCACATTCAAACGCCTGGTGCTTATTCTATCCAAAATGAACAGCGAAGAGCCCGTTTTGAATTTCCATGAGCATCTGGAATCTCTCCTTTGTGTCAAGAGGTACGATGAAAGACCTCTGCTTTTGCACTGTCAGATGATGCAACCACCGTTTGAATAACTCGTGGCTCTGAGCACCATGGGCATGACGCAAATGCAAGGCCTGATTGTATCAAGGTCCTCCTCTATACTGTGGGGCCGTGGGGGGAACATAGAAAAACCTCTGCTGTTGACCGTACCTTGACTTCTCAGATTGATTCTTGACATCTCTCCAGAAAAAAATTCGATGGTTTTCTCTGAGATTTCCGTCCATGCAGAATGTGTGAATACTTGCATGTGGTGGATGGTGGACCACAGGCCCATGGTGGCGCAACATCAAACCTACATCTCGCAAGCATCAACGCCAGTTTTCTTCCAACGGTTCCAAAGTGCAATGCTGGTGATTTCTTGCCCAACTGAAGCGCTTTGGGACCTGACATGACCTGTCAATGGCTTTGACGATTCGACATTCATAGGTGACAAGGGTGTGACGCTGAGCTGGGACCTTTCCCGTGCAATTCACAGAGGTCCTCATGGTTTGCTGAGGGAACAAGCTTTTGAGCTTCCACTTTTTTTATTTGCTTCGTTATCTCAAATTCTCTTGGGTGCCTCGGAAAGCTGTCAAGATTACATAGACTGGGTGTTCCGTGTTCTCCTGAGACACCAGACCACTTTTCTTTGCCATCAGCAGTGTGCAGCAAAAGGCGGTTGTCCACAATCGGACTCTATCTTCATGGTGATAATTGGTAATGAAGATTCAGTCGCATTGAACCACCTTTGATCGGGCACCCGGATTTCAGGGATCATAGCGATCCGTGTTAGGACCCTAATCCTGGGATTTTATCTTCCCTCCACCTTCAAAGCGCAGGAATTCTGAGCGGAAGTGGACTTCCAAATCCAATAGAAGTTGTGTGGCAAAGCAGAAATCGGCCTGGAAAGTATTGTACAACTTTCACCATGTCCAATGAATCCCAAATCCAAAGTTCCGCCGTGTCCAGCACAATCGGGAGATAGAAACCATGAGTCTTGCATCGTCGACTCCTTTCAAGGTGCTGTGCTACGCTCGAATACTTTGGCCGTTATAGTAGTTTATATTCCTGGCGTGCGGATTTGAACTGTCTATGCAAATGCAATTTCAGACGCATGAGCTCACACGTCAGATGGCACTTCAACCTACCGAGCTTGGATGATTTCATTCGACTCGATTCGCCACTTGCTTTACCCGCTGTGGCAATGAAGAAGTTGGAACCGGCTTTCGACCTGAGCGGTCAAAATAGTCGTTGTAGCCAATGCGAGGTTTGGGTGATCACATATGGGTTTAGCCTCAATAAGCTGAAGGTCCTGATGAGAAGAAAACTCCGGCCAGCCAGTTCCCACCCTGTACATCGTGCACTGTCTTCTTCAGCAACGTGATACTCCAAACCTTTGCTCAACTTTGCCGAGGCAAAATATCCGAAGTGTTTAGTATATTTCAGAAGATGGAGCGACAACCAGCAGTCTCAGGGGAAGCACTGTGCGATTGGATGTGGAGCAGAGTTCAATGCTTGTCTTGGCATTGCAAGACGCGTGAAAATTCCCTTCAAAGTTTGATCCTTCCAGGTTTGTGTCACATTTCTCAACGTAGAGGTGTTGCTGGGTCTATCAATTGAGTACCGATATTGTTGGCCTTTGCCAAGATCAAACTTTCGAACTTTTTCCACGGGGTGTGTGGTGTGCATTGTGGAGAGTGGGTAGGTTTGGTTGGCACAGATTTCGTTAGGAAGCATGCCAGATTCTCCGTGAAGTCCTGTGGATGCTCTGTGAAGGATGTTGAGCCTCGTAGTTTTGGCTGAGACTAAGAGGCCAGATTTGTTTTTTTTTTCAATGCCATTGGAGCGGGTGCTTGCCGAGATTTTGCCGTGATGTATGTTGTGTTTTCTGATACTGCCAACAGAGATTGTGAATCGCAATGCGGCTTGGACTTCAACTGGAGACCGGTGGGGCAAGGAAAAGGTCACGATTCGATGCCAAGAACCTGCTACAGGAGACAGAAACGCCTGCTGCTGGAGACAGAAAATAGCTTTGGGACAGACCTCCAAGTTTAGTTCCGGGAAGCCTTTTGGAATCCCTCCTGTACGGATTCTGCAGCGAAGAGTGATAGCAGTGACAGCAAGTGAAAAGGCCCAACAGTACCGAACCACGTCGAGTATGTCGAGTGCCTGTCAATGATCCGTTGATGATGCTGCGGTTCCGTACGTTTGCTGCGTGGGCGGTGTCACATTCAGCATTCCGAGTGCCAGTTCGGCAATGAACGTTGATGCTGCTGAACCTCACTCAAAAATCTCCACGTGAGAACGGTTTTACCGCGTTTTGGAACAGCACCTACAAAGTATAGCTGTGGAGTTCAGAGCAGGACGGTTTCGCTGCATGCAGAAAACGCTCCCAGGCCCCAGCCTCGAGTTCAATTTTCTGCCATTAAAGACTTGAGGTGACCAGCGATGATTGAGTGTGTGCGACATTGTCTTGCAATATTCATGATCTTGCAACCCGGCCATGAGATCTTTGGCAAAGAGCGTTGGTTTGAGAGGCTGCATCCTGTAGTTTCTTCTTCATCGAACGTGATACTTCAAAACCTTTGCTCAACTTTACCGAGACAAAACAGGATCCCAAGTGTTTAAATGTGCTTGATATGTTTCAGAAGATAACCAACAATCTCAGGGGAAGCAACGTGCAGTTGGATGTGGAGCAGAGTTCAAGGCCCGTCTGGGCATTGCAAGTTCCCTTCAAATTTTGATCATTTGCTTAAACTGGTGGCAGTTCACCTGGCACTTCACGTGGCAGTTGCAGATGCACCATGTATTGCCGAACATGGCCGTTGAAGCTTGGGCTCTTGGAAAGGTCTCCGACCATGAGTCGGTGTCTCAATCCTCCAGTGGCTGTGGCGAAGTGCCAAAAAAGTTGGCTTAGACCGACTTCAAAGACCTGAAGAAAGGAATCGCTTTTTCTGTTCAACGCTTTCAGATGAGGAGTGAAACGACCAGCTTCCAACGGTTCCAAAGTGCAAGGCCCGTGATTTTTGGTATCCAAACCGTCACCCCCTTCTCTGGTGGCCCACTTTGGCCCAGGTTGGATTGTGCGAGTCAAATGGCTATCCAAAATGAACATTTGGAATCCTCCTCTTGGTGAAGAGGTGTGGTGGAGACACATATGTTTTTGAGCTTTCGGATGATGAAACCAATGTTTGATTTTTTTCTTGGCTTTGAAATGCACGACTGTGTAAAGCTTCTGGTCTCCCGTACCGTGGGGCCGTGGGGAGAACATAGAAAAGAACCTGTACCTTGAATTCTTGGTGCAGCTTTTCAGACTGATTCTGGATGTCATGGCAGTGTTGTTCAGTCCAGTACCTTTGCTGAACGTCCAAAAGAGAAGCCGTCCCAAGTCTCGTTGGAGGTGCTCCCGCTGCACGAATGGGTGCCAAGGTAAGGACGCTGGGATCTTTCCCGCGCAATTCACAGAGGTCCTCACTTGGTGAGGGAACATGCTTCCTCCACGTTTTTCTCAATTTGCTTCCAGTTTCATCAAATTCTCTGAGCTTCCCTGGTGCCTGTGAGGAGACCGTCAAGATTGCATAGCTTGGTGTTCTCCAATGACATCAGAGCATTTTTTTGGCCACTACCAGTGTGCAGCAGGTTCTGCAGACGTGTGCAGATTCAGGGAGTCATGGAAAAACACATCAACTGAACAGGTTTTTCTCCTGAACNACCAGTGTGCAGCAGGTTCTGCAGACGTGTGCAGATTCAGGGAGTCATGGAAAAACACATCAACTGAACAGGTTTTTCTCCTGAACTCTGTGAAGTTTTTAGGTGAGAATGATTTTGCGCATACAAACGCCCGAAATAAACTGTCAAGAGCCTATTTTGAAATACACTGAACATTTGGAATCTCCTCTCTGCGTGAAGAGGTGTGGTGGAGATACATTTGTTTTTGAGCTTTCGGATGATGAAACCAATGTTTGATTTTTTTCTTGGCTTTGAGATTTCTATAGATTTCTGTCCACACAGGAAGTGTGAATACTTGCAGGTGGTGGATGGTGGACCATGGGCCCATGGTGGCGCAACATCAACCCTACATTTGTCGCAATGTTTCGCGTCAACGCCAGTGTTTCAACAGACTCAACGTGTATGGACTGCATGGGGGTACTGGTGCAGGTTCCTTGTACTGGTCATGCCCAACAACAGAGCATGAAATCTCTCCTCGTGAAGCGATATACGGATTGCATGGAAAGATACATCTGCGAGCTGTCGGATGCGCACGGCACTGCATCGAGCTCCAGCATCAAAAAGCTGCGGAGCCAAGAAGTGCTCGACCTCCGATTTTCCCATCTGGGAAGAAACCTGACTGGGCTGAAGAATATCATGATGTCATGGCTGAAGATGTAAATGGCAAGAATCATGGCCAACAGGGGCATGCCAGAACGAGTGATGCTGCTTTATGTGTCCCGTATGCAAGATGGAAACGGTTGGAACCGCAGCAATTCCGACACATGTCAGGTTCAACCCACGAAGCTTGGATGATTCTATTCGACTCGATTCGTCCATTTTGCTTTCTTGTTGCATGTGGCAATGCAGGAGGCAGAATCGCATTTGGACCTGAGCAGTGAAAATAGTCCTTGTAGCCAATGCGAGGCTTGTGTGATCACATATGGGTTTGCTTGAAAGTAGGGTACGGCCAAGTCCCATGGTTTTTTTGTAGATTTTTCTCATGATGTTCATTCATTCGCAGCTTTTAAGCCTGTCCAAATATGTTAAAATGGCAATGTAGGTTTTGGACAAACCCCAGGTGAGGCGTGGGCACGCGTGGTTTCATGAGGTGAGACTTTCAGCCGACAGATTTGAATTTGTGTTTTCGATGTCTTTCCTCCAAGGTCCATGGCGCATCAGATTTTTTTTTTGTATACTACATAATATGTATATATATATACATTGAACGCGCTCCGCGGGAATATACTTTGCACCCGCTGACGAAGACGAATTCCGCAGACGAATTCCCCCCAGTTGCCCCCGAAGACGAATTCCCCCCCGAAGACGCCCTGCCCCCCGAAGACGAATTCCGCAGACGCATGCCCCGAAGACGAATTCCCCCCTGAAGACGCCCTGCCCCCCGAAGACGAATTCCGCAGACGCATGCCCCGAAGACGAATTCCCCCCCGAAGACGCCCTGCCCCCCGCAGACGAATTCCACAGACGCATGCCCCGAAGACGAATTCCCCCCCTGAAGACGCCCTGCCCCCGAAGACGAATTCCGCAGACGCATGCCCCGAAGACGAATTCCCCCCCGAANGACGCCCTGCCCCCCGAAGACGAATTCCGCAGACGCATTCCCGAAGACGAATTCCCCCCGAAGACGCCCTGCCCCCCGAAGACGAATTCCGCAGACGCATTCCCGAAGACGAATTCCCCACCGAAGACGCACTTCCCCCCGAAGACGAATTCCGCAGACGCATGCCCCGAAGACGAATTCCCCCGAAGACGCCCTGCCCCCCGCAGACGAAGATGTTGCTACGTTCAAAGATGTTGCTACGCTGCAGACATTGCTACGTTCAAAGATGTTGCTACGTTGAAAGATGTTGCTACGTTGAAGGATGTTGCTACGTTTAAAGATGTTGCTACGTTCAAAGATGTTACTACGTTGAAAGATGTTGCTACGTTGAAAGATATTACTACGTTCAAAGATGTTGCTACGTTCAAAGATGTTGCTACATACAAAGATGTTGCTTGGTTGAAAGATGTTGCTACGTTGAAAGATGTTGCTACGTTGAAAGATGTTGCTACGTTGAAAGATGTTGCTACGTTGAAAGATGTTGCTACGTTCAAAGATGTTGCTACATACAAAGATGTTGCTTGGTTGAAAGATGTTGCTACGTTGAAAGATGTTGCTACGTTGAAAGATGTTGCTACGTTGGAAGATGTTGCTACGTTCAAAGATGTTGCTACGTTGAAAGATGTTGCTACATACAAAGATGTTGCTACGTTCAAAGATGTTGCTACGTTGAAAGATGTTGCTACGTTGAAAGATGTTGCTACGTTGAAAGATGTTGCTACGCTGAAGCCGTTGCGACGTTCAAAGATGTTGCTACGTTCAAAGACGTTACTACATCCAAAGATGTTGCTACGTTCAAAGATGTTGCTACGTTCAAAGATGTTGCTACGTTGAAAGATGTTACTACGTTCAAAGATGTTGCTACGTTCAAAGATGTTGCTACGTTCAAAGATGTTGCTACGCTGAAGACGTTGCTACGTTCAAAGATGTGGCTACGCTGAAAGACGTTGCTACGTTGAAAGATGTTGCTACGCTGAAGCCGTTGCGACGCTCAAAGATGTTGCTACGCTGAAGCCGTTGCGACGTTGAAAGATGTTGCTACGCTGAAGCCGTTGCGNTGAAGCCGTTGCGACGCTCAAAGATGTTGCTACGCTGAAGCCGTTGCGACGTTGAAAGATGTTGCTACGCTGAAGCCGTTGCGACGTTGAAAGATGTTGTTACGTTCAAAGATGTTGCTACGTTGAAAGATGTTGCTACGTTCAAAGATGTTGCTACGTTCAAAGATGTTGCTACGTTGAAGGATGTTGCTACGTTGAAAGATGTTGCTACGTTCAAAGATGTTGCTTTGCTGAAGACATTGCTACGTTCAAAGATGTTGCTACGTTCAAAGATGTTGCTACGTTCAAAGACGTTCCTACGTTCAAAGATATGCTACGTTCAAAGACATTGCTACGTTCAAAGATGTCGCTACGCTGAAGACATTGCTACGTTCAAAGATGTTACTACGTTCACAAGGTGGTGCCCCATAGTTAGCTAAGTTGGTTTATAACTCCAATAACTTGGGTTTATGGTAGATATATCTATAGTTACTAGGGTTTATAAACCAACTTATAACTAGGGGGGCACCACCTTGCAAAGATGTTGCTACGTTCAAAGATGTTGCTACGCTGAAGCCGTTGCGACGTTCAAAGATGTTGCTACGTTCAAAGATGTTGCTACGTTTAAAGATGTTACTACGCTGAAGACATTGCTACGTTCAAAGATGTTGCTACGCTGAAGACATTGCTACGTTCAAAGATGTTGCTACGTTCAAAGACGTTACTACGTTCAAAGATGTTGCTACGCTGAAGACATTGCTATGTTCAAAGATGTTGCTACGTTCAAAGATGTTGCTACGTTGAAAGATATTACTACGTTCAAAGATGTTGCTACGCTGAAGCCGTTGCGACGCTCAAAGATGTTGCTACGCTGAAGCCGTTGCGACGTTGAAAGATGTTGCTACGCTGAAGCCGTTGCGNTGAAGCCGTTGCGACGCTCAAAGATGTTGCTACGCTGAAGCCGTTGCGACGTTGAAAGATGTTGCTACGCTGAAGCCGTTGCGACGTTGAAAGATGTTGCTACGCTGAAGCCGTTGCAACGTTAAAAGATGTTGCTACGCTGAAGCCGTTGCGACGTTGAAAGATGCTGCTACGTTCAAAGATGTTGCTACGCTGAAGCCGTTGCGACGTTCAAAGATGTTGCTACGCTGAAGACGTTGCTACGTTTAAAGATGTTGCTACGTTCGAAGACGTTGCTACGTTCAAAGATGTTGCTACGTTCAAAGATGTTGCTACGTTGAAAGATGTTGCTACGTTGAAAGATATTACTACGTTCAAAGATGTTGCTACGTTCAAAGATGTTGCTACATACAAAGATGTTGCTTGGTTGANCTACGTTGAAAGATGTTGCTACGTTGAAAGATATTACTACGTTCAAAGATGTTGCTACGTTCAAAGATGTTGCTACATACAAAGATGTTGCTTGGTTGAAAGATGTTGCTACGTTGAAAGATGTTGCCGTGTTGAAAGATGTTGCTACGTTGAAAGATTTTCTACTTTCAAAGATGTTGCTACGTTGAAAGATGTTGCTACGTTCAAAGATGTTGCTACGCTGAAGCCGTTGGACGTTCAAAGATGTTGCTACGCTGAAGACGTTGCTACGTTCAAAGATGTTGCTACATTCAAAGATGTTGCTACGTTCGAAGACGTTACTACGTTCAAAGATGTTGCTACGTTCAAAGATGTTGCTACGCTGAAGCTGTTGCGACGCTCAAAGATGTTGCTACGCTGAAGACGTTGCTACGTTCAAAGATGTTGCTACGCTGAAAGACGTTGCTACGTTGAAAGATGTTGCTACCCTGAAGCCGTTGCGACGCTCCAAGATGTTGCTACGCTGAAGCCGTTGCGACGTTCAAAGATGTTGCTACGTTCAAAGACGTTACTACGTCCAAAGATGTTGCTACGTTCAAAGATGTTGCTACGCCGACTTTCAAAGATGTTGCTACGCTGAAGACGTTGCTACGTTCAAAGATGTTGCTACGTTCAAAGATGTTGCTACGTTCAAAGATGTTACTACGTTCAAAGATGTTGCTACGTTCAAAGATGTTGCTACGTTGAAAGATGTTGCTACGTTGAAAGATGTTGCTACGTTGAAAGATGTTTCTACGCCGAAGACGTTGCTACGTTGAAAGATGTTGCTACGTTCAAAGACGTTGCGTGTTTGTCGTTGGGAATGTCAGTCCCTTATGATTACATTGGATAGTGCTTCTAGAGATTGGGCATTTTGCAGCGTTTGAGCTCAGTTGCCTACCGGGCGCTGAAGACCTTTAATCATTACCTCAGGAGTCAAGACACAAGTCCCTGGTAGGTAGATCAAATGGGAAGTTTTTGGACAGTCAGACAAATCAGAAAGAATTTGCAAGAAGTGTGTTGCAGTGGCCACATCTATGTGTTGATCTATGTGTTGCAGTGGCCGCATCTCGCGCCATGGCATCCTGGTTCTTTGATGAAAGCGGTGCCTAGGATGTGGTTTCCTGGCTCACGATTGCTGTGGTCATGCTGCTGTCTTGGCATGNATCCTGGTTCTTTGATGAAAGCGGTGCCTAGGATGTGGTTTCCTGGCTCACGATTGCTGTGGTCATGCTGCTGTCTTGGCATGTCAAATCTTCGAGGGTCTTGATTGTGCTTTGGAAAATAAACAAATCAATGACCAGGACCAAGGTTTCTAATTTCCATATATGAGATGTTCTAATGGTGCTGTGGATTTGCTGGCTATCATGGTCAAACATCAAACACCCTCATGGTCAAAGCATCAGTTTTGAAAGTTTTGCTAGTTCTATCCCTGAAGTAGCCAGCTAGCGAGTCAATTAGTCAGTAAGTAAGTTAACTAGTTCGTCATGTTAGATGATTTTTAATACTTTTTTCGATGGGTCTCAGTTTCCTATCTTCATCTCCGCCATCTCTGGCGCAAGGCGGTTCGTCTGTGGAGTTTCAGAGGTTTCAAAGGCGGCTCGTCTGTGGGCTTTTTTGTGTGGTGTCAATGAGATTTCAGCCAGAGGTATTATCATGTCTCTGGGTTAAAACGTTGGAAATGCCCACACGACATGAAGGGTTTGAGGGGGACATCATCATCACAAACGGAGGATTTTGTATCGCCATTTTGATTACTGGAGAGGAGAACCGATGTTATTTTGAGACATTTCTCTATGGTTCTTTTTGGGATGATTTCTGAACCTAACTTTTCTAGTTGGGAACTCGATTGTAATCTTCTGTGATTCACTGGGATATCTCTGGAGCGTGTGCATGTTGTGTGCATGTTGTGTGGTGAAACGGAGGAAACTGGAACGTCAGGCCGGCCTGACCCCGCAAATGCGGGAACAGGCTGGTATGCGATATGAGGATCTTCTTCTAAGGCACATCAACCTGTCGACCAGCTTGTCGTCGCAGATGCGGGAACTGGCTGCTTTGCAATACGAAGATCTTTGTCTCAGGCACATCCAGCTGTCGCGCCGGTTGTGCTGGCACGAACGTTTGCGTGATTGGGTTTCAGCCACTGGTCAGGCTGCATGTCTACAAGCCGCACGGGCTGGCATGTGGCCGGCTTGGGTTTGCTTAGATGCAGCTTTTCTTCACACCTTGTAGAAACCGTGGAGTTTTGGAATGAGTTTCCGTGGACTTTTGGAGATTCAGGAAGCTTCTACGCTTTTGGCTTGGCTTCAGCGAAACTTTTGGAGATTCAGGAAGCTTCTAGGCTTTTGGCTTGGCTTCAGAGAAATGCTCAAGGGAAATTTCCTGCTGAGTTTTGAATCTTTGAAAACACCCATAGCATTGAATTGTCAATGAAAGCAAGTCACAGTGTCTCGCAGCAAAACTGATTAGAGAAGTGCTGAAAAAAATTCCCGCTGAGTTTGAAAGACACCCGCTCGAACGAGAGCTAAAAGAACCCGAAAGGGCAGCGAGAGCTAAAAGAAACCGAAAGGGCAGTGACTTGTCCGATTAAATGTGGTTTGATTGCACGGATTCCAGCCAAGAAATCAATTTTGCCCTGGCAATCTTTCGATCAGACTTGTTTGTCACCGCCTTTGCTGACATGCACAGTGGTGAGAGAATGAAACATTTACACTGTGTATTTGACAGTCAGTGCAGAGTCGCATAGAAATCTTGTTGAAGACCTACTTTGAACCTGCTTCGCTCAATGCTTTCGAATTTTTTGGACGAAGTTGTGGCTGCGTCGTGGGATCGATGGCAGAAAAGTGAAGTATTCACAGCCGTACTTTCCTTGGGAACCTGTTTCTACACTTCTGCGCCTGGAAAAATTGTTTGAAGATAGTTTCTGGTCACCTTGATTGAAAAAGTGTTCTTAGAGAATTTATTAAGCTTGGAAACGTATTGTTGGAAATTTGCTATTCATAATTCTGATACCAGTAGTACCGCACAAGGCGGTGGCGGAAGTTTCAGGAATAGCACACTATAGGAGAGGTGAGTTGTTGTGAGTCATTGATGGCAGAGAAGATCCACTGATGGAGCAAAAGGTGGTTGGAGCGTCGGCCTATCTATCTGTCTATCTATCTGGCTGCCTAACTAACTGACTAACTGCCNACGGACTGACTAACTAACTAACAAGCTAACTAACAAACTAACTAACTGACTCACTGACTCACTGACTCACTGACTAACTGACTAACTGACTAACTGACTAACTGACGAACTGACTAACTGACTAAGTAACTAAGTCACTAACTAACTAACTAACTAGCTGACTAGCTGACTCACTGACTAACTGACTAACTGACTAACTGACTGACTGACTAACTGACTATCCGACTAACTGACTAAGTGACTAACTGACTAACTGACTAACTGACGAACTGACTAACTGACTAACAAACTACCTAACTGACTAACTGACTAACTGACTAACTGAGTAACTGACTAACTGACTAACTGACTAACTGACTAACTGACTGACTAACTGACTGACTCACTGACTAACTAAATGACAAACTAACGAACTAAGTTGTTAAGTTGTTAAGTGGTTAAGTTGTTAAGTTGTTAAGTTGTTAAGTTGTTCAGTTGTTCAATTGTTAAATTGTTAAGTTGTTAAGTTGTCAACTGACATGTCAAAATGTGCTAAAAAAACCCTCAGTTTTTGACACTTTTGACTTCCAAATGTGCTTGGCGCCACAACGGCGTGCACTTTTTCGACATCGGATGGCCATCGAATCGTCCAAAAGTGGCCCGAGCATGTGGTGTTTTTACACTTTTCACTTCCAAATGTGCTTCGCACCACAGCGCCGTGCACTTTTTCCACATCTCAACTTCCAAAAGTGCTCCGATGCTGACAGTTTTTAACACTTTTCACTTCCAAATGTGCTTCGCGCCACANATCTCAACTTCCAAAAGTGCTCCGAGAATGACAGTTTTTAACACTTTTTACTTCCAAATGTGCTTCGCGCCACAGCGCCGTGCACTTTTTCGACAGCTCCACTTCCAAAAGTGCTCCGAGAATGACAGTTTTTAACACTTTTTACTTTCAAATGTGCTTCGCGCCACAGCGCCGTGCACTTTTTCGACAGCTCCACTTCCAAAAGTGCTCCGAGAATGACAGTTTTTAACACTTTTTACTTCCAAATGTGCTTCGCGCCACAACGGCGTGCAACTTTTCATCTCTCATCTGCCAANTTCCAAAAGTGCTCCGAGAATGACAGTTTTTAACACTTTTTACTTCCAAATGTGCTTCGCGCCACAACGGCGTGCAACTTTTCATCTCTCATCTGCCAAAATGTCTCCGCACCCGCCGCTTTAGCGAGCCTACTGTTCGACCCTCCGGAGCCACAAAACATTGGAAAAACACAGTGTTTCGCGACNTCTCATCTGCCAAAATGTCTCCGCACCCGCCGCTTTAGCGAGCCTACTGTTCGACCCTCCGGAGCCACAAAACATTGGAAAAACACAGTGTTTCGCGACTTGCCTACCTTTTTGCACACCTGCATCTCTTCTCTTCTGACTTTCTCATCTCTTATCTTCTCTCTTCTGACTTTCTTCATCTTCTGACTTTCTTCATGGCTGAGCTCTTCACATCTTGGCTCTTCTCACCTCTGCTTTTCAACTGTCCATATTGTCGGAAGTTTCACTTCTAAACTTCCTTCGAACATTATCAATCATAATCATCATTCGTTTTAAACCTTGAAAAAACAATAAGCACATCAATTTTTATACGTTGGTTCAATGTGACGGAAGAATCACAACAGCATTTTAAAAAACGGAGATAAACAACTTAGATAAATTTGAAAAATATTTTCTTGCCAAAAAAACCATACTTTCAAAACTTGCAAAATTAACAAAATACGCAAGCAAAAGTATTAATAACCTTGGATCTAAAAGAAGCAATAATAATGCCGTAGACTCTAATCTAGCTTCAAAAGCAGCGTTGCAATCCGACCCCAGAATCCGACGGCGTAATGACACCAGCATACAAAAACACTTCAATCTTAATACAAATAAATGCAGTCAAAATAGAAAGTAATATGAATTTGAAAAATGAAACAAAATATAAAAAGGAACATTTAGCCAATGAAAATGGTATAGATTTTAATTTTGGTTTCAAATACAATGTTTCAACACGGAAGGAAGAAACAGGAAAGGCACTGTCGGAATCCGACATCGGAATCCGACGGTCTTAAAACAACAGCACAGAAAAACACGTAAATTAAAGAAAAAAAAATGTATTCTATTTAAATTCTATTGAATATAACTTTATTGATAAAATTGCAAAAAACATTTTGATATTTTTAAGGGAATACATGCACAAAAAGTATTGCATTGCAAGTAAATTCAAATTTGATTTTGACAATGGAAAACAAAGCAGCGTCGGCATCCGACGTCGGAATCCGACGTCGGAATCCGACAGCGTAAGAATAACAACATAGAAAAATATGTAAATTAAAAAACATTTCTAAATGTATTATAATTAAATATTAACAAAAATAATCTAATTCTATTTTGTTGAATTGCAAATCATAAGTTTCATACTTTCTTTCATTCAATACATGCAAAGCAATAATGAATTCCACATTAAATTCAAATTTTCATTTTGAAAATGGAAAAGAAAGCAGCGTCGGAATCCGACGTCGTAAGAATAACAACATAGAAAAATATGTAAATTAGAAAAATATTTCTAAATGTATTATAATTAAAAACTATTAAATATAATCTAATGCTCTTTATTAAATTGCAAATAATAAGTTTGATACTTTCTTTCATTCAATACATGCAAATACAATAATCAATTCCACATTAAATTCAAATTTCAGTTCGAAAATGGAAAAGAAAGCAGCGTCGGAATCCGACGTCGGAATCCGACGTCGGAATCGGACGTCGGAATCCGACGCCGGAATCGGAAGGCTTAAAAACAACAGCATAAAAAAATATTTAAATTCAAAAGTCTATATGCCAGATTGGTTGCTTCAGAACATGTGAAAAAAACATTGCGCTCGCCAGCCTTTGCATATTCTTGAACTTTGCCACAAGTTGGCACTGGCAACTTTGTAATAAGCAAGACATTCCTTTTTGTTGACCATTGAAATCACCCATTCCTGCTTGCGCAGCAAACTCATTCCGGAGGTGAACACCATTGCAGCTCAATTGCCACAATCTTGAGCGGATGGGCTGCCGGTTACATGAGGAATTCTTCCAATTCTTACGCAATGGAAATAACACTAAAACAACAAATTTTTCATTCGCTTTCGGACAGTTCACCAGGGTTGCGCATTTTTGCTTTGATAGTGCTGATGCTCCCCGAAACAGATATGATTACGCACCGGTTTGATATATCGATTAATAGTAAAATTTCCAAGACATCAATGGTGACCATCTTAAGGTATCAATGAAGACATGATCAACCAGTTTATGATACTACTTTGAGCAAGGCCTTGGGAAACGAGCAGTTTGTGAAGGTGCCAGTTAAACATAAACTAAGACGCTCAGGAAACACAAATAGGACAGCCGTTTGGACTTCTTGCATTTGAATTCTGCACAAAAAGATATCAAAGTTGCTAACTGTTGGAAGTAGCTCCTGCCACCTGGAAGGCCGAAATGCTGAGGTGAACCTCAGCACGCCACTTGCTTACCTCAGCAGGACCGCCTTCGAAGCTGCCATTTTCTGCTCTTGGAATTTGCTGGCTTCCGGATGAAAACCAGTAAATTTCCAATTGCCACAGGCACCTGGGGTTGCAATGTTGCGTTGCTTTGTTATTTCAATTCCTTGATGCCCAGGCGAAGAACATTGCAAGGAAATCTTGCACCAATGATGTTGCTGGAAATCCAGAAGGAAAATAAACGCGAGCGGAAATTGATTGCAGCTGCTGGATTCGTGGCGGTCCAATGCACGGGTACCTCAATGTAAGTATTGCTTTCCCAAGGAATACAAGTACGGGAATGTCAAAAGTATATCGATACAGTATCCGTCAATGTGTATGGTCATGGTCATAGTGGTTATTATCGACTTGCCAGCCGGATGATGCCGCAAAAGGAAATGTGATCAGAGGCTGACGCGTCCTCAGACACTGTCTCGTCACAATGCGTTGTCAGTAGGCAATGCATCATCAGAAAATGCGTCGTCAGACTGCCAGGGGGGAATGCATCGTCACAATGCGTCGTCAGGAGGGAATGCGTCGTCAGCGGGGAATGCGTCGTCAGGCAATGTGTCGTCAGAATGCGTCGTCAGGGGGGAATGCGGCGTCAGGGGGGAATGCGTCGTCACGAATGTGTCGTCAGAATGCGTCGTCAGGAGGGAATGCGGCGTCAGGGCGGCGTCAGGGGGGAATGCGTCGTCAGGCAATGTGTCGTCAGAATGCGTCGTCAGGGGGGAATGCGTCGTCAGGCAATGTGTCGTCAGAATGCGTCATCAAGAATGCGTCGTCACGAATGTGTCGTCAGAATGCGTCGTCAGGGGAAAGGGGGGTCTAGCCAATGTGTCGTCAGAATGCGTCGTCAGCGTCACCGCCAAAGTGTATACCCAAGCTGCGGGTTCCCTGTATATACATATATATATAAATATATATAAATATATATATATATATAAATAAATATATAAATATAAATAAATAAATATATATATATATATAAATATATATATACATATATATATATATATTTATATATATATATATTATACACATACTATAAGTACGTACATACATACATACATACAGACAGACAGACAGACAGACATACAGACATACAGACATACAGACATACAGACATACAGACATACAGACATACAGACATACNCATACAGACAGACAGACAGACAGACATACAGACATACAGACATACAGACATACAGACATACAGACATACAGACATACAGACATACAGACAGACAGACAGACAGACATACAGACAGACAGACATACAGACATACATGCATACATGCATACATGCATACATAGATACATACATACATACATACATACATACATACATACAGACAGACAGACAGACAGACAGACATACATACATACACACATACATACACTGCGGGCGGAAAGCATGGCCGGTTTGTGTCTGCGCCGTCTGCGCCGTCTTCGCCGTCTGCGCCGTCTGCACCATCTGCGCCGTCTGCGCCGTCTGCGCCGTCTGCGCCGTCTGCGCCGTCTGCCCCGTTTGCGCTGTCTGCGCCGTCTGCGCCGTCTGCGCCGTCTGCGCCCGTTTGCGCCGTCTGCGCCGTCTGCGCCGTCTGCGCCGTCTGCCCCGTCTGCGCCGTCTGCGCCGTCTGCGCCGTCTGCGCCGTCTGCGCCGTCTGCGCCGTCTGCGCCGCCTGCGCCGTCTGCCCCGTCTGCGCCGTCTGCCCCGTCTGCGCCGTCTGCGCCGTCTGCGCCGTCTGCGCCGTCTGCGCCCTCTGCGCCGTCTGCGCCGTCTGTAGCAACCAGGTTCGAGGCAGCAACAGTTTCGACGTAGCAACATCTTCGACGTGACAGCATCTTCAACGTCGTAACATCCTCAGCATAGCAACATCTTCAACGTAGCAACATCGTCAACTTCAACCCAACAAAATCTTTATCGTAGCACGATCTGCAAAGCAACAATGTCAACGCAGCAAGTATTCCGACATATCAACATTTTCACACGTAGTAGCATCCTCAACGTAGCAACATCTTCAACGTAGCAATATCTTCAACGTAGCAACAAACTCAACGTAGCAACAAACTCAACGTAGCCACGTCTCCAATGTAGCAAGATCTTCAACTCACCCGGATGTTTCACGTAGCCACATTTCAATGTTGCCACATTTTCAATGAATCAAAATCTTGAACGCAGCAACATCTTCAACGTAGCAGCAGCTCAATGTAGCAACATCTTCAACGTAGCAACACCTTCAACGCGTAGCAACATCTTCAACTTAGCAAGATTTTCAACGTAGCAACATTTACAACGTAACAACGTCTTCAATAAAGCAAGATCTTCAACGTAGCAACAGCTTCAACGTAGCAACATCTTCAACGTAGCAATATCGTCAACTTCAACCCAACAAGATCTTTATCGTAGCACGATCTGCAACGTAGCAACAATGTCAACGCAGCAACAATTTCGACATATCTACATTTTCACACGTAGTAGCATCCTCAACATAGCAACATCTTTAACGTAGCAACATCTTCAACGTAGCAACAAACTCAACGTAGCCACGTCTCCAATGTAGCAAGATCTTCAACTCACCCGGATGTTTCACGTAGCGACATCTCAATGTCGCCACATATTCAATGAATCAAAATCTGAAACGCAGCAACATCTTCAACGTAGCAACAGCTGAATGTAGCAACATCTTCAACGTAGCAACATCTTCAACGTAGCAACACCTTCAAACGTAGCAACATCTTCAACGTAGCAACATTTTCAACGTAACAACGTCTTCAATCTAGCAAAGTCTTCCACACAGCCAGATCTTTCACGTAGCCACATCTTCAATGAACCCACATCTTCAATGTATCAAAATCTTCAACGCCGCAACATCTTCAACGCGGCAACAGCTTCAACGTAGCAACATCTTCAACGTATCAACATTTTCAACGTAACAACGTCTTCAATTCAGCAAAGTCTTGTAAATACAGCCAGATCTTTCACGTAGCCACATCTTCAATGTATCAAAATCTTCAACGCCGCAACATCTTCAACGCGGCAGCAGCTTCAACGTAGCAACATCTTCAACGTAGCAACATCTTCAACGTAGCAGCCAACTCAACGTAGCCACGTCCCCAATGTAGCAAGATCTTCAACTCACCCGGATGTTTCACGTAGCCACATCTCAATGTAGCCACATTTTCAATGCATCAGTATCTTGAACGCAGCAACATCGTCAACGTAGCAACAGCTCAATGTAGCAACATCTTCAACGTAGCAACATCTTCAACGTAGCAAGATCTTCTACACAGCCAAATAATCTTCCAGGTAGCCACATCTTCAACGTAGCAACAGATTCAACGCAGCAACAATGTCGACGTAGCAACATCTTCAACGTAGCAACATCTTCAACTTACAACATTTCAACGTAGCATTCTTCAACGAAGCAGCTTCTTCAATGTAGCAACATCTTCAACGTAGTAACATCTTCAACGTAGCAACAACTTCATTGTAGCAACATCGTCAACTTCAACCCAACAAAATCATTTATCGTAGCACGATCTGCAACGTAGCAACAATGTCAACGCAGCAACAGCTTTGACATAGCAACATTTTCACACGTAGTAGCATCCTCAACATAGCAACATCTTCAACGTAGCAACATCTTCAACGTAGCAACATTTTCAACGTAGCAATATCTTCAACATAGCAACATTTTCAACGTAGCGACATTTACAACGTAGCAACGTCTTCAATGAAGCAAGATCTTCAACGTAGCAACAGCTTCAACGTAGCAACATCTTCAACGTAGCAACATCTTCAACGTATCAACATTTTCAACGTAACAACGTCTTCACTCTAGCAAAGTCTTCAACACAGCCAGATCTTTCACGTAGCCACATCTTCCATGAACCCACGTCTTCAATGTATCAAAATCTTCAACGCCGCAAGATCTTCAACGCGGCAACAGCTTCAACGTAGCAACACCTTCAACGTAAAAACATTTTCATTGTAGCAACATCCTCATCGTCCCGATGGTGCGGATGGTGCAGATGGTGCAGATGGTGCGGATGATGCGGATGGTGCGGATGGTGCGGATGGTTCGGATGGTGCGGTGCGGATGGTGCGGATGGTGCAAATGGTGCGGATGGTGCGGATGGTGCGGATGGGGCGGATGGTGCGGATTATGCGGATGGTGCAGATGGTGCAGTTGGTGCGGATGGTGCAGATGGTCGTGCAGATGGTCGTGCAGATGGTGCGGATGGTGCGGATGGTGCGGATGGTGCGGATGGTACAGATGTTGCCGGATGGTGCGGATGGTGCGGATGGTGCGGATGGTGCGGATGGTGCGGATGGTGCGGATGGTGC
>BGPT01000738.1:81259-93925 GCA_003297045.1 Symbiodinium sp. clade C Y103
GGATGGTGCGGATGGTGCGGATGGTGCGGAAGGTGCGAATGGTGCGGATGGTGCAGATGGTCGTGCCGATGGTGCGGATGGTGCGGATGGTGCGGATGGTGCGGATGGTGCGGATGGTGCGGATGGTGCGCGCAAGGAAACGGCCGGGCTATGCGACCGCAATGCATACATACATACATACGTACGTACGTACATACATACATACATACATACATACATACATACATACATACATACATACATACATATAATTTTGTAAAGGTTTTTTTGATGTTTTTGCTCTCAGTTTGCACATGGTGTGCATATGCACAATTTTCAATCTGGAACTATCAGCAAAGCAATCGACACACTTGCGAAGTTTTTTCCTTCCACTGCAGGAGCGCTGTTGTTTTGCCCACCTGGCAGCTTTGAGGTTCAAGGACAAATGGCAAGACTCATGGCCCACAGGGGTGACTATGTCAGAAAGAGTCACGTTGGTGTTTGGTATGTTTGCTCTTGAACATTCCGTATGGAAGCGTAGCAGTTTCAGAATACAATGACATCCGATACATTACAGAATAGGGGACCACCAGTGTGCGCAAAAACAATACAGTTCTGAGCAGTGCCAATCAGAAGCGAGCAGTTTCACTGCATTTTGTTTTGGTTGAAACTTCTGCCACCAGACTCAAGCCACAGAATCTGGATGATTCCACGACATTTGTCCACTGCCACTTTCTTTGCCCAAGTAGATGGAGCTGGAAGTGGACAAGGTGCATCTTGATCGCTGTCGCTTCAATTTCGAGAATGTTTTGCTATCTAGGGAACCATGGAGCAGTCTGAGTGATTGATTACAATTGCCTGTCTCATCGGCTCAGCGCCTCAGGCACTGAGAAAACCAACTCAATGAAGCTTTGCAGGACAGGTTGTTGCAGACGTCATCAAACAATCCCTTTCAATGGTGCAATGTCAACAAATGTCAACAATCTCATTTGTTTCTTCTGGTATTGGCCTCATTTTAAAAGTGAAACACAACAGCTTGACTCTCAGAACGAAGTAAACAAAGCTGCAGGAATGGGTGAGTTTTGGGGGATGGTCATGGGATCCTGTAATTTTAGCCTCGTGTGGTTGGATCTCGGGGTCAGTTGCTCAATCCCTTCGCTACAGTGCAAACATTGAATGAAACAAATACGGGTTGCAGAGTGACCTTTGTCAGCTTTACTCTTGGCCTTAAGTTTTCTCCTTGGAAACTTTAGCGGGCGTTTCCCGCTTTGCCCACAGGAAGTCAACGAAATTATCGTGCTCCCCAGCGAGTGAGTGATCGATGCATGCTGAGTGGCTTAGATTGCAACATGTGATGCTGGTCTCCACGAATCTGACCATTCGGCTGGGGATGAAGAAACCCCCAGAGGTGATTTGACTTCGGATTCTGCCTCACGCCATTCTTAGACGGAAGCATACAGCCTGTACATGACTCTACTACCAGCTGTACAGAACGCTCCAACGACACGTGGGGAGTAAGTTCCCTTTTCTGCTTACAATGCAAATTGAGTTGAAGTGCTGGAAAACAACCCAACCCCCAAACCCAGAAACCTCCAAAAGCTTCAGCAGTCCTTCGCAACCCAGGACCCAGACCTATCAAGAATTGAACATGTCAGCCAACATGCAGTCTATGCATGTGAAAACTCTCTTGAAAGGAGATTTGGGTTTGATAGAGAATTGCCAGCGTTGGATGATTTTCTGAAAAAATTGCCTGAACTGTAGCGTATCACAGTCACCCAAACAATGGGCAAGCTTCGCGCAGGCTTTTGTTTTTTGACACGTTCTCAATCACAATGAATTGATGAATACAAATCTCCGGCTGAATTCTGTAGAGCTTCGGAATGTAAACCCTTGGTTGAAGAGGACATGCGTCACATGCGAGTTTTCATCCTGCACACTCGAAACATGATTTGTCACCGATTTCAAGACCTGAATGTTAATCCTCATCCACTGGTCTTTGGTTTAGGGGAGGAGTGAGCCCATGAAAGCAGAGGAACTTTTGCGCCATTGGTTGTTAGTGGGCTAAGTAGACTTCTGTGTGGGGAAGAGTCGGGACTGTGAGTCCTGATGGTGTTGACAGGGTATGCAAGAAGTTTCATGCAGACATCCTGCCAAAGCGTAGCGTGATATGCCCCCAGAGAATTCCGTTTGAACAATGATATTTCTTTCGAGCTGAAGATGCTCCTGGAAGCTGACAGAAGTAGAGCCATGGCGCAGACGTAAACCCATTTTCTAGTGTTTCCGCAAAGGCTTGCCTCATGGATTCACAATCACCTGAACTCTGAGTGCATGAAACTCGTCATGTGGTCACAATGCCATATTGCCAATCCGAGCTGTCCTAGCTTGTCCATTGCAAGCTACTCCCTAGGCCCTTAGGTTTGCCCAGAAAGTACCGGAAGTTTCTGCATGCTGAAGGAGATCGCCAGATCCTTGTGCTCTCAAAAGCCCGTCCACTAACCGTTACGTCGGACAAGGGGATCGTCTCGTCGTCAAATGGATTGATGCATGCATGTGGGGAGTGAAGTCCCTTTTTCTATGGGTACAAATTAGACAGCCCAACCCCAAGACCCAGAAGCAGCCCAGGGCCCAGACCTATCGAAAGTTGAACACGTCAGCCCACATCACCATCTCCGCAGTGCGCAAGCTTCGCGCAGGCATAATTTGACGTTTGGCACGTATTCAATCACGTTGAATCTAATTCGTGCCAAGCAGGTTCCTTGAAGGCTGGCGCAGCAAATTTTGTGGCACGTTGCTGAGTTGCCTCTGTTTCGCTTTTAGTTGACAGCCAGCCAGCACAGCCTGGGCTCATTGACAAGCAGACTGCAAGGCAGAATGCAAGTTCCAGTGGGGAATGTTTTGCGCCGGGGGGTGCAGGATGAATTGGCTGTTCAGATTTCAATTTTGTCCCTCTTCACCTTCGGCTTTTCCCATTTTCGGGGGTTGTCTCTGCAGTGCTTAGGCCTGTAGAGCGTGCGGATTGACTCGCACCCCCTATCCTTTTCCAGTTTGGACCAAGTTTGCTAGACTTGGTCATTTTTGAGGGAATGTTCGTTTGACTCTGTTCATGGAGTATAGCGCCGCTCCCTTTGTGCATTCTCGGACAATGCTGTTGTTGGAAAATCCATTTCACAGAATCCAATAGGGCTGATCATACCAAACAATTGACCCGAGCGCCCTGGAAAATGGCATTGCTGGCAAAACTAAGTAGCAAAAGCCAACATGGCGCACCCAGACACATGGAAAACGCATTTCCTGGAACCTGACCTGGGGGCGGCCCATTTCCAGTGCTCGCTTTTCGTGTGGCTGCAACGGTCCAAAACAGGACAGCCTAGAAGGAAAGAGTTGTGATGGCCCTCACCACGACAGACCAACCTAGAAACAATCCCAAGGACTTGTGCCAAGACGGACAATCAACATCAATCAACTGGCAACGCAGGCAACATCATGGGTTCAACACAACAAGCAAATTATTTAGCAATTTTAAGGCTCAGAATCATGGATCTAATAGCAGCTTCTCAGGAAGTAATTGGGCTATGATATAAGGTCAGACTATCCACAAATTTCCAGAATGTGAGCCGAAAATCCGCGAAAGCCTCGCCAAAGCTTCTCGAAAGATCCACGAACGCCCCGACTAGCTCGGACGGGCCCCGCCAACATCAAATTGTTCAGGGAAGGGTTAGCTTGGCACAGATTCTGCATGATTCTTCAACGAGTTTTGCACCAAGCCTGGCCCACCCACGAAACAGCAATTTCGATGCACATGAACCATTGTCCCTAATTGTCCTTTTCATCTCGTACGTTCCCCACATCAGTGATGAAACTTCCAATCCACGTGTTTCCACAGCTATAACTCTTGCAATACCAGTTCCGTTGAAAGAATGCTTGAGCACAAAAGTCTCAATATGTGTTTCAAACGTTTGACTACTAAAAGCACGGGTTTCTTTTACTTTTCAGGAGCTCTCTGCGAAAGCTCGAGGAACCACACCGCGAAAGCTTCCCGAGGGGGATGGCGACAGAAAGTTATGAAGGTTTTCGGGAACGGCTCAGATGAATTGACGCACTTATACAATCACACCTATATGATTGCCCACCACTGGTAGAGAAATGGGGCTGCAGTCTAATGCAAGAAACGTTTCTGTCGACAGGCGTCTCAATATGCAGTGCGCACATTATGGAGACGCATTCCATTCATCCGATCATCCATTTGTCTTCTTCCTCTGCTAGGCTTGTTTCATAGACTTGACATGTCCAGCACAAGGCGCAGAAGTTGGCTAAATAGGCCAAAATTGAGATGAACATACAATCCAAACGGATCCAACTTGATTGGCCAACCACTTGGCTGTCCTCAAGGGTCAATCATATGGGCACATGGATGCAAAATGACCGCAATAGCCGCTGTAGCTAAGTTGCAGCAGTTGTATTTTTGATAGGACCACAATTCAGGAGCTCCACTGTTTGGTTCTGAAAACAACACACATATTTGCCGTTCATTTCAACTTTGACAAAGACATCATGTTTTCTTTCATGAATGACACGGCGAGGAAAAGAATTGCGAGCCATCTTGAGCACCTCTCTTCTGCTTTCCAAGTTACCCTCTAAAGACTCTTTTGCGATTGCCCTGGGAATGCAGAGATTTAGACAGTGGAACTTCAACTCTTGCGAAGACAATTCCTCAATGGTTAGCAGGGCGAAGCTTTGGGGAGCCCGGTCCGAGAGGCTACGCGGTAGGCTACCCTATACATCCTGCACTGTCTTCAACGTGATACTCCAAAACCTTTGCGCAACTTTGCCGAGACTAAACTGCATCCGATGTGTTTTTCTTCCCCATTCTGCTGCAGAAAGAATCCTTGCGCGATCTGGCAAACAAACCAAATGAATTCAAACACCCTGATAATTGGGAAGGAACGATTGCCGGGTGACATTGAATGATGGACTCCATGCACCACTCAGGCACTGGAGCTCCCTCTCAGTGGCCTGTACAGCCTCATGGGTCCCTTCACTAGCCATACGATGGCGGAGACCATAAGAGGACGACATAGCAGTGAAGCCTACTCCTTTGCAGCTGCAGTCTTGAATTGCCCATTGGCTGATCTTCCCTGCAACTTGGAAGTGGGGCGCGATCGCCACCATTCCTGCTCACCTGCGAGGACAGAAGCTACAATCTCGACCGGACCTAAATTAATTGCTCTCAGGCACGTGGGTTTCACCACGGATGCCCCGAAGAGGTACTGCTCGATGTAGTGCCGATGAGCCTCCGTCCGAAGTGCTTATATACTCCAAAATCCAATGGTTTATCATTCTGTTCCCATTTAAGTTTCCACTTTCACTTTCAGAAAGTGAAAGACCAACTAGCAGGGTTACATTCGAAGGAGGGCAACCGACGGCGGCAAAAAATGGTTGGTATTATGTATTGTCACATAAAGGATTGCCACCACCCGTTGCCCCGCTTACACCGTTGCCCTGCTAGTTGGTTCGACCAATGTAGTGTTTAGTATGTTCCAGAAGATGGGGCGATAATCAAACATCTCATTCCTGGATCCTTGAACGATCACTTTGAAACAGGTGTTGTGTTGAATGACCTTCTTTTGATGAAACGATTACTTTCCCTTCGAACCCCTGCTGGGCTAGTGTGAGAACTTGAGATCCTGTTCGAACACTGTTCGAACACACTGTTCCAACATGTTTTTTCGAACACTGTTCGAACACACTGTTCGAACATGTTTTTTCGAACCAGGCCAGTCCAAAACGTCAGATTAAAAGTGGTTGTTTGCTTGGGAAATAAAAGTGGATGTTACTGGTATAAAAGTGGATGTTTCGAAGACCCCAAGTTTCGAACAACAGAGCACACTACCTTTTCGAACACATACTATTTCGACATGATTTGCGTAATGTTCGAAACGATTTCGAGCATTGTACCCGGACAGTTCAAACCGCCACTTTTTCTTGAAACTATCACATCTGACTTAAACTTGGCATTCGATCACTTTAAAGTGGATGTTTCAGGTTCCAGGGAATGGAAAACAAACTCTGCCACGATTTCAACCCACAACGTTCTATGGATCGATCTGTGTGATCCAACCACCCACGTGGACCGTGAGAAAAACTCGCAGGTTTGAGTTGGTATATTTGGGCTTCGTCTCTCCCAAGTAATCCAGGCTGTGGAATTTTGGTTTGCAGCACGAATATCTCATGAAATGCATGTCATGAGAATCTTCCGTGGCAAGGACACAGTGAAGAATCAGTGAAGCATGGCGATACTTTTTGGAATGACATGCTGCGGCCATGGTCGCGTTGGTGGAGAACTGCCACCATTGGAAGAGTTGCGGCGCTGGTGCCTGAATCTTGGCGCCGAAGCCAGAGTGGTCAGTGCACTAAAGGAGCCATGCAATTCTCCATGGGGCGACAACCAAAATTTTCACGGGAAGCAATGTGCTCCAGGAGCGCAAACTCAAATCGCTGTCACAATTTGATGCAAAGAACGTTGGTGATGCTGCAGTTCCGGTTGAGCGGGATGTTGTATGTTTAAAGAATCGCGGAGTCCGGGTGAGCGGGCGAATTCCAACAGGGATCGACATGCGTTCGTCGTGTTTTTAATCGAAAAAGCCGAAACAATGACGGAAGAACAAACCTCGCTAGTCCCTCCTATCTGGATTTTGCGAACAGTGACAGCGGTGACAGCAAGTGAAAAGGCCCAACAGAACCGAACCAAGTGGAGTATGTCGAGTGCCTGTCAATGATCCCGTTGGTGATGCTGCAGTTCCGTATGTTCGCCGCGTGCGCTGTGTCGCAGTCAGCATTCCGAGTGCCAGTTCGGCAATGAACGTTGATGCTGCTGAAGAATCTCCACAGACATGAAAACAGTTATACCGCGTTGTGGAACAGCACCTACAACGTATAGCTGCGGAGTTCAGAGCAGGATGGCTTCGCTGCAAGCAGAAAACCCTCTCAGGTCCAGCCTGTGGTTCAAATCTCTGCTGTTGAGGCTTGAGGTGACCAGCGGTGATTGAGTGTGCATTTTCAGGGGAAGCAATGTGCGGTTGGATCTGCATTGAAAGATAGTAGAAAGCTTCTGCCCTGAGATGGTTTTGTCTGATCCCTTTAGCTGAATGCCTGCGCTCGCAGCAATACCGCCATGGTGGAAATCATTTTTGGCTGGCCTGTAGTCATATGAAGCCAGCCATAACAAAACAAAAAATGGTTTCTCTTGGATGCGTGCATTTTCTGTTTCTTGGCCGTGGTCCCGAACAATAACCCTAACGATAGCCGAACGATAACCAAAAATGCACTTTTAGGGTTTGGCAAAGCAGAGACAGGTTTCAAGATGGATTTTGTGAATGGACATTGCACATAGAACATGGCTCTGATGCGCGGTGTGAAAAGCACATTGAGTAATCCTGAGATGCTTTTCAAGTTTTAACTTCCATACGCGGGTGCAAGAGATACGCGGGTGCAAGAGCAAACTGCCTGTGAGATGCTTCCCACAGTCTGACCAAAGCAGCGAAGTACAAAGACGTACAAAAAGCATACTGTCAGTGAGATGTGCCCACCCAATGAGCACGCAGCAGCCACAGCCCCCAAGGAGCTTCCACAGCGCAAGTGCAACGCAAAGGTGCAAGACCCATACCAAGACAGATGCTNAATGAGCACGCAGCAGCCACAGCCCCCAAGGAGCTTCCACAGCGCAAGTGCAACGCAAAGGTGCAAGACCCATACCAAGACAGATGCTAGAAAGATGGATAAACAGCAGCGCAAGACTTTGAAATAAATATGCCCCAACTCGGCCATTCCTCCGCAGATGCTGAACATTTCCATGGCGTTTCCAGATGTCCCGCACCTTTTGCTGAGACCTCAGATTTTCTTTGCTTGAATCCAACATCGGACATGACCGACAACCCACTTTAAACCATATCAATTTGCAAGAAGCCGTCCCGCAACATAATTGCATGATCCCAAAGTGAGTATTAAGAATTTTAATCATGTTTTTGACATCCATCATGTGGTGGATACTTGAGCCGGACCTGGCAAAGCCAGCCTGCTTAAAGGTTGTGAATGGATCATACTACACTCTTAAACCACTTTGTGCCCAGTTACGGTGCAAACTGCGGTCTTGGACAGACCTGTAAGTTTTTCTTCGTTCCTTAATGTTTTGACAGTGGATCCAGACTGTGATGGCAGCTGGTAGGCAGTTGAGAGGAATAGTTTCAGGCACTTCTGGGCTTTATCACAAAGCTGAGCAAGTCACAATTTTCAGCCTCAATTTCTGAGTGATTAAGGGCATTTGTGTACAAAGGCAATGGTGTATTTGCGAAGGGTCAGGGCGAAAACGTTGTCCCGTGTTGTTGTCAGCTTTCCTGTGACCAGAGTTTTCTACGGCTGGTCGGCGATTGATCTGGTCTGAGAACCGCCAAACATTCCAAACCGATTGATGGTTGAACATGTTGAACATGTTGAGAAGCCAGCGGGGTGACGCTATCCAAAGCCTGTGGGGGCCTTTTGAGTGAACCTGGGTCAAAAAAAGTACATGACATGTTCAGCCTGTGTTTGGGTTCATTGTTCCCCTTGATGTCAGTGGTTGGTCTATGTCACAGGCTATGTTGGTCTGGTGGGCCTTTGGGCGAAGTTTCCCAAAAAAAAACACACAGAGAAGGTGATCTAAATCGACACCATGTCGCAGAGCTTCAAGAGTTGACCGATGCCAAAACATTGAGAGATGGCTTTACACCTTCGTGTAACATTTCTCACCCTAGAAGTGTTGCTGGGTCTAACAAGGTCTATCAAGTGACGGATATTTTTGGGGATGCAGAGATTTAGTCATGAGAATCTTCCGTGGCAAGGACACAGTGAAGAATCAGTGAAGCATGGAGGCGATACTTTTTGGAATGACATGCTGCGGCCTAGATGGTCGCGTTGGTGGAGAACTGCCACCGCGGGAAGAGTTGCGGCGCTTGTGCCTGGGCGCCGAAGCCAGAGTGGTCAGTGCACCAAAGGAGCCATGCAATTCTCCATGGGGCGACAAGCAAAATTCTCACGGGAAGCAATGTGCTCCAGTAGTGCCCCAGTATCGCAAACTCAAATCGCTGTCACAATTTGATGCAAAGAACGTTGGTGATGCTGCAGTTCCGGTTGAGCGGGATGTTGTATCTTTACAGAATCGCGGAGTCCGGGTGAGCGGGCGAATTCCAACAGGGATCGACATGCGTTTGTCGTGTTTTTAATCGAAAAAGCCGAAAAAATGACGGAAGAACAAACCTCGCTAGTCCCTCCTGTCTGGATTTTGCAGCGAACAGTGATAGCAGTGACAGCAAGTGGAAAGGCCCAACAGAACCGAACCAAGTGGAGTATGTCGAGTGCCTGTCAATGATCCGTTCGCCGCGTGCGCTGTGTCGCAGTCAGCATTCCGAGTGCCAGTTCGGCAATGAACGTTGATGCAGCTGAGGCCCACTCACGAATCTCCACAGACATGAAAACAGTTATACCGCGTTGTGGAACAGCACCTACAACGTAAAGCTGCGGAGTTGAGAGCAGGATGGCTTCGCTGCAAGCAGAAAACCCTCTCAGGTCCAGCCTGTGGTTCAAATCTCTGCTGTTAAGGCTTGAGGTGACCAGCGGTGATTGAGTGTGCGTGACATTGTCTTGGAGTCTTGCAATTTTCAGACACACCCGTACTTGTTTAGTATGTTTCAGAAGATGGGGCAGCAACCAACATTTTCAGGGGAAGCAATGTGCGGTTGGATCTGCATTGAAAGATAGTAGAAAGCTTCTTTAGCTGAATGCCCGCACTCGCAGCAATACCGCAATTGTGGAAATCATTTTTGGCTGGCCTGTAGTCATGTGAAGCCAGCCATTTTAGGGTTTGGCAAAGCAGAGACCGGTTTCAAGATGAATTTTGCAAATAGACATTCCACATAGAAAGTACCTGTGGTGCGCGGTGTCACATTCAGCATTCTAAGTGCCAGTTCGGCATGAACGTTGATGCTGCTGAACCTCACTCAAGAATCTCCACGTGAGAACGGTTTTACCACGTTGTGGATCAGCACCTAATTGCAACTTATAGCTGCTGTAGCTGCGGAGTTCAGATCAGGATGGTTTCGCTGCATGCAGAAAACGCTCCCAGGCCCAGCCTCGAGTTCAATTTTCTGCCATTAAAATCCATTAAAGGCTTGAGGTGACCAGCGATGATTGAGTGTGTGCGACATTGTCTTGCAATATTCATGATCTTGCGACCCGGCCATGAGATCTTTGGCAAAGAGCGTTGGTTTGAGAGGCTGCATCCTGTAGTGTCTTCTTCATCCAGCGTGATACTTCAAAACCTTTGCTCAACTTTGCCGAGACAAAACGGCATCCCAAGAGTTTAAATGTGCTTGATATGTTTCAGAAGATGGGGCGATAACCAACNTGATACTTCAAAACCTTTGCTCAACTTTGCCGAGACAAAACGGCATCCCAAGAGTTTAAATGTGCTTGATATGTTTCAGAAGATGGGGCGATAACCAACATTCTCAGGGGAAGCAATGTGCGGTTGGATGTGGAGCAGAGTTCAATGCCTGTCTTGGCATTGTAAGTTCCCTTCAAAGTTTGATCATTAGCTCNCCAACATTCTCAGGGGAAGCAATGTGCGGTTGGATGTGGAGCAGAGTTCAATGCCTGTCTTGGCATTGTAAGTTCCCTTCAAAGTTTGATCATTAGCTCGCCCTTGAACTGTCGCAGCTAAGACCATATAGAGCCCCAACCGTAGTAGCCAGCTGAATTCCCATTTCCAGCAGAAGTCGGTTGCAGTTCACTTGGCAGTTGCAGATGCACCATGTATTGCTGAACATGGCCATTGAAGCTTGCGCTCTTGGAAGGGTCTCGGACCATGAGTGAGTCTCAATGTCCCCTAGCAAGGGCTGTCGCGAAGTGCCAAAAAGGTTGGCTTCGACCGNTTGAAGCTTGCGCTCTTGGAAGGGTCTCGGACCATGAGTGAGTCTCAATGTCCCCTAGCAAGGGCTGTCGCGAAGTGCCAAAAAGGTTGGCTTCGACCGACTTCAAAGACCTGAAAGGAAGCGTTTTTCTGTTCAACGCTTGCAGATGAGGAGTGAAACCACCAGCTTACAAAAGTTCCAAAGTGCAATGCCGGTGATTTTTCGTATCCAAACCGTCCCCCCCGTCTCTGGTGGCCCACAATGGCCCAGGTTGGATTGTGCGAGTCAATCCGCACGAGCCAGAAAAATATGAATCTGGTGATTTCTTGCCCTGAAGCGCCTTGGGATCTGACACCGTACCTTCGCTGAATGTCCGGAAGAGAAGCCGTCCCAAGTCTCGTCGGAGGTACTCCCGCTGCACGAATGGGTTCCGAGGTAAGGACGCTGGGATCTTGCCCTTGCAATTCACAGAGGTCCTCACGTGGTGACGGAACATGCTTCCTCCACGTTTTTCTCAATTTGCTTCCAGTTTCCTCAAATTCTCTGAGCTTCCTTGGTGCCTGTCGGGAGACCGTCAAGATTGCATAGCTTGGTGTTCTCCAATGACATCAGAGCATTTTTTGGCCACTACCAGTGTGCAGCAGGTTCTGCAGACGTGTGCAGATTCAGGGAGTCATGGAAAAACACATCAACTGAACAGGTTTTTCTCCTGAACNACCAGTGTGCAGCAGGTTCTGCAGACGTGTGCAGATTCAGGGAGTCATGGAAAAACACATCAACTGAACAGGTTTTTCTCCTGAACTCTGTGAAGTTTTAAGGTGAGAATGGTCTTGCGCATACAAACGCCCGGAATAAACAGTCAAGAGCCTATTTTGAAATACACTGAACATTTGGAATCTCCTCTCTGTGTGAAGAGGTGTGGTGGAGATACATGTTTTTGAGCTTTCGGATGATGCAACCAATGTTAGATTTTTTTTCTTGGCATTGAGCAACATGCACGGCTGTGTCAAGCTCTTCACCTCCTATACCATAGGGCCGTGTGAATAATATAATAGAAAAGAATCTGTCTGTACCTTGAATTCTTGGTGCAGCTTTTCAGACTGATTCTGGACGTCTCGGGAGTGTTGTTCAGTCTTTTTCTTTGAGATTTCTATAGATTTCTGTCCACACAGGAAGTGTGAATACTTGCAGGTGGTGGATGGTGGACCATGGGCCCATGGTGGCGCAACATCAACCCTNCTTTGAGATTTCTATAGATTTCTGTCCACACAGGAAGTGTGAATACTTGCAGGTGGTGGATGGTGGACCATGGGCCCATGGTGGCGCAACATCAACCCTACATTTGTCGCAATGTTTCGCGTCAACGCCAGTGTTTCAACAGACTCAACGTGTATGGACTGCATGGGGGTANGGCCCATGGTGGCGCAACATCAACCCTACATTTGTCGCAATGTTTCGCGTCAACGCCAGTGTTTCAACAGACTCAACGTGTATGGACTGCATGGGGGTATATACTGATGCAGGTTCCCTGTACTGGTCATGCCCAACTACAGCAGAGGTTCCCTGTACTGGTCATGCCCAACTACAGCAGAGCATGTTGAAATCTCTCCTCGTGAAGCGATATACGGATTGCATGGAACGATACATTTGCTTTTGAGCTGTCGGATGATGCAACGTCTGAAGAACTCTTGGCTTTGAGCATCACGGGCATCACGGGCATGATGCAAATGCACGGCACTGCATCGAG
>BGPT01000738.1:94097-115402 GCA_003297045.1 Symbiodinium sp. clade C Y103
CGTGGGCACGTGTGGTTTCATGAGGTGAGACTTTCAGCCGACAGATTTGAATTTGTGTTTTCGATGTCTTTCCTCCAAGGTCCATGGCGCATCAGATTTTTTTTTTTGTAATTATGCATAATATGGCTGCAGCTCAACATGTAAAGTCCCGATCCATACCCCGGACTCACAGGCGATCAATACCCTGATCCATACCCCCGATCCATACCCCCGATCCATACCCTCGATCCATACGTTTTTGAAGAGATTGAAATCATTTGAGACCATTTGTGTAACTCCTTCGTTCCATACGTCCGGATCACCGCGTAGCGATCCATACCCGTTTTTTGAGCCATAGCCATATGGTGTGCATAGGCACAATTTTCAAGATGGAACTAACANCGTTCCATACGTCCGGATCACCGCGTAGCGATCCATACCCGTTTTTTGAGCCATAGCCATATGGTGTGCATAGGCACAATTTTCAAGATGGAACTAACAGCAAAAGAATCGACAGAGTTTCGCAATCTTCCACAGGAGCGGTGTTGTTTTGCGCACCTGGCAGCTATGAGGTTCAGGGACACAAATGGCAAGCTTCATGGCCAATAGGTGAGACCATGTCAGAAAGCGTGACATTGGTGTTTGGTGTGTTTGCTCTTGAACATTCCGTATGGAAGCGTAGCAGTTTCAGAATACAATGACATCCAAAACATTACAGAACAGGGGACCACCAGTGTGCGCAAAAACAATACAATTCTGAGCTGTGTCAATCAGAAGCGAACAGTTTCAGTGCATTTTGCTTTAGTTGAAATTTCTGCTACCAGACTCAAGCCACAGAACCTGGATGATTCGACCTTTGCCCACTTTCTTTGCCCAAGTTGATGGAGTTGGAAGTGGACAAGGTGCATCTTGATCGCTGTCGCTTCAATTTCGAGAATGTTTTGCTATCTAGGGAACCATGGAGCAGTCTGAGTGATTGATTACAATGCCTCAGGCACTCAGAAAACCAACTCAATGAAGCTTTGCAGGACAGGTCGTTGCAGACGTCATCAAACAATCCCTTTCAATGGTGCAATGTCACCAATCTCATTCGTTTCTTTTGGTATTGGCCTCATTTTAAAAGTGCAACAACTTGACTTTCAGAACACCAACAAAGCTGCAGGAGTGGGTGAGTTTTTGGGGATGGGTCATGGGATCCTGTAATTTCAGTTTGATTGGGTTGGATCTCAGTGTCAGTTGTGCAATTTTTCCTGGACGCCTTCGTTTTAAGTTTCCCCTCAACAATTCTCCGGACTGTTTCCCGCGCCCTGCGGAGGTCAACAAAATCACGGCGTCCTCCATTTGGGGTGTGAGTGATGGATGCTTGGTCGCTTAGACCAAGCATGTGATGCTGGTCTCCGCAAATCTGATCATGCGGCTGTGTATGAAGCAACGCGATTTGACTTCGGACTCTGCTGGATGCTTTTCTCAGACAGGCACGCAGCCTACATGCTGCACAGAGCTCAGCCGAGACGCGCGGGGAGTAAGCTCCCTTCTCTGCTGACAATGCAAATTGAGTCGAAGTGCTTGGGAGACAGCCCAGCCCCAAGACCCAGAAGTCTCCAAAAGCTTTCGCAGTCCCTCGCAGCCCAGACGTATATCAACAGTTGAACATGTCAGCCCACATGTAGCCCATGCATGTGAATTCCCTTGTCCCTTGAAAGTTGATTCGGGTTTGATGGAGAATTGCCAGTGTTGGATGACTTTTTGGATTCTGTTGGGGCACGTGAAACCTTGTTTGAAGAGGACATGCGTGGTTCCGACGAGCACACTTGAAACATGATTTCGTCACCGATTTCAATATTGAATGTTTACTCCCATCCACTGGCTTTAGTTTGTGGAGGAGTGAGCGCATGAAAGCAGATGAAGTTTTGCGCCCTTGTTTGTCAGTCGACTAAGCGGACTTCTGTGTGAAGAGTCGGGACTGTGAGTCCTGATGGTGTTGACAGGGTATGTAAGAAGTTTAATAGCGTGGTATGCCCCCAGAGAATCCCGTGTGGAGAACAAGAGTATTTCTTTCAAGCTGAAACTGCTCTTGGAAACTGACAGAAGTAGACCGATGGAGCAGACGTCAACCCATTTCTGTGTTGTGGCAAAGGATTGCCTCAATCACCTGAACTCTGCGTGCAGAAATTGTAGGAAAACCAACCAGGCAGTCAATTGGCAATGCAGCAGCTAGTTCCCTCACAGCTAGCAGAGCAGGTCGACCGGATTGAACAAAAACCGTCTCAGAAACTACCAGGGATTCATGCACGCCTGTGCGGAGCAAGTTCCCTATCCTATTTGCACAAAGTGAGTTGAAGTGCTCGGAAGACACCCCAACCTCAAGATTGAGAAGCCTCCCATAGCTTCTGGAGTCCTTCGCAGTGAAGGGCCCAGACCTACTGAAAGTTGGAGATAATAGCCCGTATGCAGCCATTTGAAGAGTGAGTGATTTGGGTTTGGTAGGGAATCTGCAGTGCTGGATGATTTCGAGAGTTTAGAAAAGTCACCAGAAGCGGGACGTCATCACGAGGGGTACAGCGCTTGCCAAAGTCACCAGCCAAACAGCAATCTTCCTGCAGGCATTGTTTCTCGCGTACCATGACTCAGAAACATGAAATGACTTTCGTTCATCTAAGGGTCCTTGAAGCGTGCACAGCCGTTCTTGCCCGAGCTGACTCTTGCTGAGATAAGACAGCCATCTCAAAAATGTGGAAGCTGCAACGGTCCAAAGCAGGAGAGCCTAAAATCTAAGAGTTGTAATGGCCCTCACCAGGAAGGGCCAATGTCCTGGGTTGGAGCAGTTTACAGACAACTTACGTGCCATGGTATGCAATTGTTGAACATGTGGTTGTCAGGGGAGAGGCACTTTACAGGCATGCAGGAGATCATTTCATAGAGGTCTTGTACCTGCTTTCGGGGTGCGAACGGAGGACCATTGTATAGATAGTTTTCTCTATCANAGGCACTTTACAGGCATGCAGGAGATCATTTCATAGAGGTCTTGTACCTGCTTTCGGGGTGCGAACGGAGGACCATTGTATAGATAGTTTTCTCTATCAAATGCCACCGTAAAGCATGCTAGTAAACAATCACTGGGCTACATCCGAACTCATTCTGCCAGACGGGTTCATCTTTTGCCTTCGAGAACGCCCCTGAGTGCACTTGACCGTAATCCAAACTGTGCTGGTGCGAATCCCTAAGCCATTGGCAGAACGGCTGCAAGAGCCTGGTATGGCCTTGGCCGACATCTTGCTTCTTTTGCAAACCAACCCACGGATGATGACCCAAGTAAGTTGTGAAGTTGACATTCAACCATGTCAAGCCTGGTTCCAACCGACCAACCCAGAAGCAATCCCAAGGACTTGTGCCAGGACGGACAGTCAACTGCCAACGCAGGCAACGTTGCGGGTTCAACACATCAGGGAAATCATTTAGCAATTTGAGGTAAGGCTCAAAATCATGGATCTACTAGCAGCTTCTCAGGAAGGAATTGGGCGATGATTTCTNGGTTCAACACATCAGGGAAATCATTTAGCAATTTGAGGTAAGGCTCAAAATCATGGATCTACTAGCAGCTTCTCAGGAAGGAATTGGGCGATGATTTCTGGGGTTGAGTACCTTCGCAGGGTGTATTTGGATCCATCAAGGTCAGATGAGTTCCGTCAAAAACCTGGGGTTTGCCTTTTTGGAGGCTTTTGAGACATTGCTGTCCCCGCCACTTTTTTAGTCTTCATCTTGAGAACCCATCCTGCACCTGACTGCGGCTGCTTAAGTGCTTGTTTTTTCAATTTTGATTGGTCCTGCGCAGTGAACGATAGTAGAAACCATTTGTGTAGATATACTTTTCGTTAACCCTTCTGGTTGAACCATAACAAAGAGCTCCTACCCAAGATATGCTGTCGATTGACTCTGTGCATGGAGCGACGGATGGAAACCTTCCACTCAGATTTTTGTTGACCCTGCCATTGAAAGATAACAGAAACCTTCTGCTCTGCGATGGTTTTGGTTGATCCCTTTAGTTGAATGCCCGCGCTCGCAGAAAGACCGGAATTGTGGGAATCATTCCTGGCTAGCCTGCAGTCATATGGAGCCAGCCATACACAGCAAAAAACCTGCATTTTCTGTTTCTTGGCCGTGGCCCCGAACGATAACCAGAACGATAACCCGAACGATAGCCGAACGATAACCAAAAATGCAATTCTAGAGTTACGCAAAGCAGAGACAGGTTTCAAGATGAATTTTGTGAATGGACATTCCACATAGAAAGTACCTGTGGTGCGCGGTGTGAAGACCACATTGAGTAATCCTGAGATGCTTTTCAAGTTTTAACTTCCATACGCGGGTGCAAGAGCAAAGTGCCTGTGAGATGCTTTCCACCTTCATTCAAGCTACTGCAAAAAAAGTGTCAAACCAAACTGCCTGTGAGATGCTTCCCAGAGTCTGCCCAAAGCAGCGAAGTACAAAGACATACAAAAAGCATACTGTCAGTGAGGTGTGCCCACCCAATGAGCACGCAGCAGCCACAGCCCCCAAGGAGCTTCCACAGCGCAAGTGCAACGCAAAGGTGCAAGACCCATACCAAGACAGATGCTNAATGAGCACGCAGCAGCCACAGCCCCCAAGGAGCTTCCACAGCGCAAGTGCAACGCAAAGGTGCAAGACCCATACCAAGACAGATGCTAGAAAGATGGACAAACAGCAGCGATAGACTTTGAAATAAATATGCCCCAACTCGGCCATTCTTCCGCAGATGCTGAACATTTCCATGGCGTTTCCAGATGTCCCGCACCTTTTGCTGAGACCTCAGATTTTTTTGCTTAAATCCAACATCGGACATGACCGATAACCCACTTTAAACCATAACAATTTCCAAGAAGCCGTCCCACAACATAATTGCATGATCCAAACATGAGTGTAGTGTTTTTCAATTAGGTTTTTGACATCCATCAGATTATCGGCAAATTTCCAGTATGTGAGCCGAACATCCGTCAACGCTTTGCCAAAGCTTCTCGGAAGATCCGCGAAAGCCTCGACTAGCTGGGATGGCCCCTGGGGCCCTTGCCCACATCAAATTCTTCAGGGAAGCGTCGGAAGCGTTGGCTTGGCACAGATTTTGCATGACTCTTCAGTTTTGCGCCAAGCGTCTTCTTCATCTTCGTCAGTGATGAAACTTCCAATTCGCGACCACAGCTATACCTGCAATACATTGCAATACCAATTCTGTTGCGAGAATGTTTGGGCATATGTTTTTCAATATGTGTTTCAAAGCAGGGGTTTCTTTTACTTTTCAGGAGCTCTCTGCAAAAGCTCGAGGAAGTAAGTTGTAGACACACAGATGCCGTGGAGGGTCAATCATGTCGGCACACGGATGCAAAATGACCAAAATAGCCACTATAGCTAAGCTGCAGCATTTGTATTTTTGATAGGAACACAATTCAGGAGCTCCACTGTTTCTTCCTGAAACCACACATATCAGATTTGCCGTTCATTTTAACCTTGACAAAGACATCATTTGTTCTTTCATGAATGATACGGCGAGGAAAAGAATTGCGAGCCATCTTCAGCACCTCTCTTCTGTTTTCCAAGTCGCCCTCTAAAGACTCTTTTGCGATTGCCCTGGGAAGTCAGAGATTTAGACAGTGGAACTTCAACTCTTGCGAAGACAAAATCCTCAATGGTTGGCAGGTGGGGGAAGCTTTGGGGAGCCCGGTCCGAGAGGCTACCCGGTAGGCTACCCTATACATCCTGCACTGTCTTCAACGTGATACTCCAAAGCCTTTGCTCAACTTTGCCGAGAAAAAACTGCATCCAAAGTGTTTATAATGTGGGTTTGTCTGAAAGGGTACTCCAAAATCCAATGGTTTATAATCATGTTCCCATTTAACTTGCCATTTTCAGGGTGCACACCATTTTCAGACACACCCATACAGTACTTGTTTAGCATGTTTCAGAAGGTGGGGCAATAAGCAACAATCTCATTAATAAGTAATGTGCGACTGGATGTGGAGCAGAGTTCAAGGCTCTTCGTGGAAGTGCTTGCACAGGCCAGCATGAAAGCATTTTTGAGACCTTGCAAGACAAGACAAAGCAAGAACCCGGATCCTTGAACGATCACTTTAAAGCAGGTGTTGTGTTGAAGGACCATCTTTTGATGAAACGACCACTTTCCCTTCGAACCCCTGCTGGGCCAAGGTGAGAACTTGAGACCCTGTTCGAACAGTGTTCGAACATTTTTTTTCGAACCAAGCCAGTCCAAAACGTCGAATTAAAGTGGTTGTTTGCTTGGGAAAAAGTGGATGTTGCTTGTATCAAAGTGCATGTTGTTGGTAAAAAAGTGAATGTTTCGAAAACCGCAAGTTTCGAACAACAGAGCACACTACCTTTTCGAACGCGTGCTGCAACCAAAATGTTGATCCAATATTTGGGCAACTTTGCGGTCTGAGCCATGCAAAGTGCATGGCATCATGTTCATCCATGATTGAGCCGGCCCACGTAAAGCACATGATAAGCACATGTTTACTCATGTGCCCAGCCTTTCCCGATGGTTGGGTTTCACGGGCCAAACTGGGGCCCAAAAGTTTGGGGGTTTCACAGGCCTAGGCGCAACTGCCCTGGGCTAATTCAAACACGGGCTATTTCTACATGATTTGCATAATGTTCGAAACCCGAACAGTTCAAACAGCCACTTTTTCTTGAAACGATCAAATCTGACTTAAACTTCACATTCGATCACTTTAAAGTGGATGTTTCAGGTTCCAGGATTGAAGGTCAACTTTGCTTGGTTTGCACAAGAAGCAAGATGTCGGCCAGGGCCATACCAGACTCTTGCAGCCGTTCGCCTGGGATTCACACCAGCACAGTTTGGATTACGGTCCCATCCTCGCAAAGAGAGTCCAGTATAGAGGATTCCAATGATGCAGTGGACGCGGATGCTGTCACAGATTGTACATGATTGTTCAACGAGTTTTGCTCCAAGCCTGGCCCACCCACGAAACAGCAATTTTGATACGCATGTGTCAGATGAACCCTTCTCTATTCCTCATCGCCTCTGACCCCCAGATCAGTGATGAAACTTCCAATCCATGTGTTGCCACAGCAATAAATCCTGCAATACCAATTCCGTTGAAAGAATGCTTGGGAACAAATGTTTCAACCTGTGCTGCAATACCAAAGACACGCTTTTGTTTTACTTTTCAGGAGTTTTCCGCGAAAGCTCGCGAAGGTTTGCCCAGAAGATATCGTCCTTGCGTTCTCAAAAGGGTCCACCAAACGAAGCCTGTTAGGAGGACATTCTTAAGGTGTGTGCGGAGGCACCCTTCCCAATAAAGCCGGTCTTGCAATCGCTCGTGTGACCCATGTGTGGCTTTTTGGAAATCGGATGACCCCAAGGCCAACCACATTCAACCAGAACCTCTCCGGCTTCTTCTGTCCCAACTCCAGCAGAACCTCAAATCGCTGTCACGATTTGATGCAAAGAACCTGCTACTGGAGACAGCTTTGGGACACACCTCCAAGTCTAGTTTGGGAAAGCCCTTTGGAGACCCTCCTGTAAGGACTCTGCAGCGAACAGTGATAGCAGTGACAGCAAGTGGAAAGGCCCAGCAGTACCGAACCACGTCGAGTATGTCGAGTGAGAAATGAATGATCCGTTGATGATGCTGCGGTTCCGTACGTTCGCTGCGTGGGCTGTGTCGCATTCAGNCGAACCACGTCGAGTATGTCGAGTGAGAAATGAATGATCCGTTGATGATGCTGCGGTTCCGTACGTTCGCTGCGTGGGCTGTGTCGCATTCAGCATTCTGAGTGCCAGTTTGGCAATGAACGTTGATGCTGCTGAACCTCACTCAAGAATCTCCAGATGAGAACGGTTTTACCGCGTTTTGGAACAGCACCTACAAAGTATAGCTGTGCAGAAAACGCTCCCAGGCCCACCCTCCAGTTTAGATTTCTGCTAAAAAGGCTTGAGGTAACCAACAGTGATTGAGTGTGTGCGACATTGTGTTGCGATAAGCAAGATCTTGCGATCCGGCCATGAGAGCTTTTCCAGATAGCGTTGGTTTGAGAGGCTATCCTGTACATCCTGTACTGTCTTCATCGAACATGATACTCTAAAACCTTTGCCCATCTTTGCCGAGACAAAACTGCATCCGGAGTGTTTGAATCTGTTGAACACGTTTCAGAAGTTGGGGCGAGAACGTTATGCAATGACCAACATTCTCAGGGAAGCAACGTGCGGTTGTAGAGAAAACCTCCGTCCTGAAGGCTCAGTTTAGTAAGGATTTGGACTGGGGTAAAACGTATGAAAGTTCCCTTCAACGTTTGATGATTTGCTCCACCTTGAACTGTTGCAGCTAAGACAATTTTAGAGCCAGCCGTTGTAGCCAACTGAATTCCCATTTCGATTGAAGCAGAAGTCGGTTGCAGTTCAGTTGGCAGTTGCCGATGCACCATGTATTGCTGAACATTGTGGCTGGTGAAGCTTGGGCTCTTGGAAAGGTCTCAGACAATGAGCCCACCAAGGTGAATGGGCCGTGTGGGCCGATCTGTTGTGTGATCAATTCTGTTGCGGGATGTAACAAAGTGTGACGCCTCCCAGTGCAGGACTTTGTCCAACAAAAGCAGGCAGCAGCATTAGCGCGCTGTAGCCAAATTAGTTCCGTGCACAGGGCGCTAATTTTAGCATGTTCCAACGGCTCTGGCGAAGTGCCAAAAAACGTTGGCTGAACTTCAAAGACCTGAAAGGAAGCGCTTTTTGCATTCAGCACTTGCAGATGAGGAGTGAAACCACAAGCTTCCAACGGTTCCAAAGTCTGCTGGTGATTTCTTGCCCTGAAGCGCCTTGGGACCTGACACCGTACCTTTGCTGAACCGGAAGAGACGCCGTCCCAAGTCTCGTCGGAGGTGCTCCCGCTGCCCGAATGGGTGCCAAGGTAAGGACGCTGGATGACGCTAGGATCTTGCCCTTGCAATTCACAGAGGTCCTCATGTGGTGACGGAACATGCTTCCTCCACGTTTTTCTCAATTTGCTTCCAGTTTCCTCAAATTCTCTGAGCTTCTTTGGTGCCAGTCGGGAACCCATCTAAGATCACATATAGCTTCATGTTCTCCAAAGACATCAGAGCATTTCTTGGCCACTACCAGTGTGCAGCAGGGTCTGCAGACGTGTGCAGATTCAGGGAGTCATGGAAAAACACATCAACTGACGTCAACTGAACAGGTTTTCTCCTGAACTCTGTGAAGTTCTTGAGGTGATAATGGGTTTGCACAATCAAGTGCCTGCTGTTTTTTTCTATCCAAAATGAACATTTGGAATTCCCCCCTCTGCGTGAAGAGGTGTGGTGGAGATCCATATGTTTTTGAGCTTTCGGATGATGCAACCAATATTTGATTTTTTTCTTGGCTTTGAAATGCACGACTGTGTAAAGCTTCTGGTCTCCCATACCGTGGGGCCGTGGGAATAACATAGAAAAGAACCAGTACCTCGAATTCTTGGTGCAACTTCTCAGATTGATTCTTGACGTCTCGAGAGTGTTTTTCACTTTTTTCTAGGAGATTGCTGTCCACACAGGGTGTGTGAATACTTGCAGGTGACCGGTGGTGGAACATGGGCCCATGGTGGCATATGGTGGCGCAACATCAACCCTACATTCTTCGCAATGTTTCGCATCAACACCAGTGTTTCGATCCACCGAGCTTGGACAATTGCTTTCTTGTCGCATGTCGCAATGAAGGAGGTGGAACCGCCTTTGGACCTGAGCGGTCAAAATAGTCGTTGTAGCCGATGCGAGGTTTGTGTGATCGCATTTCGGTTTGCTTGAAAGTAGGGTACCCCCAAGTTCCATGGTTATTGTACGCTTACCATCATTTTCAATCATTTTCATTCATTCTCAATTTCAAACCTGTTAAAATATGTCAAAAATTGTCAAAATATGTCAAAATGGCAATGTCAGGAGTATCCACCCATTTTGGAGGACCCCAGGTGTTGGGTGGGCGCGTGTGCTTTCTGTCATGAGGTGGGATTTTCAAAAAATCCTCCAGATTTGCATTTGTGCTTTCGATGCCATTCCTCCAAGGTCCACAGTGCACTAGATTTGGACGTAAGTATACATATATATATATATAATATATATACATACAGTTTTTTTTGGATGTTTGTTTGATGTTGTTTGTTCTTGCAGCATAGGCACAGTTTTTCACATGGAACACACAGCAAAACCATCGACACACGTGGGAATTTTTTCTTCCACAGGAGCTGCGTTGTTTTCCTCACCTGGCAGCTTTGAGGTTCAGGGAAATGGCAAACTCATGGCCAACAGGGGTGACCAAGTCGGAAAGAGTGAGATTGGTGTTTAGTCTTTAACATTCACCATAGAAACGTAGCGGAGCAGGAGGCCACAAGTGTGCGCAAAAAGCAATACAGTTCGGAGCCGTGTCAATCAGAAGCGAACAGTTTCAGTGCATTTTGCTTTGGTATTTGAAACTGCTACCAGACTCAAGCCACAGAACCTGGATGATTCGACCTTTGCCCACCTTTTTTGCCCAAGTTGATGGAGTTGGAAGTGGACAAGGTGCATCTTGATCGTTGTCGCTCCAATTTTGACAATGTTTCGCTATCTAGGGAACCATGGAGCAGTCTGGGTGATTGGTTACATGTTTTTTTCATCACATGTTTTGTATGGAGGCACTCAGAAGACCAGCTCGATGAAGCTGTGCAGGACAGGCCGTTGGAGACGTCATCAAACAATGCCTTTCAGTGAAATTTCAACAATTTCATTTGTTTCTGCTGGTATTAGCCTAATGTGACGAGGGCAAACACAACCGCTTGACTTTCAGAACAAAGTAAACAAAGCTGCAGGAGTGGGTGAGTTTCGGGGTATGGTCATCGGATCCTGTAATTTTAGCCTCATCGGGTTGGATCTCAGGGTCAGTTGTGCAATCCGTTCGCTACAGTTCAAACGTTGAATGTAACAAGCGAGTACGCAATCTTTCCTGCACCAGTTCCTAACAATTGGGCTGCAGAGTGATCTTTGTCACCTTGATGTTGCAAACACAAATCGGATTTACGATTGGTGTGAAGACAGCTTCAACTCACACTCTGGGCCTATGGGTATATTACAAACAAAAGCGTAAATCCAAGCTCGCCCATGCCTCCTTCCCACCTGTTTTCATCCCAGCTATCTCCTGTTTCACCATGTTTTACACTTCCCTTCTATTTTTCGTTGCCTACCCTTCGTCTTAAGTTTTCCCCTTAGAAATTCAGCGGGCTGTTTTCCCGCTTTACCCTGAGGAAGTCAGCCAAAAAATCATCGTGCTCTCCATTTGCGAGTGAGTGAGTGGTGTTTGCTGAGTGGCGTAGACTGTAACATGTGATGCTGGTCATCACGAATCTGACCATTCGGCTGTGTATGAAGAAACCTCCAGAGGTGATTTGACTTCGGATTCTGCTGGACGCCATTCTTAGACGGAAGCACACAGCCTGTGCAGGCCTGTACTACCAGCTATACAGAATGCTCAACCGACGCATGGGGGGGATTAAGTTCCCTTTTCTGCTTACAATGCAAATTGAGTTGAAGTGCTTGGAAGACAACCCAACCCCAAGACCCAGAAGCATCCAAAAGCTTTCATAGTCCTTTGCAGCCCAGACTCATCGAAAGTTGAACATGTCAGCCCACATGTAGCCCATGCATGTGAATTCCTTTGTCCTTGAAAGTTGATTCGGGTTTGATGGAGAATTGCCAGAACTGGATGGTTTTCTGGAAGAAAGTCCCTGAATGGCAGCGTAGTCACCATCCAAACAGCCCGCAAGCTTTGCGCAGGCATTTGCTTTTGGAACATACTCAATCACCATGATTTCCATTTATTCTAATCCATGCCAAGCAGATTTAACAAGTTTGAAGAGGACATGCGAGTTTCCAACAAGCGCGCTAGAAATCTGATCTGGTCAAGGATTTCAAGACCTGAATGTTTATCCTTATCCACTGGTGTTTGCCTTGGGGAGGAGTGAGCCCATGAAAGCACATGAACTTTTGCGCCCTTGGTTGTCAGCCGACTAAGCAGATTTCTGTGTGGGGAAGAGTCGGGACTGTGAGTCCTGATGAAGGTGACATGGTATTCAAGAAATTTCATGTGGACATCCTGCCAAAGCAAAACTATGCCCCCCCAGAATTCCTTGTGGAGAACAACAATATTTGTTTCAATATTTCTTTCAAGCTGAAGCTGCTCCTGGCAACTGACAGAAGTAGAGCGATGGCGCAGATGTAAGCCTCTTTCTTCCGTTTTCGCAAAGGGTTGCCTCATGGACTCACGATCACCTGAACTCTCCGTGCATGAAACTCGTCATGTGGTCACATTGCCATGTTGCCAATCCTAGCTGTGCTGGCTTTGCCATTTCCAGCTACTCCCTAGGCCCTAGGCCCTTAGGTTCGCCCAAAAAGTATCGGAACTTTCAGCATGCTGAAGGAGATCGCCAGATCATTGTGCTCTCAAAAAAGGTCCATCAAACATTCGCCAGCAGGCCAGCCATTTTGTGGTGAGTTTCCAGGGCCATTTGGTGTTTTCTCATGTTTTTCCCTTCGGAACAGCTTCAAGTAGCATGGTTCACTGTATGGGCCGCAGGCCGGCTGTTGGATAGACTTCTCAGCAAAGCAAACAGGACGATTGCCCTAGGCCGGTCATGATCGTCATCATACCGAAACTTTTGATTGAATTTTCACGCCTTGGTCCAGTCAAGTCAACTCAAGGTCCTCTCTATGCGTGATGCAAGAAACTTCTCAGGAGGACATTTGGTGATGTCGCCATCCAACCCCAACGGATTGCCTCTGCAATGGCCCCCAGAAATTGTAGGAAAAGCAGTCAAGCATTCAATTGGCAATGCAGCCAGTTCCCTCACAGCTAGCAAACCCAGGTGGTATGGGCCCTTTTGTATTGGTACAAATTGAATTCGGGTGCTTGGAAGACAGGCCAACCACAAGACCCAGAAGCAGCCGAGGGCCCGAACCTATCGAAAGTTGAACACGTCAGCCCACATCACCATCTCCACCACTTGGATCTAATTCGTGCCAAGAAGGTTCCTTGAAGCGTGGCCCAGCAATTCTCGCGGCAAGTTGCTGATGGTATGGCCCTTGCCGACATCTGGTTTCTTGTGCAAGTCAAATCATGGATGGTGACCCAAGTAGGTTGTGAAGCGGACATTCAACGATGTCATGTCTGGTTCCACCCAGAAGCAATGCCAAGGACTTGTGCCAAGATGGACAATCAACTGGCAATGCAGCCAACTGACTTGTGGCCCTTTCCCTCTGAAAGCACTTAATCACAATTATGTTTGCCCACCACTGGTGCTAGAGAAATGGGGCTGGAGTTTAACAGGGTCTCTGACGCAAGCAACATTTTTGATTCATGGCGCCACAGCCTTTTCGCCTGCATTGATTGTGTTTAGCAAAGGCTTTGTGCAAAGCAAAATCACCAGAATATGCCAGAATGCAAGTCCCATCAAGTCCTAATGATGTGAGGTTTTGTGACTTGAGGTGTGTTCCAGACTCTCCAGACTACAGAGACTACATTCAAGACTCTGAAGTTTCTGCCATATGCGTGTATTGTGACACAGTTGGGAGCGTCTCACAAGGTCCGCAATTCGTCGACAGAATTCGCAATACGCAATGCGCATATTCTGGGGACACATTACATACGTCCGATCATCCAGTCATCTTTTTTCTCTGCCAGGCTTGTTTCATGAACTTGACATGTCCAGCCCAAAAAGCAGAGTTTCAAAATCTTTGATCGTAGATTGTGCAGAAGTTGGCTATGAGGCCAAAATTGAGACAAACATTTCGAAACGGATCCAACTTGGTTGTCCAACCTCTTGGTTTCGTCAAGGGTCAACCATGTTGGCACACAGGTGCAAAATGACCGCTATACTTAAGCTGCAGCTCCTGTATTTTTGATAGGAATATATACACTTCAGGAGCTCCACTGTTTGGTCCTGAAAATGGAGCATAGCCGATTTGCCGTTCATTTCAACCTAGACGAAGATATCGTTTTTTCTTTCATGAATGACAGGGCAATGTCGACCATTCATGCTAAGCTCGTTGATGCTATGTCGACCATTCATGCTAGGCTCCTTGACCGAGAAGCGAGAGAGGGCTCCGCAGGTCCCTCAAGCCCGTTTGCCTGTGACCAGAGCTCTCAGTGCGATCCAAAGGGACAGTTTGATGGAATAGTAGCGTGGGTCTTGAATGGACAGCATGTGCAGTGCTTCAGAAAGTTGCTGNTCACAAGGCACAATTGCGGAGCAGGGTGCTGCACGTGGATACTTGAGCCCGAGAGACCCTGGGAAAGTCAGCCTGCTTATGCCTGTGAATGGATGATACGACGCTCATAAACCACATTGTTTCTAGTTGCAGTGCAAAATGCGGACTTAGACAGGCAGACCTGTAAGTTCCATTTCCTTAATGTCCTGACAGTGGATCCAGACTGTGATGGCAGGTGGTAGGCAGTTGAGAGGAATAGTTTCAGGCACTTCTGGGTTNACCTGTAAGTTCCATTTCCTTAATGTCCTGACAGTGGATCCAGACTGTGATGGCAGGTGGTAGGCAGTTGAGAGGAATAGTTTCAGGCACTTCTGGGTTTTATCCCAAACCTGAGCAAGTCACCATTATCAGCCTCAATTTCTGAATGATTAAGGATGATCAAGGGCATTTATGTACAAAGGCATTTGTGCATTTGAGAAAGGTCAGGGCGAAAACGTTGTCCCATGTTGTTGTTGGCTTTCCTGTGACCAGAGTTTACTGCGGGATCTAAATCAACATGTTGTAGAGCTTCAAAAGTCGACCGATGCCAAAAAATTGAGAGATGGCTTTACACCTTCGTGTAACATTTCTCAGCCTAGAAGTGTTGCTGGCTCTCTCAAGTGAGTACCGATATTTTTGGGGATGCAGAGATTTCGACAAGAGTGGAACTTCAACTTTTCAGTCAAGGCAAGTCAAGGTCCTCTATGCTGCAAGGACATTCAGTGGTGTCGTCTTTTGATCCCAACAGATTGCGTTTGCAATGTCCCCCACACGGCAAGGAACAGAATTACGAACATTTGCGAACCATCTTCAGCAACTCTCTTCTCTCATCACGCCAGCAAGAAATGACGAATGTGGCATCGCTCAAAATTCACCCCGTGCCCGTTTGCTTGTGACCAGAGCTCTCAGTGCGATCCAAAGGGACAGTTTGATGGAATAGTAGCGTGGGTCTTGAATGGACAGCATGTGCAGTGCTTCAAAAAGTTGCTGAGCCTCGCTCAGATAAGAAAGCCATGTCACAAGGCACAATTGCGCAGCAGGGTGCTGCACGTGGATACTCGTACCTTCGTGCAAGTTGTCCGCCTCAAAGACTTAGGCACAACAGCAATGATGATCGCAGCCGGCAACAAGGCCAGAGCTGGCAGTGCGCCTTCAAAGGCCAGCCTGACTATTCCATGTGAGCAGCCGCCGAAACCCCCAAGTGGCGATTTGAAGGGCCATTAAACTAAGTTGGCCCCGCAAAAGCTAAAACCATGTTCGCAAAAGACAGGGCCAACAAAAACACCACAAGTGCAGAAGAATACTATAGTGAGAGATTTGTTGCCCTTTCATCAACAACATGTTTTGCTACTCGACACATCAGGTTTGTTGTTGCCCGCTCAATGACCTTGGCGATTCAGCAACCTCGCTAAGGGGTCTGGCTGGCAGCCGGCCCCTTTTGCCAAGTCCCCCAAAAAACAAGCTTTCTGGCTTTCGCTCAATGCAAATCAAGNACCTCGCTAAGGGGTCTGGCTGGCAGCCGGCCCCTTTTGCCAAGTCCCCCAAAAAACAAGCTTTCTGGCTTTCGCTCAATGCAAATCAAGGACGTGACAGGCGGCTGGACCTCACTGAGTGGTTTGGCGGCCGGCCAGCCCCCTCAGCAATGTTTCCAAACCGGGGGCCCTGAAAAGTGATCTTTCGAGCCCTGATTTAAGCTTGGCTTTGCCACTCGTTCTGCATTTTTTTCAAGATTGTTTTCGGCATTTTGGTCGGCCCTGAAAGATTCGCGAAAGCTTTTGCAAAGATTTGCTTCCGCGAAAGCTCGCGAAAGAGATTTTCAAGGCTCAAAATCCTGGTTTTAAAATATTTGTTTAGATAGCCTCCTCAGATTATCAGACGGGATTCTTTTCAGGAGTCTTCCGGGAAAGCTCGCGAAAGTAGATTTCAGACACATGGATGCCGCGAAAGGAAAGAATCCACGCCGCGAAAGGTTCGCAAGAGCGAATAGTGGCAACAGCTCATGTTGTTTTTTGGTACCCGTTTCCCCTTTGACACCTGAGTAGCCATAGAGGATCACTGGTCGCATCGTACCTTCGTGCAGTCTGTCCGCCTGAAAGAGGCAGTCACCAGGGAGCAACAGCAATCATGAACGCAGTGTGCCTTCAAAGGCCAACCTAGCTATGCCATGTCGGTTCCCTCAAGGGTCAACAATGTTGGCCGACTGACAATTTTGTTGGCAGGGCGAAGCTTTGAGGAACTCCATGCGTATGCGGTAAGCCAGGTACGATAGTTTTGCCAAGGCTCTCTTCGTGGAAGCAATACTTGCACAGGCCAGCGTGAAAGCGCTTTGAGACCTTGAAAGACAACACAATGCAAGAAGGTGTGCGCGGAGGCACCCTTCCGAATAAATCCGGTCTTGCAGTGGCCTATTGGAAATCAAATGACGCCAATGAAGCCAACCAGAACGAACCTCTCCAGCTTCTTGTGTCCCAACTCCAGTAGCACAACCTGAAATTGCTGTCATGCAATCTCAGTTTTCGCCGTTCTATGAAATTGCCCATGTTTTCAGAGTTTCCCACTCCAAAAAATGGTTGAACAAGCATTGTTTTATTTGGAAGACTGAGCAGTTTGGGAATACGCCTTGGCGCCTAGCAATCAGAGATCCATTGTGTGCATGCAAGTTGCATTGAAACGACTGGTACAGGAGCCATCAAAAACCTCCACAGCCAGGATTCTACCAGGTCAGTGGTGTACCAATACATGACCCAACAGCGCCTTCCTTATAGTGATCATGCCCTGCTTGGCCAGCTCACTCGGTGCCCTGTGCAGAGGCGCCCTCCGGCGCCCTTCCCTGTGGTGATATTTGCGACTGTTAAAGGTAAAACACACACACACACAGGTCAAATATATCATTAAAAAATGTGCAACACATACTCTATGAATACACACCGAAACTAGAAGTCAGCCTAAACTGTTGGATGATGTTCCTTTCCTTTGAATGGCCATGTTGGGAACCCAACATTTCGGGTTCCCATGGAATTTGGATGTGGGGCCTAAATTGGAAGCCATCAGAGGGGGTAATGACCTGACACGCCTGTCACCCTGTACATCCTCTAGTGTCTTCTTCGTCGAACGTGATACTTCAACTTTGCCGAGACAAAACTGCATCCGAAGCGTTCAAATGTGTTGAGCATGTTTCAGAAGATGGGCTCAGTAATGTGCGATGTGGAGCAGAGTTCAATGCCTGTCTTGTACTTGCAAGACGCACGAAAGTTCCCTTCAACGTTTGATGATTTGCTCCACCTTGAACTGTCGCAGCTAAGACCATATAGAGCTAGCCGTTGTAGCCAGCTGAATTCCCATGTCCGGCAAGAGTCGGTTGCAGTTCACTTGGCAGTTGCAGATGCACCATGCATTGCTGAACATGGCCGGTGAAGCTTGGCTCTCGGAAAGGTCTCGGACCATGAGTCGGTGTCTCAATCCTCCAGTGGCTGTGGCGAAGTGCCAAAAAAGTTGGCAGTTGCGGAGGCACCCTTCCCAGCAAGGCCGGTCTTGCGATCGCTCGTGTGGCCCGCGTGTGGCTTTTTGAAAACCAAATGACCCCAACGCCAACCGCATTTAACCAGAACCGCCAGAACCTCTCCAGCTTTTTGTGTCCCAACTCCAGTAGTGCGACTTCAAATCGCTGTCACGATCTGATGCCAAGAACTTGCTACTGGAGACAGAAACGACTGCTTCTGGAGAAAGAAAACAGCTTTGGGACACAGCTCCAAGTCTAGTTCCGGGAAGCCTCTTGGAGTCCCTCCTGTACATATGCTGCAGCGAACAGCGATACAAGTGACAGCAAGTGGAAAGGCCCAGCAGTACCGAACCACGTCCAGTAGGTCGAGTGCCTGTCAATGATCCGTTGATGATGCTGCAATTCCGTACGTTCCCTGCGTGGGCGGTGTCACATTCAGCATTCCGAGTGCCAGTTCGGCAATGAACGTTGATGCTGCTGAACCTCACTCAAGAATCTCCTGATGAAACCAGTTTGACCGCGTCGTTTTGGAACAGCACTTACAACGCATAGCAGTGGAGTTCAAAGCAGGATGGCTTCGCTAGAAACAGAAAACACTTCCAGGTCTATTCTCCGGTTCAAATCTCTGCGATTAAGGCTGACCAGCGGTGATTAAGTGTGTGTGACATTGTCTTGCAATATTCGAGATCTTGCGAGCATGCCATGAGACCTTTTGCAGACAACGTTGGCTTGAGAGGCTACCCTGTACATCCTCCAGTCTCTTCTTCGTCGAACGTGATACTTCAACTTTGCCGAGACAAAACTGCATCCGAAGTGTTCAAATGTGTTGAGCATGTTTCAGAAGATGGGCTCAGTAATGTGCGATGTGGAGCAGAGTTCAATGCCTGTCTTGTACTTGTAAGACGCATGAAAGTTCCCTTCAACGTTTGATCATTCGCTCCACGTTCAAACTGTCGCAGCTAAGACCATATAGAGCCAGCCGTTGTAGCCAGCTAAATTCCCATGTCCAGCANCATTGCTGAACATGGCCGGTGAAGCTTGGCTCTCGGAAAGGTCTCGGACCATGAGTCGGTGTCTCAATCCTCCAGTGGCTGTGGCGAAGTGCCAAAAAACTTGGCTTAGACCGACTTCAAAGACCTGAAGAAAGGAATCGTTTTTTCTGTTCAACACTTGCGAACGACGAGTGAAACCACCAGCTTCCAACGGTTCCAAAGTGCAACGCCGGTGATTTTTGGTATCCGAACCGTTCCCCCGCTCTCTGGTGGCCCACAATGGCCCAGGTTGGATTGTGCGAGTCAATCCGCACGAGCCAGAAAAATATGAATCTGGTGATTTCTTGCCCTGAAGCGCCTTGNCTGGTGGCCCACAATGGCCCAGGTTGGATTGTGCGAGTCAATCCGCACGAGCCAGAAAAATATGAATCTGGTGATTTCTTGCCCTGAAGCGCCTTGGGACCTGACACCGTACCTTCGCTGAATTTTCGGAGGAGAAGCCGTCCCAAGTCTCGCCGGAGGTGCTCCCGCTGCACGAATGAGTGCCGAGGTAAGGGTGCTGGGATCTTTCCCGTGCAATTCACAGAGGTCCTCATCGGGGTGAGGAAACATGCTGTGGAGCTTCCACATTTTTTCTCAATTTGCGTCCAGTTTCCCCAAAGTCTTTGAACTTCCTTGGTGCCTGTGCAAAAACCGTCAAGATCACATAGCTTCATGTTCTCCAAAGACATCAGAGCATTTTTTTGCCACTCACAGCGTGCAGCAGGGTTTGCAGATGTGTGCACATTCAGGGAGTCGTTTAAAAAAAACACCTCAACTGACCAGGTGTTTTTCCTGAACTCTGTGAAGTTTTTAGGTGAGAATGATTTTGCGCATACAAACGCCCGAAATAAACAGTCAAGAGCCTATTTTGAAATACACTGAACATTTGGAATCTCCTCTCTGCGTGAAGAGGTGTGGTGGAGATACATCTGTTTTTGAGCTTTCGGATGATGCAACCAATGTTTGATTTTTTTCTTGGCCTTGAGCAACATGCCCGGCTGTGTCAAGCTCTTCATCTCCTATACCGTGGGGCCGTGGGAATAACATAATAGAAAAGAATCTGTCTGTACCTTGAATTATTGGTGCAGCTTTTCAGACTAATTCTGGACGTCTTGGGAGTGTTGTTCGGTCTTTTTCTTTGAGATTTCTATAGATTTCTGTCCACACAGGAAGCGTGAATACTTGCAGATGGTGGATGGTGGACCAGGGGCCCATGGCGGCGCAACATCAACCCTACATTTGTCGCAATGTTTCGCGTCAACGCCAGTGTTTCAACAGACTCAACGTGTATGGACTGCATGGGGGTACCGGTGCAGGTTCCTTGTACTGGTCATGCCCAACAACAGAGCATGAAATCTCTCCTCGTGAAGCGATTGCTTTTGAGCTGTCGGATGATGCAACGTCTGAAGAACTCTTGGCTTTGAGCATCACGGGCATCACGGGCATGATGCAAATGCACGGCACTGCATCGAGCTCCTGGAGTGGCATCAAAAAGCTTGCTGCGGCGGAGCCAAGAAGTGCTCGACCTCCGATTTTCTGAGCGATCTGGGAAGAAACCTCACTGGGCTGAAGAATATCGTGATGTCATGGCCGGCTGAAGATGTAAATCGCAAGAATCATGGCCAACAGGGGCATGCCAGAACAAGTGATGCTGCTTTATGTGTCCCGTATGCAAGATGGAAAAGTAGAAATTCCGAGACATGTCAGAGGCAGTTCAACCCACGAAGCTTGGGTGATTTTATTCGACTCGATTCGTCCATTTTGCTTTCTTGTTGCATGTGGCAATGCAGGAGGCGGAATCGCATTTGGACCTGAGCAGTGAAAATAGTCCTTGTAGCCAATGCGAGGCTTGTGTGATCACATATGGGTTTGCTTGAAAGTAGGTTACCGCCCAAGTCCCATGGTTTATTGTAGATTTTTCTCATGATGTTCATTCATTCGCAGCTTTTAAGCCTGTCCAAATATGTTAAAATGGCAATGTAGGTTTTGGACAAACCCCAGGTGTTGCGTGGGCACGTGTGGTTTCATGAGGTGAGACTTTCAGCCGACAGATTTGAATTTGTGTTTTCGATGTCTTTCCTCCAAGGTCCATGGCGCATCAGATTTNCGTGGGCACGTGTGGTTTCATGAGGTGAGACTTTCAGCCGACAGATTTGAATTTGTGTTTTCGATGTCTTTCCTCCAAGGTCCATGGCGCATCAGATTTGTTTTTTTTTTTTTGGTAATTATGCATAATATGGCTGCAGCTCAAAATGTAAAGTCCCGATCCATACCCCGGACTCACAGGCGATCAATACCCCTGATCCATACCCCCGATCCATACGCTCGATCCATACGTTTTTGAAGAGATTGAAATCATTTGAGACCATTTGTGTTTTCTCCTGCGTTCCATACGTCCGGATCACCGCGTAGCGATCCATACCCGTTTTTTGAGCCATAGCCATATGGTGTGCATAGGCACAATTTTCAAGATGGAACTAACA
>BGPT01000738.1:131747-215731 GCA_003297045.1 Symbiodinium sp. clade C Y103
ACCAGCACATGTGCAGTGTATGATTCTGTTTGCTGTTTGTTTGCTGTTTGTTTGCTGTTGCCCGGATGGGGTTGGGTGGGCCAAACCTCGCGCGGACCTGGCGCGACATCGCACGGGGCTCGCGCAGGGCCTTCAAACTCACCCATGTATTTCATACCTTGCAAGTGTGGTATGGTTCTTTGTTGCTGTAGGCATGTGTACACTTTGTTACCCACGCTGTGTCATTGCACCCTCTTGTGCAAACTCACGTGTAAAACGCGCNTTCTTTGTTGCTGTAGGCATGTGTACACTTTGTTACCCACGCTGTGTCATTGCACCCTCTTGTGCAAACTCACGTGTAAAACGCGCTGTGCCATTGGGTCCATCATTTAGCTGTAGAGATATGTGCACTTTGTTTCCCACCTTGTGCCATTGTATTTTCCTGCTTTGATCTCCCTAAATTGATAAACAAGTTTAGTTTTGCGCCAGTGTGCGCAAAGAATCCGGCAAATTCAACATATTCCGAGAAGGTCCCTGCGAAACATGTGCCCATGGTGTTTTGATATATTCTGGTTGACTTTTCGCGAGATGCCTGACTTCACGCGTTTGAGCTGTGCCCATGGGGATGTTTGACTTTAGACGGGTATGCCTGACTTAACACCCCGACCCAGTAGACTCACAAACAAACAATAATCAACCATTCCCAAATGAGGTTTATGAAATTGGCTGCATCACCTTATATATCCAATTTCAGCTCATGTTCTGAGCCCATGGAAGTGGGTTGAGCTTCATTTTGAGCAGCACCCGGCAGGTTTCTGGGTGCCCCCACTCCGAGAATTCGCGCTGAACAACAGCAAGTCTTGTGGTTTAAAGGGTCAAAGCCAGTGAAACAAGATCATGCACAAGGAGCTTTAACAAATTATAATCTAAATCATACTCTAAACATTTCAAATCCATATTCTAGAACCATATCCTGAATCATATCATATTAGTTCAGCCCTTGGTCGCCTCAGGTCATGCCCGGTGCGCGCCAGTTTGTCGCAAGTGGCCTTCTTCACCTCCCACGGCCTCAGTTTTTTGGCTTAACCAGAACCAGACCTGGATAAGGTCACTGATACCCTGATAGTAACCTGATAAGGATTGATAAGGCATAATGAGTTAACATGAGAATCTGGAAGAAGATGGGCTGGAACATGGGTTGAGACTTGGTCTCCAATCCATGATCCGACCCATTTTTAGAGCTAGTGATGTATCCAGCGAAACTTTAGAGAACAACACCTGGAAGCCTGGAGAATGGAATGATACCGTATGATTGAAGATATTTTTGCATAAACGTGGGTTGAACATGGAGGTTTGACACGTTAGATGGCGCCCCCTGATCAGCCAAGGTTGGGGGAGGTGGTTCGCCTTCCGAGAGGCCCTTTTCCGATGGGTCAAGAAGTGGGTGAGCGTCCCACAAGGAAGAATAGCGAAACCCACATCCTATCGAATGAAGGTCATGCAATCAGATGCAATATTTTCATGGACCCAAATTTGGAAAATCTGCAAATATTTGGACCATTTTGGACCCATATTTCATCCAAGCCCCTGTGAGTTTGGAGCTTCCCAGATGCGCCAGGCGCTGGCGGTGAGTCTCTGCCAGTCGGAGCAGGGCGATGGCGAGGGCGAGGAGGGCCAGGCGGAGGAAGCTTCCGCGGTGATTCCGCAGAGCAGTTCCAGCTCCAACACAGGTGGGGTTGATGCAGCTTGATCATCCATTTTCCTATGCAAAACATGGATAAACATGGAAGATACAGTGGTGTAGTAGTGTCGTTGAAGATTTGGAATTCTGAAAGTTTCATGGGTGCATGGAATGTTTATCAGCATTTTCCATGTGCAAACATGGCTGAAACATGAAGTATGATCCATGGTATGATCCCTAATTTTGAATCAAACCGAGATTCTAGATGGCTTCTGAAAAGTGGACGATACGTCCATAATTGCAATTGGAGCTTTTCCTATATTGCCAGGAGTCATGGGAAGCTAAGCCTATAATAACCACCAACACTTATTTGGTGTGGATGAAAGCTGGCTACCCCGAAGCTTGACCAGGCAATACAAGTGGAGGGGAAGATTCAGCCTTGGGAACTTTGATGGGTAGCAAAACTTGCTTCCCAACCAATAATTGTTGAGTGTCGGTAAAGCGAGAACAAATCACCCATATTTTGATGGTTTTCAACATCCACTTGTGCCACTTATGGTAACATCGGGGATGAGCTATGATCGCCTCTTTCGTCGGTCCACTGGGCCCCGATTTTCGATCCATCCCCACCGGACCCTCTGAGCATCGGTGAGGTGCTGGCTCTCGGTACCAGCGGAAATGGCTCCTTCGGCTGCCGCGGATGTTAGATGTTTCCTCTGCTTGGAGCCCAAGGGATGCAGGGATGCAGTTGTGACCATCAAAGAAAGGCTCGGTCTACTTGGAGAGTATGAATGGATAGATGCTTCAACTTGTTTTTTTTCAGGAGGAGATGCGATTTTGGCAGTTGAATCGCAAGGTCTGGAAAGGAATGGTTTACACAGAGTATCTACCCTTCAGTAATCTACCCTGGCAGCAGACAAATCCTGTTCTTTTGTATCGTTCTGCAATTCATCTACAAATGATTACAAAATATTACAAAGGGGTAAGTTTTGATTGTCACTTTGGACTGTCAGATGGTACCATCCTGCAAACCAGCATAGATGTGGAAAACCCAGCATTTCTAGATCATTAAACCCGAAGGGGTTTCCCCATGGGTTTTCCACATCCAGCCTTAGTCCGCCCGAGGTCCAACCTGCCGACCCCGAGTTGGGCCAGGTGTGGAGCGTGAGATTTTGGGTGACTACGTCACCCCCGAAAAGATGCCGGAAAGCAATTTTATCCACTATTCTAATGGGATGTTGCTTTTCTATCTTTTTCGGGTATAGCCGGTATAGCCTATAGCCTAATATATAGATATATATAGCCTATTTTTATTAGACAACCCTTATAAAGGTTTCTGAGTTTTCCACGCCGGCGGCTCGCAACTTGGCCGAGGTCCTCTCGCAGATCGACCCTTATGTGGTGCCTGGGCGATTTTCTCCTGGGGATGGGTGAACTCTAAAGCAAGAGATCGATGATGATAACACTATGGGATGAACCATCTGTTTTTTTTTTTTTTGGAGTCATGACATTTTTTGGGTGCCCCATTTCGATCTGAACGGGGATGAGTGCAGGACTTGAAACCTGGAAGGAGTGGATTCTATCAGCATTCCAATGATCCTCTTCTATTTCCTGGGGTCGATGATGATTGGGTGCTCTGCAAGTGTTATCCCACCCCAAATTGGAGGGTCCTAAAATTACAATTCCCTGAACATTTCCCAATGGAGGGTCATTCCATATCATCTCTGATATCTCTGTACATGTCTCGGAATTCAAATGGTGAATTTACCGGAATGATAAGGATTGAAGGTTAAATGAACCAATGGGTTTCCCTGAAAGTCAACCATCATAGTCGTGAACATCCAGAAGTTTCTCCGTTAATCCATGAGTCATTGGGATTTTTCTGGGTTTTGTATACTTGAAAACCTTTCCCTGAGGCCAGCATCGAAGAGAAACAACCCCTGCGGCAGACGCTGCGAGAGAGGCGTTTGGCATTGCTGAAGCCCAATGGTGTCGCTGGGTGAAATATGTCACGGCGTTGCGACGCCGGACGTGGGACGATTTACAGCGACTCCTTTTTTTTGACCTCATGGTGCGGAAAATGGCCTTGAAGTCAGCTCCAGTAATCAAAGCTGGCAATGGAGTTCTTCTATTTCAAGATGATTTCCCATGGGCATTTCTAGTGGCTATACTGCTATAGGAACCTGTGGTTTGTTTACCCATGGGATAACCTGTGGATACCTGACACAATCTGCGACGGTCCTGAGGTCGATGAGGAGAACCGTGCTTTGGCGGGAAGCTGTTTTGCCTGGGCTTTGATTTGTCTTGTGGTATGAAGATATCAAATTATACTGTTATACTTCTAATATATAAGATTATATAAAAATGCCCGAAACCTGAGGTTGTTGAACAAAGAATGTTCACACAGCTCTGGATTCGATGCAGTTGATCTGACAACTTGCATCAGGCCCCAAGATCACAGGCCTTTTCGGATCCAGGACCCTGATTTGGGTCGCAAGCAAACCTGGAACTTAACTTCCAGCTATTCTACTTGAAGTACAGCCCAATCAACTTGCACAACACACTGTAGTTTTTCTCCTATCTGAACCATCTCTTTTAGACTTGGAAGATAGAAACCAAATCTGGGGAAAGCGTGCAACCCCCATAATTTCATGGTAAAAGCCCTGAAAAAGCCATGGAATGCAGTAGATTTTCCAATCATCCCACCGTCGCATCGCCCTGAGGTGGTCTGGTGATCGCATCTCAACGCTGCATGTGTTCCGAGACCCGCACCTCCTACGACATGCTGCTGACCGACCCCACGGTGCCGGCCCCAACCCCCGAATCAAAATCGGTTGAAATCTAACATGGTACCTCCTCCCACTTGGTGTTTGGGGTCAAAATTTGGTATCCTAAAATTGGATGGGGAATACGGGAATACTAAAAATGGCCATCTGCATCGATGCCCTGCAGGCGCGTCACACTTTCGCTCTCATGGTGAACCTCACCTGCAGTCCTCGAGCCCAGCCGACTAAAAAGCAGCGGCCACAGTTAGAAGTTGACCCCTCCTGAAATTTCACTGTTTGGATTTTAAGTTGATGAATTTCAACTCATGTGGCATCTAACTACTATTGATAAATCCACCCTGAATCCTAGTTGTTGTGTACTGAAGTTATAATTAGAAACCAACGTTGGCTGATGACTTCTGTTGGAGATCCAGTGCCCGGCATGGGTGCAAATAGGGACAGGAGATTCTTGTTTCTACAATTCTGGAATGTCCCCTATCTACCAATACTTGGTATGTTGATTAATTGGAAACGTTTGGTCTGTGGTTGATTAAATCAAGTGTGTCCCTAGTCTTTTGGAGATCAGTTGGGTTTGTCCAAAACAAGGTAGCCCCAAGTTGACAGCACATGTTCGTAGGGGACACTATCCTGCCTGCAGGTCTTACATGTTCTTCCCCATTTCTGGATATGCCGAGGGGACACAAATGGGAGGGTCTTTTAGGATTGGAAATCATCGCATTTTGCTGCATGAGATGCCAATTACTGGACCTACCTAGCCATATCCCGCTCATTTGTTGGTCTGGAATCCTCATCTTTTGTGGTTGATGTCACCACCTTGAAGTAGTTGCCCAAGGTTGCTCGGCTTTGTCTGAAAATAGAGTACCCCAACATTTGATGCTTAATAATCATACTTCCTAATAGAGGCTTCTTTTTGGGGGGTATCCCCCATTTTTAGACACAACCACTGGTGGTCTCCGGCTGAAAGTGATCAAGGCGAAGTGGAGCTGCTGAGCGACTCCTCTTCCCTGGCGGTCTTACCCATCTCTGTGAACTCCAGTGCCCCGGGAAAATCGACAAACGACTGGGACAGGTAGGAGGGGCAAATCTCTTCCCTATTCTTATTTTTTGCTTTAGAAGGAACATGTTTTAGCATGGCCTTGCAGAAGTTGGACATGTAGAGAGAAACACCATGATACACCCATCACCTGCCACTCCATTCGAAAGCACGACCCTCGACTCTCGTGGTGTACAGTGCTGACAGGTATTGTGGTCGACTTGGGTGTCCATGATGCTCCCGATTTGAACCTTGGCGGGTTGGAGTGGATGAAATCAGTTTACCCAGGAGGATGCATCCCCACTGAAAAACCCAAGGTAGTGACAAAAGTGATGAAAAGTGCATCAACCCCTGAAACCCATCTGGAATGATCACATCACATCATCAACATCAATCGTTCATGATCGGAAATTCCTAAAAGGTCTTCGCCCAACCTCCCCCCCAGAACCTATGCAGCCAGCCCAGAGGAAGCCCTTATCCCTCCGCCTTCTCCTCTCGGATGTGGAGCTGCGGCGTCGCGCCATCTCTAGCGTCGCGACGGCGCGCGAGTCGCGCGAGCCGCGCGACTCGACGCTGTCGCAGCGCAGCAGCGCCTCTGGGGGAGCCTCCAGCAGCCTGGGTAGTGGCTCTGTTGGCGCTTTCTCCAGCCGATTGGGGCTGGGAGGCTTCAGTGAGCCGCCCTTGTTGCGGGTGTTGGGGCTGACCACCATGACGATGGAGACTTGGTGACCAATGGAGTAGTTGGGGATTGGGGGATATGGGCAAGTGGGGATTGAGCAGAAGGTCTAGGAGTCTGGGAGATTCGCGGGGAGTTTCCACTTGAGTTGGGATTGTGGAGAGGTGGCTCAAAATCATTGATGGTTTCACATCTGAGTCGTATGTCATCGCGATCTCTTTCCAAGGACTTGACTGAGCCGGATGATGCAGAGCTTGCAGAGATTCGGTCGCCCAGGTGGTACCTGGACGTTGGAGGCGAGCCTTTCTTGATGAGACAAAGCTTGGTTCCTGAGCTTGTTGTTTTTCCATGTTTTTCCATTTTCTTCCTGTTTCCTGATGAATCTTATCCTCCACCATCCTCCACCCATACCTCTTCCTTCTCCTCATCGGCATAAAAATGACAGTGGCACTCATCATAATCATCAAAGCATGCTATCCCCCCAACTGACATGGGGATGTGTCAGAACCCATAAATTAGGATATTTTGCCATATTTTGTGGGGATCGAACATCCATGAATCCCACCGTCGTTTTGGTGTTCACACAGGGTACCAAGGTGAACTGACCCATTTCCACATGACGACTTTGCCTTTGAGTTGGGGGCTGGGAGACCATTCTTTCAAACCTAAACACATCAGCATCATCAGAATCATCAGAACAACAAGATACCAAGCCCCGAAAAGAAATGGAAGAGTGAAATGATGCTAAATTTTATTGGTCATCCCGATACCAATATCATGGTGTCATACTCTCATCTACTCCTATCATCTAATCATATCTAGCAATTTCCCCATGCTATCTCAGGTCCCTGAGACTTACCAGCTACCGGCAGGTCTCCTCCAGGCCTGCATCTCCTACCCGCTGCTCCTGGACGTCTTGGAACTGGTGGGACAGCTGCAGGAGGAGTTGTTGGAGGTGACCTCTGAGGAGGACCGGAGACATGGAAAAGCCATGGAAAAGCCATAGGGTTTTCCCATGAAAAATCAGGATCCATTTCTGTTGGCATTTTTTGAATGCCAAAAAAAAAGTCCATGGAAAAATGGCTTCTGCGAATCACAGTTTTCTTTTCATATTTGAAACTGAATGTTGCTGGAAAAAATCCATGATTCTTCCCATCAGATTCATAGTTTTATGGTTTGGCTGACGGCATCTCCATCATCATATCCCTGTACAGGGTGAATTCCTCAGTTTTGGAAATATCCACCAAGAAATCCACAGCGCCACCGTGGTCAGCAACGCATTTTAGACACCACAAGTCTATCAATCCCCATTCTATTGGTAAAAACTCTGATCTTTTTTGGGGATGTAACCAGTCAAATCCCTATTGTTTGTATTTTTCTATGACACAACTAGCTGCTCTGAGTGCGCAGCTTCAAACCAAAGCTTCGTATAAGAATGGTTTCGCCAACTTCCCCATTTTCCTTCCTTCCCAATCTTTCCCATACTTCTGCCATTTTTGGAGCCCTTGGGCCACCGGAAGAGACACCTCGGGCCACCGCGCTGAGCTGTTCCCGTTGCAGGAGGAGATCCTGCTGCGTCAGGACCGGCAGGACTTGGAGAGAGAGAATCGGCGGAGCTCCCTGCTGTACATGCGCCCTGGCTTCGGGGAGTGGGGTGGTGGAGGGCATCAGGAAACATCTTTCATATTACATTTGAGTATGTCGTTCTATATTATAAATATGTATACTGTATAAGGGTTTGTTTGAACATAGGCTAATCCCAATTCTCTATTCATGAAAGACACACACACACACATATATATATATACATAATCATATATATATATATATATATGTAATATAGATACACATTGTATATATGTAGCGAGACACATAGGATCACATAGGTTTTGGGGCGCCAAAGAAAACGACATAGATGGAAGGTTTCGTGTTAACTTGACTGTGTATGTCTCAAGACACTTCACCCAGATGGATGGATTCTTGATAAATCTTATGAGTAAAGAGTGCCATGGCAGTTCCGCAGGCCCGTGAGCTTGGAAGAAGGTTGGGAGGAGGAGGTGCGGATGGTGAAGTCCTGGTGTGATCTCGTAATCCCTCCAGAGAGCTTGGAGGACGGTGCCAAAATATCTTTGGAATCTTTGACCAGGTAGATAATGGGCCCTTAATGGGCTGTGATTTTTTGGGGGCCTGCAGATGCCACGCTCAGTCGTCATTTTTTAAGGCGATTGGACTACACTGCGTGTTGTTGACTGGAAGTGGCGCAAGAGGTGATGTTTAATATTCATTTGATAGCTAAATGGGCCAAACATACTGTAAATATCAGGTTTTGAGGGATTGACGATCAAGGGTGGATCCGCAGTTGATTGGGTCCCCCAACAAATTAGCGACTGCCAGTTGCCTTCGCCAGGTGGATAACTCGGCTTTGGTGGAGCTGGGAACCCAAGGAGGTTGGGAAATGCATCGTGGTACCCGCAACTGGTCATTTGCTCCAATCTTTCCACTGTTTTGACTTGGATACCCTCTGGTAAACTAACATAACTACGGAAAATCACAATTTTTAATGGGAAAATCTATAAATGGTCATTTTCAATAGCTATGTTAAATTACCAGAGGGTAATCTTCAGAATCTTCAGCAATAGCAGTAATCCCTACAATGATTGGGAACCAGAGATTGCCGAGAACCAAGGCTGGCTGGTGACTTGAGACATGGGTTTCCATTTTCAGTTTCAGAAAGAGGGATGATAGACCGGGTTGGCCCAACCACCAACCAGAGCCTGTTGGATGGTCGAAACTGTGTGACTTTTGAGAAGACATTAGGGCGCTGTCTTTCAGAAAGAAACTCTCCGGAAAATCCCCAGGGTTTCACTGGGCACAACAGCTAGGACGGCTAGGAGAATCACTGGAGTGAAATCGAGAGCTGCTACTAGCTACTGTACAGTAAAGGAGGTATATTGCAGTCTAGCCGGTCTAGATTGAACATCCCATTTCGAACGAAATATCATCCTGCAGGGCTGCTTGGTTCATGTACCCTCCAGCGATCAGCCTTGACTTGCTAGCCAGCTATGTCTGATTGCCGTAGGGGAAACCACCAGTCTAGTTGATTATCTCGCAGTTTTCCGGTTCGTGAAATCCCAGCTTCTTCGCCGTTCACATTGCTGCATCCTCTTGTTTGCTTTGTGAATCTCCCCGATCGCAATTTTGGTTGACCGAAACTCACAATTTCCATACTGTGGTAATATGTTTTTGAGTTAAGAACTTAAATTTCTGGCCACCAAATCCAATTTTTCGTTGCTCAAACCCCTCCTCCGCCGATATCATCGAGGATCTTGGCCGCCATTCGCCTCACCAGCCCTGAGCTGACGAGCCCCAGCATCTGCAGCACGGATCTGCGCATGACCGCGGTGAGCGTCGCTTGGGCCGTGGGGTGCTGGGGGGCCACTGAGAAGATGGTGGATCTATTGGTGGCTCTATTTGTTGATATTGGTTGATATATTGGTGGATACTCATGTTGATGGTGTTGGATGTACCGCATGGTACGGCGAACATAGTGAAACTGATTTGATCACATCTTGTTCAAGTGCGAGATTGCTCTGACCTCAATGCATCCTGATTGCACCAGACCTTGAGAGTGGTCACTGCATAGAGAAACCAGCGCAAGGAAACACTTCGCAGATCACACTGCAATTGCGAAGAACATCTATTTCTACCTATTTCTCAGATACTGCTCAAGTGCAATCCGCGGTGGAATCCACGACACCCCAGCCATAGCTATCCTTTTCCCACTGATTGGTTGATTATGATGACAGGGGATGACAGGGGGTTCCCGCACATTTTTTCGTAGCCAAGCTCACCATCCGGCCGTCGCGTCGCGTTTCTAAGGCACCCTTGACGGTGCTGGTGCCCTGCGCCAGGACCATAGATGGAGCCGAGGACCGGGGCCAGTTCTGGATGATTGTTGGGATGATTGTTGGGATGATTTTGATATATGTTTGGCAATTTGTTGGAACCATCCCATTTTTTGGATACCCAACTTTTCTCCAAAAAAATCAATACAACAAATCCACCCCTCACAGAGATGGTTTTGGGCCCAAGACTTGACCCATACCCATTTGATGTTGCTGGTTTCAATTGCTGATTGATTTTTCTTCCATCCCCAGGATTTTCCAGGTCCGGTTATCATGGTGATTGGAATGTAAATTCGATTTTTTTTTTCGTTTCACCAGCCATTGAAAAACCACTTTAGCTCTGCCTAGGACCGCGTGCTTGGCGCGACCTTGGAAGGAGCCGGGATCATCCCACGGATCGGAAGTGGTTAAGACGGTTAAGAAGCCTGGTTTGTAAGTCCCACAAGTGGGGGAATCCTGGACATAAATGGGTTCCAATTAACTATGATTACTCAAGTGGGATGATCCTCCAAGTAGCCCGAAAGATCACAACCCCTTTTTTCCGTTGTGACTGGGCTCCCGCTGACCGCGATGAAATCAGGCCTCCTGGTGATGCAACTGCGCTTGCAATGCGAACCCACCGAGAATCCGCTGAAAGAGGAGGAGGTGTCATCTTCCCACGGCATGTTGAGGCGCCGAAAAGGGTGGTCCAATGGTCAGGGGCAACAACAGTTGGAAAAGGAGAATCATCTACAAATGACTCAATGACCAAAAGATTTAGCAAAAATATACCGAAAATGCAAACCTGGGGTGATTATGTTGAATTGCCAAGCTTGTTTGCCAGAGAGCAGCATGTTTCATCCTATCTTTTCTTTGGGAAGTAACGATGAAAGTTGGGTCCAACCCGGCTAATTGAACTCAAGACGTAGATTGCTTAGTTGCCGAGTTTCGGTTTGCTTTGCATAGATCAACATATTACAAGTACCCAACAAGTCAGAACCACTTTGGATCATCTTGGTGTGAAACCAGCCAATTGTGGACCCGCCAAGGGCCAACGACTGGATCCATCCCATGATTCTTGGTTCATCCCGACAAGATACCCCCGGGCCGAACATGGCACAGATGGCACAGGACGCACCCGGCCAAAGAGAGCCACGCCGTGTCGTCCCAGCTCTTTTGCGCGCGGCAAATTTCTGCCTGGCTGCTGCCGGAAGTGCCCCGATATCCATGGTGGCAGGGGAAGATTTTCGGAATGTGAATCGTTTAGATAATTTTCTCTTTCCAAAACCTTGTTATCACTATTCACCTTGCTTTCAAGGATACACTTGAGATCACTTGAGCCTTCCTTTCCTTGTGAAACAGACCGTGGCTGTTTTGGTAGCAAGACCTGGGATATCATGGGATGGAGGGGATCGCTAGTTTTGCAAAAGAGGCTCGAGCTGATTTTGCTCCAAATTGGAATCATCCGAATCCCCCTCCGCTTTCTGGGCATTTGCTTCGGTCCAACATGAGAGCTTCGTGTTTTGTACTGTCAATGTATTTCAGTATTTACTTGGGCAAAAGCAGCAACGGATGCTTGAAGGACGTTCATTGACATGACGATGCTGCACTGCTACAAACCAGCCACATCCAACCTGCGAACCATGGTGTTGTTTCTTCATTTTCCGACCCTACGCATACACAAGTTGAGACAAAGAGGGTGAACCTTGTGGTTTGAAAACATTTGCCATGAACCAGACCGGAAGGACCAGTTATCGACAAGTGGGTCCATTACTTTCCGATCTACGAGGAACATTTTGGGCGATTCTGCCGAGGGTCTGACAAGATCACCATGGCCGAGGTTGGAATCCATTCGGGTGGCAGTATGCTAATGTGGAAACATGCCTTTGGCCAAAAACTGAAGCTGCTTGTGGGCTTGCACATCAACAACGACACCAAAGCTTGGGAACTATTTGGGAGCAATATCAAGGTGGAGATTGGCAATCAAGACGCGAACCTTTGGCAACACATCAAGAAAAACATCCTGAGGTTTCGATATTTTTCTGGACGATGGTTCTCACATTCCAGAGCATCAGTTCACTACTTTCGTTCACATGTGGTCTGCCATCCGCCCCGGTAGCATTCTGATGATCGAGGACGTGCACGGCATCAACCGGTTGCTGAAGTGGATCCTGGAAGGACACAAGGTTGAAGGACAGATCGAAGGCGTGGACAAGGTTGGTGGCAAGGTCGGCTGTGCTATCCTGGTGGAAAAGTGAGTGACAGCAGATCAGCTGGGCTGAAGGCGACAATCTGGGCCACTGGGGCCGTTTCCCTTCTGGAGAGGCAGAGTTCAGACCGAAGTGGAGGGATCAAAGATATATCCTTAGGTCCTTGGCCATCACCAAGCGCAAAGAACGCCGGATCTTGGATGCGCACCCTCATGGCGCCCAATGGATATCAAACCGCGTAGCTCTTCCAGAAACGTTGCAAGTAAATGACCCGCTTTTGTAGCGGGTTCGGCCAGTAGGAAACATGGTGCTGACTGTACCGGACCAGGAGAGCAATGCAAAAGAGGCGTGGATGTCGCGGATGAGGTGTGACTTTTTGGATGGCCCTAAAAAATGACCAGCTTAAATCTGCGGTGGCATACATATATAACCATTTTGTTGAAGGTTATGTCCTTTCTTGTTGAAGCTTTCTCTTGGTAAAATCATGTAAAATCCCCGTTTGTGTTTCTGAATTTGTTGCTTAACATCCAGTACACATTTTAATATGTTTTAATTATATGTTATAAATATGAAGAATCCAATTTTTCCAAAGGTTGTTCCCCTTCCCATGGATCCTGGTAATCCCGGTGCTTCTCTGGTGCCTTGAGGACCCGGCGCGTCACCTGCTCAAAACCAGCTTCGCGGACGTGGATCTGACGCAGCACCGGGGCCGGCCGCTGCTGCTCTCCTGCGACAAGGTGTCGGGGCGCATCTCACAAGAGAAGGAGCTGGGGATGGGGGGACGGATGGGGGGATGGGGGGAGGGGACCCACTTAGATAAAGAATGATGATATACTGTAAAGACTATGAAGTCTATGTTAAAGTCTATCTTGATCGAATTTGATCGAAGTATATGGCCGCTTAAAATGTAAGGCCCCGATTCGTACCCTGGACCCCCGATCCATACCCATGATCCATACATCTCGAAGACTCTGAGGGATATGATCCATACCCTTGATCTACTGTATAATATGACAAATTGTACTTGTACTTATAACTTATACCAGGCTTCTTTAGCGTACCTTCTCAGGTCTGGATCAAACCTTTTATACATAACTCACTCGTTCCATACGTCCGGATCACCGCAGAACGATCCATGCCTGTTTCTGAGCCGCACATCCAAGTGGTTCTATGGGTGCATATATGAAATATTATAGACTCGATCACCGCATATGGGATTTTGGGGATGGGAGTGGGGATAAGGTTTATGGAATGAAAATTGCAAAGGGCCTTTGATCGTTTTCTTGATGCAGCCTGCATTTCCCCGTGAGTCCGCCTTCATCACCCAACATGGCTTTCACCCAGCAATCACCACAACTTTCCCCGAACTCCCTCAGAATATCAACAACAAAAGATTTCACCAGACATGTTCTAACAACCATTCATTTTTTAACTGGCATCAATCATAACTATCAATCATAACCATCATGACAATCATAAGAATCACAATTCATAAATCTCACAACCATCGATCATCCACCATCCCAACTTTCCAGGAACTTCACTTGACTTTCAACCTCTCGGAACTCGTTTTCCACCTCAGCAGCAGCGACGCCGTGCTGCTCTCACTGCTCCTGGGCTCCTTCGGCAGCGCCAGCGGCCGGGCGGAGGAGGAGCCGGGCCCGGTCGAAGCGCCGCGGCGGACGACGCTGGACCTGGTGGCCGCGGGGGTGTCGTTGCGACTGCTGCATGCCAGTGGCAAGAGAGAGGTGGGGAAATGATGGGGTTTAGGGGGTGCAATTGAGGTGACTTTTTCTGGCGATATCAAAAAACATGTCTATAAGCAGGCGAATATATCCACTTAGTTCACTGGAACTGCACTTTCCTACTGGGCAGGGGATGGGGGATGGGGAGGAAATGGGGAGGTTACTTGGTGCGATTGAATGGTTTGCTTTGGGGGGTTGGGTTTGTTTCGGTATTCGAATGAGATAGATCATTTAGGTGGCTTAGTAAGTTTTAAGTCTTGTAAGGACCGATATTGATCTGGGAGTGATCCTCGGCCAAAAACTGAGAGTTCTGTCCCTTTGCCATAGAGATCATAGAAGGAATGAAACAGATTAGGGATTTGAGTGAGATTGGGGGATGAAAACCACCCATCATCAAAAAACACAAGAGTTTGCCTCCCCATTCCAAGAAAACCTGGGGCACTCCGGCAAGGCGACTTTGAAGGTCCTAGCGAGATTGGACATTGGTATGCAGGAAATTCACATGGTGAGTCAAGAAGAGGTGGAACTCTTGTTGTACAGCTTACAGCAGCTTGGTCCATGTTTTTTGATATAGATATTGATATAATTATGATATAGTTTTTTTAAGGTAAGTGGCGTCCCCAAAGATAGGAAAATAATTCACCACTATGTTTGTAGGGTATTCCTTTTCTATTTTTTCGGGGTTGCTATAGTTTGATGCATCCTGCTGGTGGGAAACCTATGCTTGACGGCTTTACTAGTTCAAGAGGTTTCTTGAGATGTCGTGGGAAAAAACACCATCTACCGTATCAGAACCTACGACATGTATTTTTGGTTTTTCCAGCTGCTTTTTGGGGCAAGTGTCAGCCAGGATTTGGCCAGTTCGCTGCCCCAGTGGTGATTAAATAGTGGTTGGCCCAAAAAGCTGATCCCTGGACAGTGTATACAATGAAACCCTGAGGGAGTCTTTCTTATGGCTGTCTGATAGGATTTCAACCAAATTTCGTAGATGCCCTCAAATAGCAGATTTTTTTGGATGGCTTTTTCAGAACGTCACCACGGAGATCCACTGAGGCATGTGTTGCTCACGGACCGCGAACAAGAGGTGACCCTAGTGAGATTCTTTGGGGAGGAAAGTCAACAATGCGCCAAGCTCCGCTTGGGCGGTGTAGGGCATGCCCGAGAAGCCTCGGTGCTGTTGGGACATTTGCAGATCTTGGCACACTGGAATCTCTGCAGTCACTGGGCCCAAGCTTCAGTAGTGGAACCTTTCTATAACTTTGTATATTTCCGAACCTCAGCAAGTGCTAGATGAAGGCTAACCACTCTGGGCCGGTCTACTGTTTCTGACCATGTTTGCTGGTTCTATTCCCATTTGTTGTTGGTGAAAGCCCCATCAAACAGCATCCTTTCATGCTGGCGAACCAACACTAGTCAAGAACTCTCGCTCCCAACAGCTGTTGGTTCAAAATCACCAATTTTGTTGCTGGCTTGAACGATCATTATATATATATATATATATTTTTTGATCTTTTAAATTGTAAATTGTACCTTATACCAGTTTGAAAGCTGTTCAAACATCTCCCACAATCCCCAGTTTGAAAGCAGCCCAATAATGAGCTGGCGATATTTAAGTTGTGAATTCTCCATTTCTTGATATTTGTTGGTTGAACAGTTGGAATTTCCCAGTCCTTTCCATCTCTCCAGCCGTTTCAAGGCTCCCTGTTGGTGTCCCTGGTGCTTATGAAGAGCGCCGTCCTGGCAGCGCAGGGCCGCCAGATGGCCAGTTCCAGCACCTCGAGCCCGGCGTCAACGCCTTCCAAGGGCGGAGCCAAAAAGATGGTGCTGCGGGGTCGCTGGCAGCAGATCATGTTCTATGTGCCAACCTTTGGAGAAGGAGCTGAGAATGGGAAGATGGGCTTGGAGAAAGGTTGGAGAGTTGGAGCCCATTGTTTTTGGTGCGGGGTAGATTTTCGGACAGGAGACGGGGCAAGACATACATGGATATGGGAGCGTTTGGGGCAAAGGTTTAGAGAATTTTGGGAGATGGGAGGGAGGTTTAGGGGAGCTTAGGGGTAGATTTTAAGACAAGCAGCTAGTTGGAACAAGGACCCAGGGACTGGGGATGCAGACAGATGTTTTTCATGAAGGGGGGATTCATACCCATAACTCGTCCTCCATGACTTTTGTTTTTTTGCAGCTGTTGGGTATGGGAGCAGATTTGGCTAAGCCAGCTATGTTTGTGTATGTTTTCCCTGCACAAAAAAAGGACATGTCAACTACGTATGTATGTTTGCTGCGTTAACTCCCAAACTGCCAAGATCTGAAAACAGACCCTGTTTTCCAGTGGTCTTTGATCGGAAATCCACAGAATTCGTCCACCTTATGGGGAATGTACTAAGAATACTTTAGACATGTGGATGATTAGTCCTACAAATCTGCTGACGGTTTCAAAGTTTGGCCCATGATCAGTTTTGCCGCCAGGACTGAAGGAAAAGGGTGGCCTTTTACTTAGTTGTGCCTCGGAAAAAATACCATCATGCATGAGATGTATTGATATAATTTGATACTCACGGAAACCTATGCAAGAGGCTCCTCTGCAGATAGTAGACATGGATTTCCACGCTGTTTTCATTGTTTTTTTGTACATATTCGCAGATTGATCTACAATGATATAATGATATACATGGCAGTCACGGGAGGCCATTTCATTTGGGCGCTGCTTCCACCATTGCTGAAAGAACCCGCAGAGTAAGAGATTTCTTGTAGCTCCCAGCCGGTGGACAGGCCCTAGTTGGCCCCTGAAGATTTCAAAATACCTCCATCGCTGTACCGATAATCAGTTGGCCACATGTGACCATCCCTTCAACTCTTCATTGATGTTAGATCAATTTATATTTCATACTGCATAGATGTCTATAATCTAGTATATGCACGTATGCAATCCTTGAACCTACCGGACCTACCGATTTCTCATCATTTTCCGCTGGTTGACCCTTTCCGCACCCCAAAATCTAGCCGTCTGTCCCTGTCGCCCTCAGGCGGCCTGCAGATCGCAGGAGGTCCTGTGCGGCAAAAAGGCCACTGGAAAGGCCGAGCACAGGCGGCTGCGATGCTCAGGGCGTGTCTGAAAACACCATGTGATGGGTGATTGAAACCGTTCAAATCCAGTAAACATGGTGATTTCAATGTGATAGTCCTTGGGGGATGTTTCTTGGGGATATACTATATGATATATGATTATATGATGATGAATATAAATGTACATAATTATAGAACTATCAATAAGCAACGATAGTGAACATGTTGGATTGTATACTAAAATTGGGGGATGGTCATCAATCCATTCGTAGCGAATTGTACCACATATATCCATATGATACCATACGGATTGGTATACTTCAACTATGGCACCTATATGGTGATCAGATAGAAAAGATGCCTAGTTTCTATTAGTTTCTACCGTTGTGCATCTAGAAAAACATGGAATAACATTGGCTCGCTTCATGAGTTGATCACAGACATTGCCCCACTTTTCAGGGATAGGAACCCATTTCTACGCAGTCATCTGGTAGAATGGGTTGCTGGGTCGCCATTTGGGATGGGTTTGGTACAAGAATTGACCAGTCCATTTTGGGTGTTCACCTGGCTTTGCTGGGATAACTCCCATCTATCGCTGGTCCAACTGTGTATGGGTATTGTCTCAAAATTGGGGTACCCAACAACGAATGTTCAAGACTCAAGAATGACCATCATTGAATCATTCGTGGTCTCCAGGGTCTGAAGACTCATACCCATATGTGCCATGGTTAAAGTTTGGGTCAACTGCCAATAGTGATGGTCATCAGTCTATTCACACGGGACGACCATGCGAGGTGTCACAGCTGTCTCTGATGGCGGTGGATTCCATGGAAGCCACCGCGGCCAGGAGAGGTCGTGGCAGGGCCAGTGTTTGGGCGGCTCCATTGGGGGAGGAAGACATGGGAATATTACCAGTGCTTTTAGGCAATTTCATGTGATTCTATGTGATTTCAGCAATCAGACTTCGGGTGCAACCAGCAACAAGTGGGGATTACACTGATAGGAGTCATGGGAATCTGACGAGCAAGAACTGAAATGTTTGAGTATGGGTTAGAATTGAAGGCCTCAATGGATCTACGGACCTACAGATTGACAGACAGATCATTTTTAACTCACCTATATTCACATGGCACTGTTCAAAGTGAGTAGGAGTCATTTGAGGTCGTTGATGCACCCCGTCAAAAACAAAAATGGAACATATTAAAGCATCCATTTTTAGACGATGATTTTGTGCAACAAAGCTAATGTGACCAGGATGCGACCAGGGATTGTTAGAAGATGCTGATGCTCGCTCGATTCATGGCAGCCGCCTGGTGTTGATGCCCTTTCTCAGGTTCCCAAGCATAGGGGCTCAAAGTAGCCTTGCTCTGTGACGGGATCCTTTCCCGGAGGTTGGGGGTCGGCTTCCCAAGACGGGAACGCTGTGCCTGCAACAGAGCTGGAGAATTGATAGATTCGTGGTAAAGTTTTAAGCGGAAGAATCAGGGTGATTTGTGGAAATTTACTCTTCAACATGCCAAAACTAGCTCAAAACCACCACATGGTGCAACGTTATGGTGAACATGGCCCTCTACACCATGATTTTCATATTCTTTCCAAACATCAATCCGCAATTTTGATGGATGATCCAGATTCATCCAAATTCAGACTCCCCATGGTTTATCATCATTGTTCACATGATTCCGGTTTATTATGGCGACTTTGGGGTATTCACCATTTTTGGACCAACTCAACAGCCGACATCGACTTTCCATCAGTGCCCCATGGCGCCACTGGTCTGGGCCATGGCCCGGTGGACCTTGAGTTCGGCTGGGAAGCCCAGGGTAGCCCAGGGTAGCCCAGGATTGACGTCTACTTTGGGTTTGGTTTGAACATTGGGGATACCGCTAAATGGCTATTTTCATAGGGAAAATGATGATAATCCAGTGCAATTGGGGGTACCCTATTTTCAAAAGGGGTCAATTCTTTGAGACCCGCTAGACCCATTTAGATGTAGGTAGAGGTTTGAAGCAAGAAACGATAAAAGATGGGGGATCAACGATCCGCAAGAAAGGGGATATGATGATATGATGATCTACTGACAAGTCACGATATGTGGGTTCTCATCAAACCCTAATTGACCAATGGTGAGGATCCCAAGAAAGCGACGAATCCAAGTATAGACGGCCCCCCCATGTTCAACAACGATCCTTTTCGCCATGTGTCCAGTCTGCAACTGATGGGGTATTGCGAACCCCCACAATCTCCATTGCTGCTGGTGACTGCCCACCATATGGGTCAGGATGGGGCTCTTCAAACTTCTTTCGTAAAGCCTCTGGCCTATGAGCTTGAATCACATCAGCTGGATGATCTTTTCCAATTTTTTGATGGGATTGATGATGGTTTCATGTTTGTTTCATGATGTTTTATGTTTGTTTTCCCAATCTATTGTTTGATACCGTAACCTTCTCGAATTAAAAATCATCCACATTTCCATCAAAATCGATTTGATTTCGATTGTCTTTAGATATCTTCTTCAATTCTAGTGGATGAACTTCCCCCATTTGCCATGGTTTACTGTACTCAATGTATTCCCAATCTACTTGTAATATCATGGTAGTCCTTTTTCTCAGTTCCACTTCATGTCTTTGAAAATTATTGGCTATTTTTTCTCAGTTGAGTTATAGTAAATCCCCAAAAAGATGCCGAAGAGTCATGTATTACATTGTATTACTATTTTATTAGGATGGCACTTTGCTATCTTTTAGGGGTTGCTACTATTAACCCTGATCACCATAAATTACCACTAATATCGCAATGCATATTCCAGTGAAATCCCAATTTTTCTTGGTCAAGACACCAAACTTTTAGCATATCAATTTATATTCCCATGATATCCCCTATGTTTAGTTGGTTGTATCAAGTTATATCTCCATTAACCACCATGCAGTCCCATGATTTTCGTCTCAGGTGGCCCTGGCACTCGCAGCTCTCCCAGTGGCGAAGAGCGCTGCACTCTGCCCGGCCTCCGAGTTCCCGGCGGAGCCGTTGGTCTTGAGCTGTGCCCCTGGGAGTCTTGGCCATGGTGGTTTTGGGGGCAAAAAGCACGGAGGATTTGGGCCGGGAGATTCGACAAGTTCAACACATTGAGCAAGCGAACATGGGGGGTTGAGTCTTAAAGCATGTGGAGTTGAGCAGCAAAGACTGCGATTTTATGTGAAGCAATCCATTAATTTATATAAGTCCGCAAAATTCGAGGAATCGTATATACTCTTTTTGGACAGTATGCACATGGCTAGCCTTGAGGCCACTTGGTAGGAACATGTTTAAGAACATCTGTGCTTCTGTCCATTTACTTTACTACTAGTGCTTCTCCCTCTTCTTTGCATAGTTCGTCACTTCTTTCTTCATTATGATTATTATTTCATTCCTCTCTGTACTTTGTCCTTTCAATCTGCGTTGTCTTTGCTTTTGCCCTTTCTTCTCCCTCTCTTTCCTCTGCAGTTTGTTGTCTCTCCTCTGTTCAATCCCAACAAAGCAAGGCGTCATGGCGAACAAACATGCAGCTCATAAAGAGCAAGATGCAAGCAACAAAACTTTCAAGTTATGTCAAGTTGCATGCTTATGGATTGAGGTTCAACCCCCCAGAGCTGGTCATTTTTGGCACAGGAACGGGAGCATCCGCCTGGACTTGCTCGAAACCAGCGGCAGCATCCTGGGAAGCATCCCTGCAGGCTATTCCAACATGGAGCTGCGATTGGCCTCCGCCTCCAGCAACAGCATGCACCTCCAGCTGCTGGACGAAGATGGCAACTGCCTGGTGGGCCAGGGCTGTTTGATGAACAGCTCCTGCAGTAACAAGACGGACTTCTGCCACCTGCTAGATGGGATGCCTTTGTCGTATGTATCTGGCTCCTTTCTGACGGTGACTTGAGTCTGCAAGCAGCATTTTGCTGTGTGCGATGTCTTTCTGCAGACCTTTGGATTCCTCAACGAATTTTCCTTCGAGGGTTTCCCCAAATTTTGGAACCCCAAGTGTTCATCCCATTTATTGCGATGTTTTTTGAATATTTGGGGAAAACCTTCAGGGTCCACCATTTTAGGATATTTTTGGTCCCCCTATCATCAATGGCAAATATAATATCCGTAATTTATCTATTGAATGGTTATAAGTTATATCCCCACATATCAATTCCAATATATACCTATAGTATGAATTTCATATATCCATAAATACATCCATATCATCCCCAACCCAATGATACCCCCATCAATCCCGTGAACCGAGGTTGGTGTGCAGGAGACTTTGCGCGTCACTGGTGCCTTCGGGCGCGCCTGGCAGGTGCGGGTGGCGCTGGAGTGGCGGAGCAGCTCCGTGGCTGTGGGACTGGTGGACTATGCCCACCAGGGCACCCAGCAATGCCCCAAGCCGCTGCCAGGATGGTGGGTGGTTGGAAGATTTTCTGTGTTGTTTTGAGTTGGGATGTTTGGGACTTTTGAACTTTGTTGTTTGAGAGGTGTGGTGAACATTGATGGTGTAGGTTGGAAAGGAAATATATAGATGGTTTGAAAGTTTTGGGGTGTTCCCTGACTTCCCTGTTCTTGGACTTGAACACCCTCTCTTGTTGATGATATGTTAACTGTCAAAGGTAGCTGTTAGTGACTGTTAGTGAAATAGACACCGTACCTAGAATGATCCATGCTGCATGGAACATGCCACCGTTCCACATGAAGACCCGGGCAGCATCACCTGGTTTTCATGCTCCCAGTATCAATTTTTGGGGCTGCGGAGCCACAGCTACCCACAAAAGTACAAAACATATCAAGCAAAGAGTATATTTCAAAATCCACTATCATTGCATCATCATCTATAATCACATTTCATCCTGGATCCATCTTCCAATTCGCTTGAATTCGATCAGTATTTCCCCATGATTTCCAGGATGCCGCCGCTGTGGCGATTTCGAGGGCTGCCTGCCAGGGCAGACTGCTGTCTGTCTGGGAGATTGGCAGATGCCCAGCTGTTCCAATGAGCCGGCGCTGCCCGAGAAGCAGGACCTCACTGTTCCAATTGCCAGTTGCCCCATGCTTGGCAGAGTTGGTTTAGTTCACTAGGCTAACAATTGGGTTCATGTGGGATGTATATAGATGGGGCTATAAACTCGCTTATAGCCTATAACTTATAGCTGGGGCCTGGGGATGGTTCAACATTGGGGTTCCAGAAGACACACTTTAGTATTGAACCATCCATTTTGAGGGGTCATCATTTGACCCATAGCGGATCCCATATTTACAGACAAACCCAAATGTCAATACAAGACCCTGGTGTAATGGCCTCCAAGAAATGATAAGAAATGTCTATCATTGCATCATGGCGGTGGCCTTCAGCTCAAGCTAAGCATACCTATGACTTCAAGACTCCAAGACTTAACTAAAGCCTTCACCGCCTTTGCGGTGTTGGCGGATTTAAATGATGTAGACAAATGTGAATTCATGTTGAGAAGTGATATATCATGATATATCCAGTTGACATCATCAATAGCTATAACTTGTGGCTATAACAGTTCCAAGAATACATCTCTTTATAAACACGCGCCGACATCTGTTTTACGTTGATGGTCAATAATTTTCAATCCCACAATCATGTACGGAAAAACCGATGCCAACACATGGACCAGGGATTTCCTAGTCTATCTCATATCTCTCCCTCTCCCTATATTATATGTATATACTCACATCATATACACATTATACATCGATATATACATACCGCATATATCTATATACATTTACTTATATGCATACCATATATACTACATTACTACTGACACATGTATTTTTACAATCCTCCCATCCCCAGGGCCCCAGGACTGGTTCGAGCTCCGCCTCGGCACGGCGCTGGGACCCTCCGCGGCTGCGCTGTCCGGCTCATCCTGCGGCTGTTGCGAGCGGCCGCTGGCGGAGACGGTGGGGGCGGTGGCCTTGGGTGGAGAAACATGGAGAACATTGCCATTATGAGAACATGGCCATTATGGAAACATTGAGGAATATTATATAAGTACAGAAATGAGTGCTGTGAGCGTTGGGTTTTTGGGCAATGATGATCCATGATGTACTTCATATGTTAAAATGATGTAAACTTCATATAAACCGTGATTAACCATAGGTTAAGCAGACAGTTTTCTTAAGCAGGGCTGAGTATGAAACTATGTGATTTTGGATGATTTACAGGAAAGTTAGTCAAGTGAACTGGATATGGCAATTTCTTTCGGGTTAGGATGATGACAAGCCATCAGCCCCATTTGGGATGGTGATCCCAACATGGATGTGCATCGCAATTGGGGCCGTGGATGAACCTTTGGTGAACTTCCGGAGCCACTGACTGGTTGTTTTCTCCAATGAAAACCATGTTTCCCAAACAGTGTTAGCTGAGCAGTCTGAGCCCAGATAAAGGTTTGGTGCGACTTTTGGTACGGGTTCCGGGCCGGTTTCGGAGCTTCTGGAAGTTTCTGTGCGGATTCTGGGCCGTTATTTAGGAGGTTCTGGTGTAGTCGGTGTAGTGGTTCCGGAGGTTCCTTTCTGCGCACGTCGACATGACAAAATTTGTTCCCCAGCCTGCTGGAGGTGAAGATTGGGATGGCGTGGCCGGTGAATTCCAATGGCCCTTCAGATGCGGAGGCATTTGTGGTGATCTCCACATTACAACATTACTTGAGGTGCAGCTGCTGGGTGGATTGAGAGAAGATATTTCTTCAAAATGAGTGGATTCCGGATTTTGCGGTCGTAAGGCCATTTAGAGGGATTCGTTGAAGATTCATATGCGTATGATCTGCGTATGCACTTCATGACTCAAACATAATCCGTCTACATGTTTGGGGTGAGTCTAGCTGCCCTTCCATTAAGGCGAAACCAATCATGGATTGGAAACCGCTACTCGATGAAAACGTATCAGGTGTAGCAGTCAAGAAAGTCCCAACTGGTGAGAATGAAACAATTTGTAACAACATGCATCAAAGGATCCAATTTTCATCATCATCATCATCATCATCATCATCATCATCATCATCATCATCATCATCATCATCATCATCATCATCAAACAGATCAAACAACTTGGATATCAAAGTGGAAGTCCAAAGGGATCCCCAAGGGATCGACCCCCCAGGTGGTTCAACCAGCAGCGTGGGGGCCTTTGCGTGACCGGCGGAACCCGGCACTTGGTGGAGCTGCTGGTGTTGGATACCCAGGGGAGTCCGGCGCCTTGACGTTTTGGAGATCTGGGGGGTAGAAGGGCACCTAGGGGGTGCACCTTAGGGGTTGTGATGGGTTGAGTTTCACAGGAGTCTGGGTGGAGTTTTTTTCGGGCTTTGGGGTTTACGTTCGTCTGGGAAGGATGATGTAGGAGGGACATAGATTGCCAGACAGAAACACTAGGGACTTGGGACCTGCATTCAGCCATAATCAGCCAGAAGTTAAATCATCTTCGGCATTTTTTGGGGTGGGTGGATCCGCAGGTACTAGTACAGACAAAGATTGACGATTCATTTGGATTGTGGCTGGTAAGTTCCACATCTTCACAGAAAGATCACGTATTTGCGATGGCAATTTGTCGAAGGATCTTCCAGGACAAGAAACATTGGAGGTCAGTCCATTTCGCAAAATGATCAAAATGAAGCTGCGCACTTTTCATCTCATTTGGGCAAACAAAATTATCCTTTTCTGTCGCAAGGTTGCCATAGTTCGGGGTGCCCATGATTTGAAAATCATACCACCGCCCTTGCCCTGCTCTGTTGAGTAAACCGTTCCGGGGGTTTGACTCACTTCCTCACACTCTATGCCTTTGTCTGAACAGAGTATTTACCCCATTCCATCCGGTGGTTGATCATCATTTTCCCTGTGACAATGGCTACTTGAGGCGGCATCAAGTGAGATGGGGAGATGGTTGGGGACCTCCCTTGACCCACTGTAGGAGCTCTACCCCTCGGCCTTGCAACGTTTGGCGTACGACCACAACATCAGCCTCTTCTTGGGGCCACTGGAAGGGGAAGCCATGGCGGATCCTTGGCGAAGATTAGCCCCCAAAATGGAAGATACGTCAATGTTCAAAGTACTAATCATATAGTGATCATTAACGATTAATATTGATGATTAATAGTATTCATAGTAAGAACAATAATAATGAGCAGTGGCAAGTTGGTACTTCTGGGAGTTATATCCTGAAACAAACAGACATTCCCAGAACATTCCCAGAACAGTTGCAACGTTGAATTGGAGGACAGGGAAATCATGGGAAATCTACGGAGCCGATTCTGTCGCAGGATATGGCGCAGCGGCTTGACCTTTTGATCCTGTCGCCCCTTCTGACATCTGCGGATCTACTGCGAAGGTGTCAACCGATGGGGACCTATGGGGACCGATGGCACTGCTGAGCTCAGACCTTGGCTGGCTGGTTCACTTGGGTAGGGCTCAGACTTTGCAAACATCAGCCATTTCAAGGGGTAAACCGGTAAACCAGTGGACTGAAATGATGCAAGCAGCCAGGAATCCAGCTTTATCCTCCGTAAACAAGAGTCATGGATGATTTCCTATCATTTCTTCACATTGACATGTATTTCCCTAGATTTCCATCCCTACAGCGGCCGGATATCTCTGCAGGTGTCACAGTTGCTTCAGCCTCCAACCCTCCCCGAAACAGCTGCTGCTGCCGGCGCTGACGCTACTGGAATCGAGCTCCGATGGCCTGCCGTGGAGGGTGGTGTAGCTTGGTCGAGAAAGGGGCTGGGAGCTGAAAGGTCGGAACCCTATCCTTTGGGCAAATTGTTGAGGTTCCATGTGGAATTTCCGATGGTTTATGGATTTTTAGGAGCTTGGGATCTGCTGAGCTGGCTGGAATCACATCTGCAGACATATTGACATACTGTAATTACTTCGCCATGGCAGATGACAAAAATCGATGGCGATGATCAGATGATCGCATTTGAAAAGAGGATAAAAGAGGAATCGAGTGCAGCAAGCTTCAAAGCAAGTCTGACAGGTCAAAGGGTATCTCTTCGAATTGTCATGGATGTTTGGCTGCACATTGGAAGCAGTATCATAATTTCATAATTTTGACAAGAATGATGCGCTGGTGGATTGATCATGATGGCTCCAAATGTCGAGACGTAGTCCCCGTAGAGCGGCCTACAAGTAAGACTTCTTTCAACGGGGAGATGAGACTGGTCCATGTGGGTACTTGAGCATTCGCGGGCTCTCAAACTTCCATACTGAAATGTTGCCATGCGCCATTCACACTTGGGGCCCTGCTGAACAATTAATTTGGCCAACATTTGTGTGCCTCACTGACTCAAGCTTGCAAAGTGCGAAAAGAATATCATCCTCTTAACTTTCATCTCATCTCTTGCTGGATTTAGCACCACTAACTATGACATGTCGCTACAGTTTCTGTTAATCCAACCTGGCCTATCAAACATATCTCCATTCCAGATGGGAAAATCATCCGTAATAAATGGACACTTGGAATTTGTCCAGAATTTTCCAGATCAGGTCCCAAACTTGGAGCCTCTCTTCTGTGTTTTTTCTGGAGGTACATCCAGGGACACGACCTCATTTCACCGGAGACCTGTGCTGTGCCAAACCTCACGCGCCTCGAGACCGTCCGCTGGTCCGTCGACCTCGAAGGCGGTGGATGGACTGCGCCGGCGGCGGCCGCGACGTTGGATGCTTGGGTGCTGTGCAGCCAGAGTTTCAAGTGCCTCAGCATGTCTCAGCATGGCCTGGGGATGCGCTTCGAAGAGGAGGTGGAGACCCAAACCAGATTATTCGTCGTTTGTTTGAGGGAAATCGATGGTTTTGGAGCTTTCCTTTTTGTAAGATGATGAATATTATAGATGCAGAAGGGGGTTCCCCCAAAACAAACTAAAAGTGGGACCCCACTGGTTTGAGGCTGATTTCGTTTCGGTTTTCTTGGGAAGCACTATGATCAGCCGGGTATGATGTTGTATGGACCATAGGCGTCCTTTTCCTACTGGTCTATTGATCAAAAGAAGAGTTATGGTGGCCCCTCTTTGCAAGTAAACCAGTCACTGAGTAACCTAATTTCTAGGTATTAGTGTATAGTTATTACATGTTATCACTTTTACAGGATATGTACTATAGTCAATTACTATCAAAAACTATATATACATATATATATATATATACATATATGTATATATATATACATATATATATATATATTATATCACTATTTATTTATATATATATATATATGTCATTACCTTTCCTAACTTTACCATCCAAAAATTTGGGAGAATGATCCGGAGTTCAGCTTAGGATAAGCGATCGGCAAAAATCCTACCACGTCCACGTGGAAAACTCAATCAAGGGTTCATTCATCAACCATCAGTTGCAACCATATATATCATATATTTATTAATGTATGATATTCTGATTTTATATACGGTATCTTTAGGTTTGTACACCTCATGATGAGTATCATCTACAGCATCTTACCAGCGTTTGGGGTCTACCACGTGTGAGCCATGGTCAAAATATAGCATATTGTCTCAATAAATTCGGGATGGCCCTCCCCAATTTTCATAGGGGTTTGAATGCGATGATTATGATGATGATTATTACTATTGTTATTATTCTCTTATCATTATCAATATATTATTCTTACTATTTCAGTATTATTGTCATTATTGTCATGATCAATATCTCTATTACTTGTGTTATTATCGAACAGTGGAATCCCATTCATGATGGCACCCCCAGGCACTGCCTGAACTTTCTGGAGTTCTGGGGCTCGTTGAACGCCTCTCAGACCCCGGCCGCCGTGATCCTATCGGCTCCCTGTGTACCGCGGTGGCACCATGCGATGGTTGGCTCAAATGATTGGCTTCAGAGTTTCGCTCAGAACTGGTTTCTTCATGCTTCCATAGCCGAGGTCTCTGTTCTGCAGGCAGTGCCTAAGTATGGAGGCTTCTTCTTGGGCGTGATGCCTTTGAACCTTTGGGCATTTTGGCCGCACTGGCACGGATGGAAAATTGGTCCAAGTCACCTTAGTCATGAGATCAGAGGGGCCTAACTTTTTGAGTACGATGCTTTGATGCACATAGTTACTATGTGTCATGTTTGGCCTGAGATCTCCTTGGTGATTATTGATATGTCTTGAACCTGAGCATATATTTGTAAGAAACTGCACGTATTGTTGTTGAATAGTTGAAAGCTTTCTGTGTCTAGTTCCATGTTATCCCCGGAATTCTGATTGACTGTCCCGCAGCAAATTGGAATTGACCGTGCTTCATCGGGGTTCCGAAGTGGCCCAAGGCAACATGGACTTCAAATGCAGCGACTTGGACAATGGGTTGGTTTGATCCTGAATCCCAATGAAACTCGCTCCTGGAGCCAAATTTCTGAGCTCCAAGGCATTTTTGTGGCAAGAAATTGGCTTTGGCTCCCACTTGATGAACCCTGGAAGTGGTTCGATGGTTATGATTTATCATCATCGTTGGAATATAGTCCATAATCATTATAATATCATTATTCCATATGATCCTGTGGTATATCTCACATCTTCCATATTTTCTTATGATCATCAACAGCTGCAGGGTGCCCCTGACCTGCAGCCAGGTCGACGCATCCTGGAGCTCCTTGGGGTTGACTTTGCAGGACATGGGGAATGTCACTACTGGGGAATGGGTTAACAGTTGGGTTCAACCATCATTTCATGGTTATATCATGTTATATCATGGGATATCAATGAGAGATACACAGCAGGATGATATACTATAAATATACATACATGGATATGTCATATGTAATTGTATGTAACGGACTAAAGGCAAAAGTTGGATTTCATTCCTAGTATTAGCCCATGTCGGGACTTTGTCACGAGGCCACCAGGCTTTGACGCATACAAAGTTTTTGGGAGACGGATCCACACGCCGCACTTTCACGGAAGAGACAATGCTGCTGGTTGGTGGAATCTGTAAAACATGCTATTGAAAAAAACAAACACATCTCCCGATAAAATGGAACTAGAAGATACTACAGTAGAAGGATATTTTTCAAGGGAACAAATCATGGTATATTCCTAAGTGACCATATTAGTGATATGTTTTTGAGGTCCGGGATGATTGCCCTCCTGGAGGACTTGCTGCCCTGGTTTGCCAGTCTGGTGGAAGGTGTCAACTCCCGAGACTTGGAGCAAGCGCTACTGCAGGCAGGGTGACCACTTGGTACCCGGAGATTCCTGGGTCGAATACGGCGACCATCTTGATGTGCTTGGAATAAAGTTGGATATATTGATTTTTCAGGGACCCCGGTTGAAGCCAGGGGGTAGTGACATGGGGTTCGCATGACAAAACTGTTGGTGCACGCTTTTGGGTGTGCACCCATTCATGGGACCTTTGTAGCTTTCACAGCGTCAGAAGTGACCTTTGTGTCTTAGTGATGCAACATTGCTGGGGATACTTGGGAAGACCAGAAGTGGACAAATCCATCATTAGACAGGTATTTGAGAACGGCAACCAGTTTTGCCGTTTCTTCTATGCGTATTTGGATTTGCACCTTCCAGCCTGGTGGGTGGAAATCCCAATTTTTGGCTGCTTCCCATGTTTCCTGCCTGCCTCATTTCTGCTTTTTGGGTACCTGTAAAGAGGCACCGACTGGAAAGCTACACGACAATGAGACAGCTTGGGACTTCCAGCGTCAGGCATTTGGGGTGTGGGTTGGACTTTAGTGGGAACCGACTGGCGATAGTTGATCAGTGGATGTGAATGTGTGTGAGGAACGTTCATCTTCTGCCAAACAAATCCCAAAACAGCATTTTCTGGTGCTTAATATCTAAGATTGGCCATGTTGGGGTGGAAAGCAATTGAAACAGCGGAGGCTTTACTTTCAGAATGACGACTCAGAATTGAGAAGCTGAACATAGCTGAACAATGGACAATAACAGGTGGATTCCGGACCCGCCTGGCGAATCGTTCATCATCTATTTGGGATGACAGAAAATAGCGCCCCCAAATGGGTGGTTTTTCTGGGTATCCTTTTGAGGCAGAGATCCTCACCCTGCGCAAGGGCAGGCCTGGGCGACTTGGGGTAAGAACCGGGTCCTCGGATTGTGAAACCGAAAGGATGTCCAAGTGCGTTTGGCTGAAAATGTGGTAACCCCCCTGAGATGGTGCTTTTTACCCAGGAAAATGATGATTGACCATCAAAATTTGGGATACAGTGGAACTGTCTTGGGTTCTTGAGTCAATTGATGATCGATTTTGGGGTATTGAGGCTGATGGTAACCGCAACTTGGTATGTACATGTACTGTAAGTTCTTATTTTACATCACCCGCAGGGTTCATTCATGCAAAATCATGCACTGTAATCAAATCCGGGGAAGCACTAGATTGCCGCGATTGGCCCAATTCTGCCATTGGCTGCTGTTACTTGCATTTGTGTGGGAAATATGTTTCATCGTGTACTTCTCATTGCTATACTACGATTGTGGCTCATTAACCACTTCAAGTCTTCAGCTAAACGCAATTGCCTCATTTTATGTTGCAACTGACATAGATCGAGACAACCAGCCTCAGTTACCAAGATGATATGCCAGACAATGCCGACCTTGATTCTTGCTATCTGTATTGCACTTTCTCCGATTGAATAAGTGTGTCGCTCTAATCTTGGCCGGATCGATGTCTAGAAATAGCATGTATAGATTTTTGCGCGGCGAATCATAGCCATTTAGGTCACGATTTTTGGGGCTGGAATGGGTCACCTCAACAGCCTTAGTTTGTCCAGGCCTTTGGTGCCCTTGGCCACTTGGGCGTCGATGAGTGCCTTGCTGACGGCCGTGGAACGTGCTGGGGCAACACCTGAGGCGCCCCGGATTGGACCATCAATGGATGTTTGGATGGAAATTTATTTGAAAAAAACCTTCAGAATTATCTCCATGTTAGGATTAAAATCGTATCTTAAGATGTTGTTTGTTTTTTTCACTCTTGGTTTAAATCATTTTCCGCATTTTCGATGTATTTCTGAGAATCAACACAATGCTTGTGTATCATGGGATTCTCGCTTATATTTAGGTTTAATCTTTTCTGTCCGTTTGAAATGGGCATGAGGCAAAATGATCAAAACGACCCAACAAATTTGAATGTTTAAAGCTAAACTTCTCTGAATTTTGCGCGTCTTGCATTTTTTTTGGGGGGTCTTAGATGTTAGATCCATATCTGGTGATAACCATTGCAGTTCCTACGGTGTGCAGGCAGTGTCTTCATTCTTTCGTGGCCTCAAAGAGGGCGACCTAGAGACCATCACAGGGCCTGTCATCTTTGAAACTTAGCTGACACGGGGATGGTGAAGTTGCCAATGGATGAGACGGTTGGTAGGATTGGGATACAATCAACAAACATCCAGATGCAGGCACCAATGATGTAGGTACAATCAGATGGTGACTGATTATGGTGAGATTTGTGATTTGGTGGGACCAACAGATTGACCGGTCACTGGTCATTTTCACCAGGGAACCACAAGCCATAAGCAAGCGCAAACAAGAAATCCGAACGGAACCTTAGAGCCACGTCCTCTAGAATCAGTAAAAAGTAAAAAGTGACACCTCCATAGCATACCCTGAAAGTGAAAATACCGCATTTTCATCCACCAGATTAGTGAACATCGACAATTTTACCAGGGCTATTGATGAGTCATTTGGATTTCTGAGACATGATAGTATGGATATATATATATATATACATACATATACAGATACACATATTGAAGGGAAAGCATGGGAAAACCAATCCAGTGCTGAGGACGCAGATGGTGCCCTCTCGCATGGCAAGGGCCTCAGCTTTCAGGTGACCGGCAAAAAGGTGTGGCTTCAAAGTGAGAGGCTATACATATATACACATACTTGTATGCATTTATAAAACATATTAATAAATGATCAAGAAAACAAGTATATTAATATATCGATACAAACAACAGATATCCTCAACTTAAAGCTGATCTTTGAAGTTAGAACTGAGAAATCCGAAGAATCCTTGCCCTCAGGCGCCTGGCTCACACAGCTGCTGCCGCAAGATCCCACGCCCCAGCTGTTGACCTTCAGCTGGGAGGCCTTCAGCTGTTGGATTTGATAGGATTAAAGGGACAAAGATGTCCAATCAATGATGACCACCATATGAACAAAACCCATCGTAAATGATTAACATTAAACTTATGAAACTTCTATTCATTTGTTCATCATCACTTTTTGGTACTGAGAGCAGTTGACTTTTTGAAGACTGACGGATGCACCAATCCCCGCGGCCATGGCTTTGTGTCAGGGAACAGTTTGCACCCCTGCTTCTGGCTGCGAAGTGTTGCAGCGTCTCTTGGTATATGTTGGGATGCAGCGCAGTTGTAACAGCATCTTGTAAACATTGCTACTGTTTTTGGATGTCTTCAGAAGGATATCATCTATTCTCAGATTTTTCTGACAATCATTGTGGCCATCAGTCTCTGTGTGTGATGTCCGTCATGGCCACTCTGGAAGTTTCAGGTTTGCAAAATAGCAGCGTCTTGCAGCCCTTGATCGATCCCGTCTCTCGGATTGCGCTGATAGGCACACAACGTGCTCGCCCAGATGAGCTAAAACACTGGTAACAACATGTAATAACCAGCATCTTTGGTGAGTAGCGCTGATTTGCAAAACCTCTGAGAGCCATCTAGCTGTAGCTGAGATCGCCACGCTAGGACACTTAACTGCTTGTGCTAATTAAATCTGATGTGTAGCCAGGCAGCGATACCTGAAAGCAACGGTCGAGGTGACAAACAGTGACAAACAATCAAGTAGCGTGTGGCTTGCTGAGCAACATCCATATGACACTGGTTGCCTGGATACAAAGGCAGTCAACGACTAGATGATGTCAATGTTTGTCAAACAAATGTTTGTCAAACAAATGTTTGTCAGACAATCCAACACATTGATGGGGCAATTCTAGCTCAACATGGCAGCAATACTACACTATTAAAAAGCTGTGTCGGTGTTCGATGGCTTCACGGCATTGGAGAATTGGGGCTGCAGGGTTCCAGCAGATTGTGGCAATTTGGGGGAGATATGAAATGCGCTGAAGCTGCTTTCACAGGAAACGAAAGCCTTCGTTGTGAAGAATGATATAAACTAGACCCGCATGATCTAACTGAGGCCTTTCCCAGAAAAATGCCTCTTATTCGGATGCGAAGTCTTGGGCAAAATGAGGCTTGTTTTCACAGGAAGGCCCCCCTATTCGCATCTAATCAGAGGACAGATCCACCATGAATCCAACGCTGAACCCAGTGAATTGACCTATCTGATGTTAACCCAGGATTAACAAAGGTGGCGCCCCATAGTTCGCTAAGTTGGTCAAACATTTTCATTTCATCTTGTTTCACCAGGGTTTATGGTAAATATTATGGTAAATATTATGGTAAATATTATGGTAAATATAAATGTAATATCTGTATCATTCTGTATCTAGTTCATGGTGCTTATAAACCAACTCATAACTGGGGGGGTCACCACGAGCAGCTGCTCCTAGGTCCTTCCATTGCCGGTGCAGGGAGATCGTGCCTGCTTCGAAAGTGGCAGTAGCACCTGGGGTTTTGAGGCTTGGTGAAATTGGAAGCGCCGCCGAAAAGGCGTTTCAATCGGAAAAAGTGGAGATTTTTACACCAAGAATTGCAGTTTGATGAAACATGTGAGTTCAATAGTGCGAACTTGCTTACTTCACCAATGGACATTGGGGTTTTGACCAGCAACACGAATTCACCGACTATGTGGAACATCCCATGAGTTGGTCATATTTTACAGGTTGCAAACACCGACCGGTTGGGGAAGGATACGCAGACATATCATTGGCCTATACATATATTTGAAACATTTGTCGTAGTTTATTGTGACTTCTAACACATGTTGGCCGTTTAAATCCACTTATTGCACCTGATTGTTGTGCCTAATTGTGCTGTTCAAGTCCGCATTTCACTGGCCTGAAGACTCACCACAAGCGTCACAAGGAAGTGCTGCCGCACGGAAGCTTCTGCGACGAGTGTGCCAGCAAGAAGGTGTCCATCTTCGTGGCTCGGTGACGTGAAGGGCGAAGGTTTTGGCGATGCCAAACGACATGGGGGATTTCACCAAAAATGCGGGTAACCATGGGTAACCAACCATAAATTAGGGGGTAAAATGGGCATATATGTGATATATGGGGGATATGATACTGTATATTACTGTAACCCAAGCCAAATCAGGCATGAGATTGGCCAACAAATCCAAGAATGTTCAGCACATATGGCTAATGGATATTCGAATTGTTGATCCCGAGACTTGGATATACTTTGATGGTTTTGTACTCACCACGATCAGTCTTGTCACGTGGTACCCGAGGATTTTGAGCCATAGACCATATCTGAGAAAAGGGCACCCCCAAACTTGAAGGTGCTCAAGGAACTACAGATGGCTGTTCATTCTTGGTCGTAACCCGTCCCAGGGTTTATATTCAATTTTGTTGGTATTCTATCTTTCGTCCTCGGTTTCGTTGGTTCAATTCCCTAGTTGTTGTTTGATGCTCAGACAACCTGTTGGTGGATTCATCTATCTCCTTCAACTTTGGGTCTCGAGAATCCAGAACCATCCCATTTTTTGGGGATTCCCAATGACTTTTCACCCATACCCATTTGCACCAAGCCTCTCAAGGATCCGCAGTTGCACCGCCGCTTCTGCCGCAGCTGTGCAGTTTCGGAGTATGTGATGGACCTGGGCAACGGTACCCGCATCTGTTCCCTGATGTGATGGAAAAGAGAGATGTGGCTGACCCAAAATTCTGTGTGAACCTTGGTTGGGTAGCTTTATGATTCTCTGGCTACAAACAGGGCAATATCTCAGAAGATATCTGAAGATAAAGGTTTTTGCAATGTATCCGCGATTATTTTGCCATGTTATAAAGTGGGCATACAATGATGGGAGCCCCAGAAATCCATGGTCGTGGGACCCGTACACGGAATGCGCTGTCTCTCCAGCCAGGTTTACCATGCGAAGGCAGCATTGCAACCTGCGCTTCTGGTTTCTACACGTTGAATTGTCAATGTCAGGAGTGCGATGCTGGCACTTTCGGGGCAAATGGGAAGCTAAGTTGCACTGGTCCAGATTCGGTTTCGTTTGAACTCTTGAGAAGCATGCTCCAATTTTTATCAGCCAACTTTTCATTTTCCCACCATTTTCCCAATCTTTGCTCCAAGGACCTGTCACCCCTGCCCTGTGGGCCACGTCTCCAACATCTCGGGTGCCACCAGCTGCCAGCCCTGCCCTGCCGGCAGCAGCAGCCCCGGCGGCACCGGCTGCGTAGCCTGCAGCCCTGGCACCTTCTCGGGCACCGCCGGCGCCGGCTGCACGGCCTGCCCCGCAGGGCGCGCGGCGCCGGACGCGGGGATGACGGGCTGCCAGGGGTGCCCGGAGGGGCACCGCAGCAGTTGGGATGGGGTGAACTGCCAGAAGTGTCCGGAAGGGACTTATCAACCCAACCAGAACAGCAGTGAATGTCTGTTGGCAGTTGAAGGTGCTGATTTTGATGGCCATGGATTGGTGACTGGCATCAACCGAGAGGGCTACTGGACGAGGCGGATGGGCACAGAGGTGACATGGGAGCCATGTGTGGCACCGCAGCAGTGTTTGCGAAATGAGAGCTGCGCAAGTGGCAGTGCTGGGGTGCAATGCTTCAGCTGCTTACCTCGCCATGTCAGGGGAGGAGCACCAGGGTCGGCAGTCGACTGTTTGTTGTTCTGTGGCTCCTTGCTTTAATGAAGACACACCATCTCCCGCCATGCTATGCACATACTTTACCCTACTTTCGGAACCACAAATCATCATCAAGCCTCAACAGCTAGTTGTAGCTCCTTACATATTTTGGGATAAACCAATAACGCAACAGCTACACCCATACCTACCCCTATTACGGCCCGCCCGTTGCGGCCCTGGAGGATCTGATGGCTGCGACCTTTGCAACAGCTTGGAGGCAGCGCTTGGCTTGGGCAGCTTCGTGGTGTTGGTGGTGTTCTTCGCTCTGACCTTGGCCAAGCTAGGCTTGGCACGGAGGAATCGACCCAAGGATTTGCGCAGCTGGGATGGTTGAGGAAAGTTGGGGTTGGGGGATGGGGATTCCAGGAGATGGCTTCAAACATGTTTCAAGGTAAATTCTGGGATCAAGTGTTTGGTTTGACTGTTGGAGGATTTTGAACATCTGTTGAACAGATACTTGTTCAACCTTGAAGAAGATGATTCTTCGCAGGTTCGATGATGTCGACATTTCACATGGGTCCCCCCTCCTTTGAAGGGCACGGTTTCAAGAGCTGACGAAGCAGAGTATCACTGGGGAATGACCACCTCTAAAGAGGCTTATAATGCCAAAGAGCCGAGGTGATTTGATATTATTTGGGGTCAAAATCGCCAAGGACCTGGGGTGTTTTGGAACTGACCTGAAGATCAGTTTTCAGGGTTCCATTCGGGTTCCATGGTTTCTCGAGGTGTGGTCTACATCAAGATCTTCCTCCTGTACTTGGTGGTGGCCGACGCCCTGCTGGAGACTGCTCTGCAGGCGCAACTGTTCGGGAAGACGAATCAGGAGAGGGATCACAATACAACTGACGTGGTATTCAAACAGAAAAGGCACTGACAACACTTATCACTTCCTCCAAGACATGTGCCACAAGTCGCATGGAACTGGGGGCGTCACTCCACTTGAAATTCAGCACTTTCATGCCCAACAAGCCAATGTCCAATAGTCAATAACCAGATAACCAGAGACAACACAGTGGCACCTCACACAGGGACTTGTCTGACCAGCCTATGCCCTTCTGCTGTGTTTTCTTCCCCCTGTCTTGAAGGACATGGGTGCTTCCAAAGCCACCCATAAGGAATGAGCCAAAGAATAATTAGTTCAGACAGAAGAGAATCAGGGGTTTGGAACACCTGTGCAGATTGCTTGATTGCTAGTACCTACTGTAGCACTTTTATTCGCCATGTACCCCTTTTTCTTCCCTCAGTTCCATAAATACCCTACCGGTCATGTGCCTATACTACTGCAACAGTACCGACGCAGATACAGTATTGGTCCACTTTCCCGTATCTATTTTTGCGGTTGGTTTTTTAGCAGGTCTTCTTTTGGTTGTCTACAATATTTCAACACATCATCCCTTTAACTTTAAATCATGAATCGCCCGAACTTCCAAAGTTTGTTGAAAGCAGAAAGTACTGGACAACTTCCCCAAGAAATTCTTGGAATGCTCCCACCTTGGATTTCCTGTCCAGAGTTTTCATTATGTGGATGGTTCATATTCCTACCACCTGTGATTTTCTTAACTTTGAACCAAAACATCTACCCCAGAGGTCGCCCCATCACCCACCATCACCGATCATCCGAACGGATCAGGGCGGAATGATCCCCGTTTTTGAGCCACAGGCATATTAGGGGGTTTCCTAAAATGGCGAATCCCCCAAAAAATAGGTTTCAATACTATATAGTCTAATTCTGGATGATTTGGGATACCCCCCACTTTAGGAAATCTCCATATTAGATATATACTGATACAATATACATATTGTGAGAAGATATGTGAAACATTGTGAAACTGGTAATTTCTAAATAGACTGTCTTACTACATGATCTACATGGACACAAGAAAAAGGGAACTAGGGAATTGAATTGAATATGGCAGAACAGAATATACTGTAGACATCTATAGACCACTTCCTAGGGCCTGGGGGCACGTTTCTTTTCCCCAGTTCAGATGTATATTCCATTATATTACCTAATATACACTACATTATGGATATGTACTATGACATACTATATGAATAATATTGAATAATTAGATCTATATACCTTACAATACCTGATACATGATGACACTATACCAAAATGATGACATCCAATGGTTGAATCCTTGGTCTCTTGTGACATCAGGCCCTACGTCTTCGTCCCTCCGTCGCCTTCCTCTCGCGCTTCGTGGTCTCCGCCGTGTCGCCGCAGCTGCTGCGCTGGGCGCGCTGTGCCGGCGACGTGGCGGCGCGGGCGTTGGAAGCCGTGAGCGCAACGGCGAGCCATGGCATGGTGCCCTTGGGACGGCATGGGATCTGGTGGGATACCATGGGATACCCCTTAAAATCACACGAAACCCTCGGAAATTTGGATGAAGTTGGTAGTCTGATGTGATTTTTGGAGATGTTTTTGAGGACTGAAACCACTTTTTGGGAGTCGATTATGGGAAACCACATTTCTAGAGGCGCAAATTATGACCAAACATTGATTTGAGTGTGGAATCTAGGGGAATTGTAGATGTGCGGATCGATGAAAACCAATCCGTGGCGCCATTTTGATGTCGGATGGTTGGTTGGGAAGACTTTCAAAAATGTCAAGAAACATGGAAATTGATGGAATTTTCAGGGAGTTTTCCTGATGGGTTTGAAATCCTTTGGAATAGTTCATGATCACAATTGACTCATACATATTCTTGAGATGGCTTGAAACCACAACTCGTTTTGATTCGTTGTCTCCGATGACTGGACAATTTGGGACTTGTGAGAGGCTTTATCTTTGATGTCAACTGCAAATGCATGCAAATGCATCATTTCAGTGATTGATTTTTTGTCTTTCATTGCAGCCTTCAATCTGACATGAAATTCCTTTTTTTCGGATCTTTCAGACATTTCTGGACTTCGAACAATCCTCCAAGTTGTCGAAACTCACCCGTAGCTGGTGATTCAATGATTTTAGGGGTAATGCCCTCTGCCCATCTTCAACAGCCAATAGAGTGGCCAATTCGAAGCAAGCTGCCCCCAGTTTCATTTGCATCCTACGGCCTCAGATGCACATTCGCGATGGCAGGTTGAGGCACTTTGGGCCTCCAGTGAGATGTCTGAGGCAACTTGAGGGCTGGTGGATGGCCCTTTTAGGGACCTCCAATGCTGGGATGTCAATGCCGTCAATGCCTACAAACATGTTATTTTCAGACATAAAAGCGTCTCTGTGAATGACTTATATCATCAAAGGAAGAGTTACGGACAACTGTCCATGGTCAGTCTTCTCTTCATGTCAACCACAGAGGTAGCAACATACATGACTCATGTACTCGTTATAAAATTGATATTATCAGTATATACGTTATAATGTATAATTACATATTATATATACAAATATATGTTATGCAATACATGATATGTAACCCAGCACTACGCAGTTTTTGTCAGTTCCACCCATTTCTCCCTCCGACCGAGGCTTCCTGGGAACAGCTGGGCGACCTCAACACCTGGCAGCACGGCCGCTGGTTTTTGCCCGAGGCGCAGCCGCTGGTGCAGAAGCTCACGGCCTACCAGGGCACGGTGGAGACCTGGTGGGAGAAACATTGAGAAACCTCGGGATCCAAAATCTTCCATTAACCAAACTTCAGAAACAATCAATGATGGAGATGGGAGATTTGATAGAAACTATTCGTGATAAAAACAGGTGTAAATCTGAAACTGCCAGGAACAAGTTCACAAGTTCGCAGGATTGCAAGTTTCCAACTGAGCCCCAGTTCGATGCCTGGTGGTTGATTGATATGGGTTGATTATGGGTTATGAATCTCTCTAGTTTCATGGGGATTGTAGGTCACTGTAATGCAGAATGGTTAAGAAAAACGGTCATCATGGGTCTATGACATAGTCTATGACATGTTTCGAGACCCCCCATGAATTGGGGATTCAACACCATGAAGAACAACCGGTTATGACCAAAACACCAAACATGCGACATCTTTTGCGACACGTGTTGGATATCTAGTGGGTCCACCTTGGTGGATGAATAAGGGCTGATTCAGTTGGGCTGATGCAACTCCAGCCACACATGAACTCACTGTAGATATGGGCCCTTCCTTGAGAACCCCTCAAAATTGCGAACTTCTGCTTAAAGAATGGCAAGAAATGTGGTGTCGCGATCACTTGCACCTGCAAGTTTAATTGGCTTTTGACTCATTCTGCTGGTGACTTCAAGCCTCTTTGGCTTAGCGAAGATGGGACACTGCCAGACTTATTTACGTCTTCCAATTCTTCTTATTTCATTTTTCATCCACCTGTTCCACAAAAGATCCAAAATTGGCTTAAGGGAAAGCCTATGTCGGACACACCTCCATATTTATCTCTTCCCACAATATTCAATCAACCAACATTCGATGACCATTTTCCCATAGTAGTATATAGTAGTAGTAGATCAATTCACAATGAATCAATCCGCCAACGTTTTCCCCATACATCAATCCATATCAACCTTGCCTTTCCCAACACTTTCCCAAATAATTTCTATTGGTCAAAGGAGCTCTTGCAGTTGATCTTCTGGTTCCTGATGCCCTGGGTCCTTTGGATCTTTTTATACCTGGCTGCCCTGTGCTTCGTGCGCCTGCGCCTCTGCAAAGATCGCAGCTTCCTGAAGAGCTGCCTGCGGTTCTATGAGGAATTTCGAAACATCTGGTGGAAATTTTGGGAAGATCTGGGTGTGTTTCTGGTGGATTTTGGGAGGTCTTGATTGTATTATATAGTAACTTTTTCGGGGTATGCTACACTTTTTGGGAGTTTTTGGGGTCTGCTACACTTTTGGCATCCTAGCTTCACCAGGAGTTAGTGAAGGATGGGACGAGAGAGACGCTGGCCTCCTACGATGCAGAGGACTGGTTGACCTTTTGTAAGGCTCGTGGGATGTCCCAGGAATGGATTTCAACCGGAGAAGAACCTGTAGATAGATGGAGAATAATGGTGATGATATCAATGATATCTCACATCTAGCTGGCTTACAATCATGGGTCTGAATCGCTTTTTGGGATGCACATCCCAATCGAAGGATGAGATCCTTTGAGTCAAATGAGTCGTGCTTTCGGGATGCATCACATCACATCCATATCTCAGAAATGAGTTGGCAAAATTTATGAGTACTTGGTCCCAAGAATTGTTTCAATTTTGGCCAACCACTTTAAGGGGTCCCCTTGTTTTACATCCACCAACACTTAAAAGGCCTACTTCCAGACCACGGGCTATTTATGGTCTTCCCTGGCACTCTTTGAAGCAGCGGACCTGGGTGGCTGTCGCAGCTTCTTGAAGAGCTTCAGTGGCTCAGAAGCAACGCCGCCACGGACTGGGCTGTTGGGGACTGGGAAGCACTCACGGAAGATAGGAGGAAAGGAAACCAGCAACAATTCGAACGCAGTGATGGAACCCATAAATGCTGGGGAAGGGCATTCGTGTGTCATTGTAGTCACAACGCAGACTTGTAAGGTATATACAATCTCCCAATCAATACAGGACTTGCAACAAGCATTACGAACAACTTGCTGCATGGGATGCTCATGCAAGCAGGCGAGTATGCACCCAGATATCCGGATCTGACCAAAAATGAATCAAACTAGTCAAACCAGGTCCTTTTCCACCTAGTCCTTGAAGGTTTTGGCGCACCCTGTCTGGATAGCCAGGGGACCAGTTTATTTTTTGTCTATTTTGGTGTGGAAACCGCTCTCTGACGGGTATGAATGGACCAACACTTGCAGTCTCCTGGGTATGAAATTCCACCAATGCCTGCAGAGGGGTGAAAAAAGGTAGACACGTGAGACTAATTCTGATGGTGGATTCCTTTCCCATATTTTCCTATCCTTTGGAAATCAACTGTAAAGCAATCCTCAAAACGATAGGACAGTTACTCCAAGTGATCTTCAAGTGTAATTCTCACTATATAATAGGGATTTACTTTTCTATCTTTTTTGGAATCACTATTGATTCACCTTTGCCAGCAACACTTCTATGATGTTTTTGAGCTGGGATTCCACAGGTGACCAGGCCCGTCCCTTGCTGGTGGCGCTACTGCTGGTGATCTATGCTCCAGTGCTGATGGGATTGGCTCCTCGGTTCCCATAGATGGTTTGAACTATTAGTCCATCCCCGTCACAGTGCGGACTGGTCAAAACATATCAAAACATGGCTTGCCTTTCCAAATTAATCCAGGGACTGTGTGTGGTAAACAAAGCATAGTAAACCTACCATTTGGGGATGGTTTTTGGTTTTTACACGTTTGGGGATGGTTTTTGGTTTTCACACGCCATTTACCAGATTTATGGTAATATTTTGAATTGTTTATTGGGTTTACCATTCATGGAGATTTAATACATTACCATGAGAAAGGATCCCTAATGATTCAAAGGATCCCTAATGATTCAAAGGATCCCTAATGATTCTACGTAGGATGACCTTCCCCTCGTTGTCGAGATTGCATATAATATGTAGCTGTTTCTCAAGATTGGGCACGTCTCAAATCATTTTTGGTGGTTTTCCGTCTGAAAAATGAACAATGAACTCTAGAAGCCCTCCAAGTGACAATGTGACAATAGAGAAAGGGCATGTCGAGTCCTGGTCGGCATGAAGTTGGTTTGCCAACTTCCATGCATGCTTCCAAGAACTTTATCTTTTTTCGCCGGGAATCAAGAAAAACCATCTAAAAGTCACCACAATTCCCAGTGCCCTATGGGTGTTTTGCAGGAAATCGGTGGCTCAGGTGGAACCCTTCCGATGTCTTCAGCTGGGCGCTGAGTCGACCTCCCGGAGTTTCTTCTCGCCCGAGCTGCGCTGTGGGGACCTGGCGATGCCGTACACGTGCCGAGCTCGCAACAAAAGATCTTTTGGAAGTGGCCAACTGGGTAGAAAAATGACAAATTCATTGGGAAATGAATCGGAAATGAAGGTAAACTTGGTGTTTCCTGGAATGATTGTAGAAGCTATGAGAAGATATAAGGCTGGTTGCAGAATGGCCATTTAGGTTGAATGCATACAAATGGCATAAATCAAATGGCCAAATCTGGTATTTTTTTTTTCCAGTAAGATTCCTGCTACTTTAATCCCCCTTTTCTCACTTCAATGCACCATTTTTGGGGCAGACTCCGAGGTGGATCAACTTGTCCTTGGCCTTGCTGTGGGCCTTGGGTGTTCCCATCTTCTTGAGCAACATGCTGCGGAAGGTGCGCAACAGAGCCTCGTCTGAAGGGGTGAAGATGGATGTTGTTGTTTGTTAGAGAGGATGAAGCCCAGCTGGATGTTTTTATGATGGGTGATATGGATCATCTTTGCGGACATTTATACCAAGTTGGGTGCATCAGTGCATAAGGCACTGATGAGAATTCAGCTGTCCACCGGCTGTGAGATCTTTTTGATTTCCGTTTGTGGTAGTCCTGTTGCAAGCCTCTAATGCTTGAACATGTTTGAACCCGACAAAGTGGCCACGGGCCAATCACATTCGAAAGCCTTCGTCTTCAATTTCGCGAAACTCACGTTGATGCGTACCTGATCTGCTGCGAAACATTGGCCCAAGAAATTTGATGTGACGCAATTTACAGCAAGCCATTTGTGCAACAGTCACAGATGTGCTCTGTTTATTCAGCCGTGTCAGGTGAGATGCTTGCTGTTGTGGATGACTATGAGGGCAAGACTGGAAAGCAAATGAAGCAAACTGTAGCAGCTCAGATTGGTGTCACCAGATTTCGGCAATGCCTGCTGTCAGACGACGGGTCGGAGGTTGAGGATGACGAGATCATTGCAGAGGCTGCTAAGTTCAAGCTGGTGGTCTTGGAATTTTGGCCGCCAGATTCCGAAGAAGATAAAAAGATATAAAAAGATGGTATCTGCGGCCAAGAGCAACGATGTAGCAACACTAGAGAAGTTGCTGAAGTGTCCTCGAAGCCCCGCCCCAACCTCAGTCATAGGCATGCCATTCCCCTGCACTTTGCGGCTGCAAACGGACACACGGAGCCTCTCCAGCTGTTGCTGGAAGCAGCTGCAGACCTGAATGCACGAGACTCAGGGCCTCTGGGGTATACAGCGCTGATGTTGGCAGCCCAACTGGGCCATGGAGATGCTGTTCGTTGCTTGATAGAAGCTGGAGCGGACACCGATGTGGCCACACGTGATTTCGGTGGAACTGCGTTCCAGTTAGCGGCCGAGCGTGACCACACAGAAGTGGTACGAGTGCTGATTCAGGCTGGAGTGGACCATAGAAAAGCCAGGAACCATGATGGGTCAACGGCCTTGTATATTGCAGCCCAGAATGGCAATGCTGACATGGCGCGCTTGGTGATTGAGGCTGGGGTTGATTGTGTTGACCTTGACAGACCCATGAGTGACACTTGAGGAACTGCTGTGTACATCGCAGCCCAATTTGGCAACGTCCAGGTGCTGCGCCTTTTGCTTGAAGCCCAGGCAGATGTGGACACAGCATTGCCCCCCGACTCTGGGGCCGGAGTCACAGCATTGTATGTGGCATCTCACGAGGGCCACGCGGAAGCTGTCCGTGCCCTGTGTCAGCATGGTGCTGACAGGAACCGGTCCAGAACCGACAATGGAACCACTCCTTTGTACATAGCAGTTCAGATGCACCATATTGAAGTTGTGCGGGTTTTGATAGAGGCTGGGGTTGACGTTGATCAAGCCCACAGCGGCACAGGAGCGACCCCATTATTCATTGCAGCTCAGATGGGGCAGTTGGAAGTGGTAGCCATGTTGATCCAGGCAGGTGCTCAGGTGGACCGCGCTATGACACATCATGGGGCCCATGGGGCCACTCCCTTGCTCATGGCACGTGTACAGCGCCACCGTCAAATTGAGGCTCTCCTGCTGGAGGCCCAAGCAGATGCGGAAAAGGCAGATGCGGCCGCCAACGGCCTTCTTGGATCGTAAATGACGAGTAGATACTAGTAGTATTTATTAATTATACAATTCAGTATAATTCTACATCAAACGTCCACTGTCACAGACATAGAGTCTTTTGCCATTGCTTTGCCCTTCACGAGGTCATATCATGCACAGAAACCTGGGTTACTTGGGTCATCTAAATATGACCCTTGAAACACATTCAATATGTTATATTTAATGCACTGTGCGCATTCTTGTGCAACAATTCGATCCCGGATCTCGAAAGCCCGAGACCCACAACTCGGGTGGCCCGGCATTCGGCATCCTCCAAGCAGTTGGGCGGTTGCCCTGGATCTTCCATTGCAGGCGCCTGCGAAGTTCGCTGCAGAAAAGGAGTTGCGCTTTGAGCTCTCGTTTTGAAGCTTCAAACAGCCATTTTTTTGGGGAGACACTGGACCACTTTGGATTGATGCGCCATCCATTTTCACAATCTCTGAACAGGAATCGACCCTGCCTATCCTCCTTGCAGCTCACATTCAAACATGGCATCCCAATGGCTTTGGATATTCGGATGGGCGCCCAACTGGTTCCAAGGTCTCCCGGACGATTTTGAATTTCCTCCAGACTATGCAGTGACAAGCTTCGGGTATCGCCTGGGATGCTGGAACTGGGAGATGTCCTTCGGCAGCAAGGGACTGGGGACTGACATTTGAGATTTTGGGAAGCTGGTAATGCAACTTGGCAATTCTGAACATTACCCCTTTGAGGTGTTTATACAAGGTATTGCCAGGTGATGTTTATCGCGCTAGTAGGGGGATTTTCATGGATTTTCCGTGTTTGCATCCTGCCTGGAGGGTAGCATCAGTTTTGGCCCCGTGACACATGACACATGTTTCGCTACAACTCGCCAGGCTGATGTTGGATCAGGTCACTACTTACGGCCCAGGTTTTTTTTAGATTGGATGAACAGCATGATCAAACTTCGGCGGTTGCAGACTTCAGGAGGATATTGTTGTTTCACATATGATTTACCCAGTGTCTGTTTTTCCCCATCGTTGTACATGATAGGTTAGACTGCAATCATTTTATTCCCATTCCTTTCTATTCATGTAATATATACATATACCACGACCAGTCACAAACTTGTATATCGTTATCCCAAATATCACTTGCCAGTCCTCAAGGTACATCTTCTTTTTGAAGGCTTTGATCGTCTTCTCCGTCCTCTTGGGTCCGGCAGGGCGCAGCAGCTTCCTGTTCTTCCTGGCGATTCTGCATGGGGTGCTGACGCGCGCCATGAACCCCTTCACCGGGAGATCACACTTTGCACTGGTGAAATGGGACCATCGCTTCGCGCTGTTCTTCCTGTTCAACAGCATCATGGTGGGACGGCTGGGGTGAAGCCGTGAGAACCCAAAATTGGATTCACCAACAACAATTTTGGGAGTAGAAATGCGATTTTGCCGGCTAACATGGGGGATTTCATCAAAGGACATGTGGTTTGCGTTTTTCTGGGAGTTTCTCCTAGTCCAAAAAAGATCAAACAAGTACAGCTGTTGGATCATCAGCAGTGGAGTGCGCAAGGTGCAAGGCTTGCGCTTCTCGAGTAATGTGGAGATTGTGAACCAGATCTTGGCCACGGGAATGGTGCTGCTGCTTCTGCTTCTCAATCTGCTGCTGGTTCTGTCCCTCAGAATCTGCCAAGATGGGTAGGGCCTGGGGTGGTCTTTGATTGAGCCAATGGGCCCCAAGAGGTTCAGAGCGCAAGCTTCATTTTTTGCTTGGTAGGCTTGACTCCAAGTCGCGTACAAATATGCTTGAGCCACAGAATGTTTCTGCCTTACCCTTCAGGCATTTCCCGGTCCCATCCTCATCCATCATATCCTTTTCTCCAGCTCTGACGAGGTTGCTCTTGTGGGATTCCTTCAACTGCTGGCACGAGACTTATGTGGAGAGCTACGAGTTCTACGAATGGGAGCTCTGGCACCATAGCCGCAGCAGGTTTGGCATTGGCAGCCGGCTGGTCTTGCTGCTGCTGCATCAATACAAGAGGCAGCTCAACTGCAGAGCTTGTTGGCAATGAATCAATGAAGTGGCAGTTTAAAGCGGGACAATTCATGTTGAGACCAATGGTCAGTGCTTTTTTTTGGTCATCAAATTTGTGTCTTGCCGCGGGTGCTGTCCCATCTTGAGCCCTAGTTCATGCATCGGCGCAAGTTGGGCCCGATAACTGGCAGCTGCTGAAGCTCAGGACTAAAAGCATCATGGACATGGGTAACATGGAACAACCGACAGAACATGGGGATATCTATGGGTATTTTACAATCCCAACGCGTTTTTTTCCTTGCGCAGTAGTATTCTTCATTGTTTTGTTGCTTAAGTCATTTAAATTCCCATTCCAGTTGCTAAAGTCAGTGGCATAAAATCACCATAATCCCTGTATTTTTGCATGGTTTTGCTGCATGAAGCCGCCATTCCGGTTGCTAAAAGTCCCCCAGCTTGGTTGCAGGCGCGTGCGCAGCCGCGCCTATGTCAGCTTCGATGTTCAGCTCGGCTGGCTGACCATTTGTGGCAGTCATGGGGACCAGGTTGGGAAAAGGGGCGAAAAACGGAGGGGGGTTCCTGCCTAAAAATGAGGGGAATTAAAGACAGGAAACATTGTTGTATTGTCTTTCCACAAAATATCAAATTATTCAAATTTTATTTTTATCTTATGCCGTAGCTGTACAAATATGGTTTGATTGCAATCTTATTGTCGAGGCCAAGTTGGCTTCCAATTTTTTTTACGTAGTCCGCTGACATGTCTCGGTGGTTTCGAAGAAAGTTGTCCTTCTATCCCTACAAATGAGCAGTGACCAATTGACCCTGGTCGATTGGTTATTTTCGGGGTTGATTCTGCCTGGCTGATTGTGGATTGGTATCACCCTGGCAGCATGATAAAGGCCAACAAAATTGGAAATTCCCAGCAATGCATACTAATTATTTCAATCAGTTAACCCATTTTTATTCCATGATTGCGTATGATTACTATAGTATACTATAATCATTGGTAGTAGTATTCCAATCCGTAGCAGTATAGCCCCATTCTAATCCATTCTGGTTGCTTGGTTGCCTGGTTGCTGATTTGAGGCGCGCTGCAGCTGGAACTGGCACGACGATGGCACGCCCTGCCTTCTCTCGGAGGCCCCGCTGCGGCTGCCCAAAGACGTGCGCAGCTCGACGCTGGCGCAGCGGAGTCAGGTCCAGAGCCTCAGGCCTTATATAGAGAGGTTTCCTTTTGATTGATGTTGATTGGTTCAAACTTTTTTTGGGAGAGGTTTCCTCCACCAACCAAGCAGTACTGTAGAATGAGATGTTTTTTTAATGGTTCATTGTGATGTTCTTGGATTAGACAGCATGATGATTATTTGGTAATATTTAGGAATATTCAAGATACTGGCTATAACACTAAAGCAACCATAGCTAAGGCTGTAAGGGGTTTAGATAGAATGGACAATTGGTAAACGCAAGAGGCAAGAAACACCAATTTCACCAGAAATTAGCAGTGTAAATAATCAAACATTGGAGGTTTATTGTAAGGTTTACACATTCAAACATGATCAACAATAACTACAACATGCAACCAGTTTAAGATGAATTCAGACAATTAGAGAACATTAAAACACACGAGCCAGTTTTGTATAATTAAGTAGCTACGCCAACTATAATGACTGTAAACATGAACACATATTGACTACAACAATTATGGTAGTTATTTTAGAAACAGTATCATCCATTTCTTGTCCTTGGATAGACTGATAAATGCTGATGAATGCTGATAAACCATCAAATATGCGAGCAAACACATCAAGACGATGCCCAGCAATTTTTGGTTGGTAGGCCATTGGGGATGACTGAATTGATTTGTTGATTGGTTTCAGGGACCCAGATATTTCACCATGTTTGGCATATTTTGATGTGGAGATGAATTGAAATAGATCTCCAAATCAATAGCCATTGTTTGACATGGTGCAAAACGATGCAAAGCGATATAGCGAACTACCTAAAACAAAAACTTTTGTTCATGACAGTTTTGGTCCTCGCTCACTTGGACCAGTTCTATAGGGACTTCCCCACCCTGAAGTGATTCTCCTCATAGCCGGTGCCAGTGGGTTGGAATTGTCTTAGGAGCTGGGGTTTGTCCAAAGTTTTTTGTGGACAACACATTGAAAGTTGGTGCTGGAGCAGAATGACTCATGACTCTCATGATTTTCACCATATTTCACTTTCTGATCAGAATGATATTGCCCAATTTTGGAAGGTTCCATTTTCCCGATGATCACAGTGATTTTCACAATGGTCACTCTCATATTGGTTCCACCATCTCACTGGCTGGGTTGTCATCCCAAGGAAGTATTTGCAGAAGGCGGCGGAACGCTTGTGCTTGATCCGAGGCGGGGGGTGGATTCACCGATTCGACCCTATCTCTTGTACTCACGAAAAATCCACAGGTTCTCTTCAAGTCCAATTGAAGCTGAGAAGCAATTGATTATTTGATATGTCATCAATATGTCAAATCATTTCGAGTGCGTGGCTTGCTGGCTATACCGTTCCTATTTGGATACATCCTCGATTTTGCCGTTTGCCGGGCATCAGGGGCTAAAACCCATGGTTTCTGGTGAAGATCTTCCCAACAAAAGCCATTGTCAGGTTCTTCCCCCAATTACATCCAACTTCTATTGTATCGCAATTAAATCATTCACACAAATTTCTCTATTGATTTATATATTATATGGGATTACATATTGTACATTAATATGTTATATTCCATCCAAACCAATCCAATGACATCATGGGAGATCCAATTCATTTCCATTTTTGATCTCCATCCATTTGTTCCGTCAGATTTCGTCAGGTTCTCCTTCCTTCAGCGTGGTGGAGCTGGAGTTTCTGATCCGTGCCAGCTTCGTCTTCGCGCGGCGCGAGGAGCTGAAACGTAGTCGCCTCACCAAGCAGCGCACGGTGATCTCCAAAGAGGAGCGCCTTGGAACGAGACCTGGGAAGGGTTGGTCAAAGGGAAGGGCTGGAAAGGGGTGGGGGTTGGGATTTTCTGATTTTTTGGAAGAGTTTCTGACTTCTTTTAGGGAGTTTGATGAGGATTTGACGTGGAAGGAGGAAGTCTTGAAGAGTTTGGAAGGAAATTTTTGGACCCTGAAAACAGGTTTGGAAGTGGTTTTGGTGTGGTTTTATTGCACACAAAAGAAATAGTGGAGGAAACGGTGCCGTGAATTGCGAGGAATGGATTTTGAAGTCATGGCACATCTATTTCTGGTAGAAATCATCCACTTCAGCTTGGCATCCCCCCAAACAAACAGGTTCTTTGCCCCCCCAAGACAAGAGGAAGTTGCGCTGGAATTCACCAGGTCACTAGGTTCGCAAAGTGATGAGCTCCATCTCCACTGTACCATCCTGAACTCAGCTGAGAAGACTGCGAACCCCCAGGCCCTCCCAGCCTGAGGTCCTTTCTGGGATTGGATGCTCTGCAACTGCTGTGGAACAGCCTAGAGGATGAAGAGGAGCAGAAACCTACAGGCCACTTGATGGGCCTGGTAGGTGGCACAAAAAGGAAGTTTGAAGATATGAGCTCATATTGAACTCACATTGGAGATGGTTGAGCCATTTTGCTTACCAGATTTCACCGGTATATCCCCGTGTTCACATTTTACATCGGTGAAATCGCCAATGAAATCGCCATTTCTGCTCCCAAGGCCATCGCGGCTCCACCTTCGCCCGGCGGTCCTCGTGCAGCAGCCATAGCAGCCAGCAGCCGCTGGCGGAGAGCGTGCGGAAGCGCTTCCAGGCGCTGGGGGAACGCCGGGGGGAGCCGGGGAAAGCCACCATGGTCTCAAGGCTGGGGCTTTCCACCCAGGGTTTTTTGGTGAAATATTGGGATGATGACTTTTGGTATTTGTTGATATGATGACTATTGACTAGTCTCAATATATTGCTGTAGTGTCTGCAAAGGGGACCCACGGTTTCTTCGGGTAGAATGGTCGTTTTGGTGAGATACTAAGTGGGGGATGAACCAACAACAATGACTGGCGAGTTGAGTAGTTCAATACATCTTGGAATCTTTCGCCTAAATGGGAATGTTTACCAACCAGCCTGCCCCACTTAAAACCCATTGACAACACGGATACTGGTGGGAATTTGATCGCCAACCAGAACTAGGCCAACCAGGGACACAAAATGAATGCTCAGTAATCGTCATGTATCTGAACAAAAACCGTGAGCAGCGGCCAGTTGACCCAGAGAATGTTTCAGTTTAGTGTATATGCATATTGTATATCGGTATTGCATCTTCAAAGGTTGTCATGAAATCGCGACATCTACTTCTTCTATTCCACACCCATCGAACATATTCTGGCAAAACTGTGCATTGCAGAAATTTCAAGTGGGGTAACTTTAAGGAGGAAAAGGAAGCCAGTCACTCATCAGTTGCTGGTCGTTGCTGGTCAGGCCGCTCAGATCTGTGAGTCCTTCTTTAGTGATCCTGGAAAGGTGCAGGGGGAGATTGGTGGTGGTCTGTGGTATGGACGCCAGGTGAGTTGCACCTGGCAAAGTTGGGGTCACCAAGAGATCATGTGACTGGACAATGGCTGTCTGACTCATGTCTCAAGTTCTGGCTTCCATTTTCTGTGCCTGGTGCTTTGAATCTAGATGTATGACCACCAACTTGGCGATACAAGCTCCTCAAGGCCATGAACAAAACATAACAAAAAGCCCGAAAATGGACCGATCTGCACCGCAAACCACACGGCACTGGTTGGTGGTTTCAACTTTCATAGCTTCCTCATGATATCCCAATTTGACCACAGGGATTCAGTCGGGTCCGAAAGGAACCAGGTCAAAGATTGACTTTTCCGTGTTTTCATCAAGCGTACCTCCAGAAATGCCCTGCTCTAAAGGGGGATGGTTTCAGATCCATCTCAAATGAACAGCCTTTTGCGGTCTTTGAGCCATACCCATATTATAGCGTTGGTTGTGTATGTATATATCATGTCTATACTCTATACATATGCCATGAGTATCACCATCATTGATATCTCCATTTGGTTAGTCTTCTACCCAATTTTCCCTGATTAAATCCAGGTTTTGAGGGTAGAACCCTAGTTTTGATGGCTTTATACGTTATATCTCCATGTTTCCTAGTTCAATACCAGACCGATCCCCCGCCAGGTCTTGTTCTTCTACAGCCGCGCGGAGTTCATACGCCAGGTTTCACCTGGTTCCTAACCGATTAAGACGGAGGTAAACATTTAATGGGGATATATATGTATATATTGTACACATATATATAATTGTATGTGTATATATATATATATTATTTATACAATAGGAGCTATAGCCAACAACATGAGTTTGTTGTTTGGTTTGTTAATGGGCAACGGTGAAGAACCATGATCATCAAACATCATCAAGCACTTTTTTCTCCAATCTTTCAGATAGACTCACCTGCGTTCATGCTGGAAGAAAACATGGTGGGAGTGGCAACCATTCCCATGTGCCCCATGACTTGACGAAGCTGCCTTCGACCCTTGGGACCGCAGGTAGAGGCCAAGAAGTTGAAGGGCGCAGATGTGAACCGAATGTCCACCATCCCTACTGAAAGGACGGACGCGCGGATGGGCAGTGGCACCAGGTAGGCGAGTTGGTAACGGTGATTCCTCCCCTGCAACCGGAAAGGACGCCAGTTCTGACGATGTGCTGCAAGCTGGTTGGGCGCATTTGCAACTGGGCTGAAAGGTACTCCAGCTCCATTTGATTTAGTCTTCACTTGGTCTCCACAACTGAGTCACAACTGCAATCATCTCAGCCATATCAATGGATTATGTACAACTTCATTCCAGACATATACTGTATTCGAATGTTACTCGTATTAGATTTTAATCATCCCACATTCTAGCTTTGGAGGTATCCTGTGATTGATTGCCTCCCAAAGTTTTCTCACATGAAATCTTCCCAGGCGATGCGTGTCGTACTCTCTGCGGTCAGAGGATCAGAAGGGACCTGGGGAAGTGAAGATTTGGACAGGATTTAGTCAGGAGTTTTCCAAGAGAATATGGATACATAACTTTTCTATACAACCAACAAACATGGGGGTTACAATATTTCCTGTAAGGTCTGTAAGAAGAGTGTCCACAAACCAACGATGATACAAGCCAAACCTGGGTTTGGCATTGATTTGGTGATGAACATGGGACAGCCATCACCACCGCGTTTGGAACAACAACTATCTGGTGATGGCGTATTCAGTGATACACCCCGTCAGATGATTTTGAACTCGTAGTGGCAGCCGCAATAGTTCCCAATAAATCCCTTCATTCAAATTATTTGGGTTCCAAGTTTGGAGATGTGCCCATGACACCCAGAAAGCCGCCGGCATTTGGCAACCCCTTCCAGAGAAAAGGAGGACATCGTTGTCATTCGCCGCTGCCCGAGACTCAGGGGGATGGGTGCTGATTCGCAGCTGCCCATTTGGGGAGATCATCAACCCAACTGGCTTGGAGGTTTCACCGCAGAATGATCCCAAAGTGAGATGAAGATAGTCTTGAGATGGGTGGGCTCAGCAACCTATCAGGAAAAAAAGCCTTCCTGTTTCAGGGATTCAAAATACATGGCATTTGCTTGAGGTTTCCGGGGGTTGTGGGTAAAGTAGTGTGCTTCGTAGACCTTGTGCCGTTGCAGGCTGTTTGCAACAGTTACCCATCCAGCGTCCTGAGGAAAGATCTTCTGTTTTCCGTGGTGGAGGTTGGGGCTGGAGGGATGAGATGAACGAAATGTGCTGTGGGACATCCTCTTTTTTTCCCTCCCTTTTTCTGAACATCCTCTTCAGAACCGCCGTAGCTGTGGAATCGTGGACTTAAAGGAACAACATATTCTTTGTGCAAAGAAAGTGTGCAAAGGAACACCGATTTGGTCGACCTTTGGAACCATTGAACCATGCACTGTAGTTCTTGGATTTCTTGGGTCCATCATGTGATGACTTTGCCATGTCTTCCGGGACAATTGGATGGGAAGTTTCTCTGCCAGCCACCCCAACCGGAAGCGGAGTAGGTCGAGGAATGAAGACTCATTTGGTCCGTGGGCTGGACCCTGGGCTCTGTGTTGGGATGAAGACAGCAGGGGACCTTGATATCTGCGGAATATAGTGTCATTTATATGAATTTATATTATGCTTTTAGTAAACTCACATATGATCACATATGAATATTCATTATCTCTGGGAACCAAAATGGGTCACGACAAGTTTAGCTGGTTTTAAATAGTTTTGAGCTGAAGAAGTATGATGAGTGCAGCCTCTCTGTTGAGTTGAGCGATGGGTATACTGAAACGATACCAGATGTTTCCCCTGTCGATGTTTGAGCCAATTTTGAGTCAGTTTTCATCATGGATTTTCTCCTTCCAATTTGAAGCTCACCCGTACAAACCCTGCAGCCACCGGGCTGGCGCCCCAACTTCTCAGCAACACATGTCCCGCGAATCACACAAACATCTTCAACCAACCGTAAATAAGCCAAATATAGATCCTCCAAGAGACATGCCATAGCTCAAGTCGCTTGTTTTTGCCTGTTGGTTTGTTGTTGGGTTAAGGTCCAAACATCTTTCATCGTTTTTCCTTTGGCCTAACATGGAAAAACACGGAAAAACCAATCCCAGGATCAAGTGGATCCCATCATCCAAGAGATGTTCGACGCCGAAACCTTTAGCCGGGGCTTGGAGCTGCAGGACGGGACATGGGACGAACTGCCCAGGTGAAACCGCTGGGTTTACCCTTTGGATCCCTCTCAACCTTGGGGTTGATGGTATGCTTTGGTAAGCTTGGCAATGGAAAACTGGGATGGGGCCCCTTGTGGAATGTATAACGTCCAAGGCGGGGACTTCTCATTGCCATGTCTGTTTAACATAGAGGGTAATGATTTTAAGGGAAATGACTTGACTAAGGGTGCTATGACCTGACAGATTGGCAGATGTGGTTTCTAGAGTGTTGGAACCAGACCCAGCAACAACCACCCTGTCTATCTTCTCTTGACCCAGATGCCCGGTATCGACGCTGAGAAACTGATGCTGAAAAAAAACAACCGAAACTCACAGATAGGTCTTGGGTGGAAAGCTAAGACCCTTCGATCCACAGATTTACTATAGTTTATTTCCAGTCCTAAACCATCCCATGATTTCAGATATTTTTGGGAACTATGACATCCATCTCCCCATTCTGAAGCATTGCGGCTTTGATCTCGTGGTTCCAGGAATTCCAGATGGGTCTGATCATGGTGGAACATACCAAGGAGCGCTGCTGCCGAGATTTGGATCAATGGATCAAATACCAAAGGGGTACACAACGCGGAGGTAACACCCGAAAAACAGCCTTATTCCTTGATCATTAACCGCCTTTCCACTTTAAATGGACCCTTCTACTCAAGTTTGTCCTTGGCTGCACCAACAAGGACTCCGAATTGAAAGCCCTGCAGGCTCCGGGAGGGGAGGGTTGGGTTCTTGCCATTGCTCTACCAGGTTCTGAGGGTGTTTCAACCAACAGAAATACCCCCAGAGAATCAAACATAGATTGCTGAACATTTCTCCATTTTATAGATGAGCATGAGGTGACCAACAAGTCGAACGGTGTCTTTGGAGGTTGAGCAGCGCCCAATTCAGCCTTTGTCATCTCAAGAACTACTGCTTGGACGTGCTTGAGGGCGGAAGAATTCATGACCCCATCAAACATCATAATTCATAATACAAACCAGATCAAACAAGCTAGCACAAACCTACATGTTGCACACCAATTCAACCACCAGGGTTTTCCGGCATTGCTCAGCGCAGTTTGGATTGTGGCCAGGACGCTTTCCACGACCGCTGGTTTCAACACAGGCTGGTGGTGGAACACCAGATGCGAAAACAACAAGGTGCACTGAAAGATCAAAGCGTGCAGGCTGGGTGTCGGCTGTTCTGCTTCAAGCACTTGGTCGACCAAGCACCTTCAACTTGCAATGATGAAACGGATAACAAAAATGAAAAGGCTTGGACTTAGATCTCAAGGTGGCAAGTTCCTAGAGGTTTGGCCATTTAGTCTTGTGACATATAATATATAGTGACCATCCAATTCTGTGGGGCAGCCCCTTGTGTCACATCCCTGGAATGCCATGGTGGAGGCAGATGCAGATGAAGACATGTCGGAGCAGCTGGCACAGGACTTGCGGAATGGTGACTAGGAGGCTGTTGGAAGAATCGGGAGACTTGAAGGACCTGAGCAAAAATCCACTGGGCTTGCAGATGGCAACTGCTTGATACGAGTTTCTTCATTTCTTCATTTTGACGTGGGATATGGGTCCAAAAGTATCACCCCACGAGGACTGGATGGGTTAATATTGTGTAGAACAACATCCAAAATGCATGCAAGAGGGTGGATCGCTTCAGCCAGGGCTCAAGCAGGCAGCATGACACATGGAAGTAAAGATGCCAAGACTGCTCTGCCAATGGGTATGGGTCCACATTCCGCACAGGGTCCCCAAATAGATAGATGATGTGACATGACTGGATATGAATATGACGATGCCCTACTAGTTTGATGATTCACTTTTTAAAAACAAATCTTTTTGTGGGCCCTGTGCACCTGAAATTGGATGGTTGCTGCCAATGCGAATATGTTGTAATGAATTTGAAGGTCATCCACGATTTCTGGATTTGGCTGCGGGACCCATATCGAATTGTCAGGTGATCTTCAACTTCACCTGGCAACATTCACAACCAGCATCAAGCAATGGGTCCCCCAAAAGCAACATGATTCTCATCAAGGCCACCAAACTAAAAAAAAACAACATCTAGAGATTTCCAGAGACTTTTTTCAAAGATCAGGTTGGCCCTCAGCAACAAAGGTGAGATCCTGGACCCAGCCATGGCGCTGATCCGATTGGAGGTTCTCCTGTTGAGTGGTCGGGCTGTGGCTCTCGCTGCTGCTGAGGGTGTCACGGTGGGGGACGTCAAGACCGTGGCACAGAAACGCCTGGCGGTGGGCATCGCCAAGCTGATTCACCAGGAAACTTGGCAAGAATGTGGGTTGGATAGCACCACTTATGGGGATATATTTTGGGATATGATATTTGTAACATTTTGTAACAAGGAAATTGGAACCCACAACGTGATATGAGGAAACAACTTGGCAAGAATTTGGGTTGAATCGTTGAGACCCAATAACTTTTGGGGGGTAAAACCACGAATAATGGGGATACGATTGGGATATTTTATGAGAATTTATCGGATATATACTGTAATCAACCGGGTTTGTCCAAAGGGGCTATTTTACCAACAAAAATGGGGAGAATCAACCATTTCAAGTCTTTTCAGGAAGATATACTGGCCATTAACACCAACCATGATTTGGGTTTGTCTGAAATATGCGGGGTTTAACCCGAACATCAAATAGTGAAGAAACAAGTTTTTCAGCCACTGGATATTGGGGTACGTTATCTTCGACAAACCCATCTCGTTTCTTTTAATGGCTTGAAGGTGGAAAATGGTGGCGATGTGGTGAATTTGTGGTTTGATCTTTGCAAATGCAAGTAGTGAGTTTAATTTTGCTGCCACCCAAAGACATGGCAGCAGCATTCAATCATCCGAATCATCTGATTCTTCCCTTTTATCTTAGAATCCAAAGGGTGATGAAACAAGGGAAGGGCTCCCTCGGAGTAAGAGTTCACCCGGTCTGGAGTAACAGTTCACCCTTGGATTTCGAGGACCAGATCCTATCGGATGCCACAACCCTGGCAGAAGCTGCCCTGAAAGATGGGGATGTCTTGGTAGCCAGCCTGCGTGCCCCAGCGATCTTGGGCTGCCGCCAATGTCCCGCCTTTTTCCTGGTGCGTGGCGATGGGCGCGTGGCAGTCTGGGGCGATGTGTCGTTGGGGGTTCCGCGGCAGCTGAGGAATCCGCAGCAGGTGGTAGGCGGCAGAAGGGCCCTGGCAGCCCTGGTGGATGGTCGAGTGATCACCTGGGGTCACAGCCAATTTCAACCTCCTGCGGAGCTGCTGGGGCAGTTGGAGGAGGTGTGCCAACTCTGTGTGACCTGCCGGGGCCTAGTAAAGTTTGAAGGTTTGCCTGCAGTTGTGTGCAGTGAAACCATGATGAAACATGATCAAACAACCGTGTTGTTGTAGCACAGTTTGATCTTCCAATCATCCAAGGCCACCGAAGATGCCTTTGCAGCTCTCCGTCGCGATGGGCAGATCCTTTGCTGGGGCGAAGGTGCTGCTTGCGATGGCAGCTGGGTCTATGAGTTGCTTGGGGAGGTGTTGATGTTGGCTGCCAGCTCCACTTCCTTCCTCGCCATCGCCCAAGATGGGCTGAGTGCTGTCACCTGGGGTGGCAGGCGTGACCGGTGCCAGCTGCCACAGCTGCATTGCAGGGCACGGCAGGTGGTGGCAACTAGCCATAGCTTTGCAGTGCTACAGGAGGATGGTCAGGCGGGTACAATGCAAAAACTGGGCACTCCATACCTTTGAAACCGGATGATTTGCCACTTAACCAGGAAGGATGTATATGTATCAAAATGGGATGGATAGCTGGATTTAGCCGGGGCTTTCAAATTTTTCCCCATCTCCAGGTGCTTTGCTGGGGACGCACCTGCAGACCTAATTTGTTTCCAGTGCTGGAGGAGGTGTCAGAGCTCTGTGCCTCGGAGGATGTCTTTGGGGCCCTTCGCAAAGATGGCACAGTTGTCACCTGGCGCCCCCCCAAAACCGGCCTGGCACCGGTGGAAGGCCTATCCCATGTCACGCAGCTGGTGGCTTCACGCCACGCCTTTGCCGCCCTAAAACGGGACGGCACGGTGGCGGCCTGGGGCCATCCGCGCTTCGGTGGGGACACAGCGCTGCGGCTGCGAAATGTCCAGCGGCTTCACGCCTCTTCGGGGGCCTTTGCGGCGTTGCGAGCAGATGGGTCCGTGCGGACCTGGGGGGATGCGCGCTGCGGCGGCGATGCCACGGCGTTGAAGGGGCAGCTGGCAGATGTGCGGAGACTGTGCCGATTTAAGCGGCGCTTCTTTGAAACCGAAGAATGAATTCTGGGGGGAAAAAGGCACTGCAGGGCAGGTGCAGGGTTCAACGATGTAGTGATGCGTTGATTTCATTCTTTAGTGTGTAGTCTGCAATCCTCTTATTTTACATCTGTAAATCTGTACCTGGAAAGATGATGCCCAGGCGATCCCAGGCGACTCTTTCTATTTTTGAGAGGAGTGGCTAAACCACCAACCAGTTTTGACGATAGGATAGTTTGGGTCGCAACTGTGATGTCAACCGTTGTGTCAAATCCTTGCGCAAGAACTTTGGGAAGACAATCCACAGTGACTTCAGATGGGCTGGTAGCGACCAAAACTGGCCAACAATGTCGCCAAGAACTACCTGAGTTTGTTGGGCTCATGGTAGGTCGCATAGGTCAGATTCGTTGTTTGGGTACGTGTGGGTCAGGAAAGTAGAAGTGGAACCACCCGTAATATACGGCTTCTTTGATCTTGTTTTCAGATTTGAGGTTTGCCAATGGTCATGTTTGAACCTTGCATATGTTTGATGTTGTTTGATCTTTGTTTTGACGGGATTTTGTCGGATTTTGCTTGATGGAAGCTCTAGTCGGACAACCATTTGACGTGGGGTGGCTCACAGAAACTTTATATATAATACAATTATAATACATATATCGTCATATGTATATATATATATATATTATATACATTAATACTACAGTTTGTACTACAGTATACTACAGTATTTATATGTATTTATTTCATTTTATTTCCTGATTTTCCTGCATCATTTCCCCTGAGATTCTCTTTGCGTTTGAATCCTCCGGCATCACCAGAATTTCGATGGCAGGTGGATGAGACTTGTGATGAAAGCAGGGGGTGGCCTCTTCAAAGAAAAGGCGGAGTGACGAAACGTGTGACCCTGGTGTCTTGTGTGGAGGTTGTTGGTTAAAGGATGGAAAAGGAGTTCCGTGTTCAGAACATGAATGATTCGGATGATTCCTCTTTTTTATATAAAGGTACGCAATGCTTGATGACCTTGAATGTGGTAAATCCAGTAGTGAACCATCCCCAATATTTCCACAAATGGGTTCTGTAAACCATCCCCAACTGGTAGTTACCTGGTAGTTGTTTCTTCTTGGCAGGTCATGCCATCCCTGGCAGAGATCAACCAGCTGCTGCGGGAGCGTTGGCACCATGGCGAGGAGTCGTCCACTGGGTCTGAGGAGGCCGCTGGTGGGGCTGGTGGGGCTTGTGGGGCTGGGGGTCGTGGTTTCAGGGGCCACTTTGGCATAGGGATGGGTAAGAACATAGTATAGACCCTATAATTAGTGACATGTGGGTCATTCATCATTTACTAAGTGGTATACACTCCAAGTAGAGATGGATTTTGCCACTGAAACAAGTGGGAGATCGTCTCACCAAAAATGGTTGAAATGATGTTTCAATGCCAAATTTCAGAGATATGCTCACTTGAAGGCTTGTAAGATATATTGAGATGATTATCCTTTTGAGGTTTGGACATTTTCAACCAGGCGTTATTTTGGCTACTGGTTTCAACTATTTTGTTGAAGTGACCTGCACAAGCCAGTCGTCGTGGGGTGAAACTATGCCGAAGATGGCAGCAAGAGGTTTTGGTTCTCAAAACATCGCACATCTCTCTCTCTCTCTCTCCTCTCTTTTGCTCTTATATACACAAGAGCATATACAACAATGGATACATAATCTACATCCTTATGCTATAGATGATACTAGACATGTACACATACTGTCCCATGCTTTACACATGCTATGCTTGATGCCACGATTGACGTCTTAGCACAATCAAGTCTTTCCGTGGAAATGACATAGACACAACTATACTGTTGCTCATAACTTGGAATTCATCAAATCTCCGATCTGTTGTGCACCCCCAGAGATCTTCCTATACGATCCTTGCAGTTTGCACATGGTTGGTAGCTGTGTTGTAACCCCCAAGCGGAATATATTGATATGCATCGTTTTATGTTGGGATAGAGTCCTTCCTGGAATATATGTAATGATACCAAATATATACTTGTATCTCAATACATTTCATTTCATTGGTTTAAAGGAGAATCAGAATCGAAACCTTGGTTAGCTGGCAAAAACTAACAGTATTCCCATTGGTTTATGGGAAACCCTTGGTTTTTACTGGTCAAAATCCATGGTTTCTCGTGACACATTTCCCAACGAAACCAGTCAGGTCTCGGGCTTGAACATTCGCAGCTGAAAGGGGCGCAAGCTGCGCGCAAGTGCGATGGGGCAGCTGTTGGCTGGTACAGTTTTGGTTTTTGGGATATATACCTGGTTAGATTCAATGGATTCAATGAGAAGTCTGCGGATAACATGGATATATGATGGATTTGCGATGACGATACTGTAATATGGATTTTCCATGGTTTTCTCAATTCCTCACTGGATTCAATAAGAAATCTGGGGATCTCCAATCCAGCTAGCTTCAAGTGTTGGAGCTGAATCTCACTGCCGCGACCGACGAATCCCTGGGGGCAAAGTTTCCCTCGGGAACCGATTGGATTGGATTGAAAAGACAGGCTTGGATATGAGGAATGAACAACACTTCTGCAAATGAGAAACAGTTTTGTTTAATTGGGGTATCTTGCCTTCGGATGTACACTTATTTATCAATAGTATCATTTGGTATGATTCTGAATAATGACTGGCCATATTTGCTGCTTCTAAGCGATGAGTCTGCAAGCAGTCTGCGTTGCAGCCTCTCAGAAAGTGGGGTGATCCCATGCTCCAAGTAATTCGCTGCCGAAGAGACAGAGGCGCTGAATCTCACTTCATGGGAGAATTCATGGGACCCTTTGATATGTATGTGTATATATATATAATATATATATATATACCCAAGGGCTCCATGTCCCTGTATATTCGGAACCAGCCTGGGTACCTAAAATACAGGTAACCACCATCTTGGTTCGGAACCGGGGCCCGCCAGAGGCCTATATGGCTCAAGATGTCTTCAAATGTGCTGGTGTTCTGAAAAAATGTGGGAACTATCAACAAATAATGACAAAAATTGATCAATATCATCGATGATACATAATAATTCAACCAGCCAATGAAGTGATATTTTTTTTCTGCTTACTATTCTCTCAATCCTATCAGTGAATTGGGCCATGAATGAAGAGGGCATTGGCGTTAACACGCCAAAAAAAATGGACTGCAGGTGCCACACCCCCTCCCGCCGCTGCTGCCCTGCAGGATTTTCTTCATGTTGTCACTTGCATGTGTGCTTTTGAGCTAGGATCAGCCGGCCAATCAGCAGCCATTCGAGCTCCTGAGACAATTTGGGATTGTGAGCCATGGGTAGCCAAGTTCGAGTAGATGCTGAGCCCTTTGACTTTAATTAAATCAACATGCATATATATTTGATCAGATCTAGACCAGTAGGAATTGATGATATTGATGCCCACGATCTGAGGCTTGAGTATTTGAAGGGCGTCTTTGAGGATTGGGCCAAGGATTTAGGAATTGCAACAATCCGAGCATGCCCGGGCCGAAGTCTTGTTGGTACTGCCACCGCAGAGCCAACGGATGAGTCAGTGTCTGGTTTGTTTGGACCAATTTCCCTGCTGTTGGCCCAATTTGGCACCAATGTCCCCGTGGGATCAAAAATCAAAGTACCTTGTCAGCATGACTATATGAATACACATTTTGCTTAATCATTTTTACATGCCATGCCCAACTAACTCAGATCATATTAGACCAAATTGCCTCACTCAGGCGGCATTCCTTTACCTGAACGAAATCCACGGCTTGTGGCCAGAAGAGACCCTTCAAAAAGATCTTGTTTCATGGGCTGAACTTCAGGGATCAACTTTGAGGGTGCACGTGACCTACATGGTGCGCTTGTGGCGCAAGACCCGATGGAATTCCAAGTGTTATGGCTGAAATTGGTCATAATCATGAATCATAAAACCATATAATTAATGATATTGGGGCCCATGATTATACCTAATAGGCCTAGCTGACCAAATCCCGAAACCTAGGAATGAGTTGGTGCAGCAGCTCAAGGACATCTTGAACACGTTGTACCCACAAGAAGATGCATCAGCTGCAGCAGCACCAACAGACGCAGAATCACCAGCCAGCACGGCTGCAACGCCAACAGAAGTTGGTGCTGCACCAGCACCAACAGACGCAGAATCACCAGCCAGCACGGCTGCAACGCCACCGGAAGTTGCTGCTGCACCAGCACCAACAGACGCAGAATCACCAGCCAGCACGGCTGCAACGCCACCAGAAGTTGCTGCTGCACCAGCACCAACAGACGCAAAAGCATCAGCCAGTGAGGTCGATGGGGACGGGGTTGATGTTGTGATGTTGGGAACGCTTGCTTTTTCCAATACTTGGCCTGCCGTCCTGAAAGAATGCATGGAATCTTATGATCCTCAGTACGACTACCAGTCCTGCTGGGTCAAGGGTGGCGGTTTTGTTATCGGGTTCAAGGAGCCTTGGGAGTTGGAGCATGTGCCTGCCAAGTGCCAGTTTCCTTTGTCGGTCTACGCCGCAGTTGTTTCAGAAGCACCAGGCAGCAGCACTGATACAGCATGCGCAGCCACAGAAGCACCAGCCAGTGCAGGGGTCCGTACGGAAGCAGCCCCAGGGGATTCGGCAAAGGATGGGTGGGAGGAGCCATGCGGATCTCATGTGGATCAAATGGATACCTTGCCTCTGGAATCCAATGGTTCTGATGATTGGCCACCCCGCCCCTGGATTCCCAAGTCATCACTTCGTAGATGGAAGCCTATGGAATCACCTCAGGACAATTAGTGTTTATGCTCGTCACTAATGCTGTACAACATGTTCCGGGAGAATTTTCCATACTCCTCATATATTCATATAATCTTTCACCTTACCCCTTTTGGGAGGATGCTGGGCAACCAGAACAGCCTGATGACTTTCCAGCTGAACCAACGCATGAGGCTTGAAATAATTTCAGTTTCAAGTATGTGCCATATGGTTCGATTTGTGTTAGTGGTCATGCATTGACAATCCACTCCAGGCCGTCCCTACTGTTGAAGCTGTTGAAGATTCAGCGGTGCATGGTGAAGAGGCCCGTTCCATTATCTGAGTTCGAGAAAAATACAAGTCTATAAGTATAACGTGCACATAGATCTAAATTGGTCGTGATAGTGATGATGATTGTTCATACAACATCACAGTATATATACTTGAACATCTTCCCAGGCGACTGGTGATGCTGCACATGGATCTGACCCCACGCCATCTGATGTGGTAGAGGCTGGTTCTTCTCCCCGCTACAGTTCAAATAGTTCGCCCAATGATGAACATGTTCAGGCCATTGCTACTTATATTATTACTTGTACTGTCTCAGGTGCCTGCAGTGGAATCCGTAGGTGCTGAGAGCTATGAGGACCCGAAAAAGAATCATGTGACCGTGCTATCTGGTGACTTCAACAGCCTCCCTGTCAACATGTCACGTCACCCTCCAGTCTCCTCAATGCCCTTGAAGGAAAACATTGCTGCTGCTCCAGCTGATCCTGAACAAGACATGGAAGAGGTGTGGGCTGGTAGAACACGCACTGGGGGGGGAAGTCTTTGAAGACAATCGAGTGTTTGCCAAAAGGTGTTGGAAGAGACGGCTGAATACTGTGAATATGAGGACGGAACCAACTTGCATTTGAATCGCTTTCTCAAACCTTCTAGCTCCCACGCACACCAAAAATGTTGAGATTGATCAAGCTGACAATTCCCAAGACTCGATAGGACTGGCGCAATCAGTGCTGGAATTACAACTTCGAGTTGTCCCAGGGATGGTGGGGCAAGCCGAAAAGCTGGTCAAATCAGGACTCATTATATACTTGAAATGTGCATCACTTAATATCAATATCATGATGGCCTACTACTCGACCTTCCTCCTTTCTTTATTCCAAAATTTACCAAGTGCTGCGTTAGGACCCGTGGTTTGCTGACTTTGACGAAGAGCGCCGTGAACATTGGAAAGGGTGGAAGGAACACAATGATTGCAGTGCTGCTGATTCAATATAGTTCCACCTCTTGAAATGATATTGATTCCTGCCGGATTTTTTCAAGTGCTGCGCTAGGATGATGCATTCGTCAACCGTGAGTGGTCTCAGCAAGAGTGGGATGAGTGGAAGAACAACACTTCCTGGGAACCCAAGGACACTATAGAACTTGCAATGGTTTTGAGTGTGCCAAATTACAATCACATTAATGCTTTATAGCTAGCAATTGTTTTTGTGGGTCAGGAAAGAAACTTGGACACGCTGAACGAAAAGCCTAATGTGAAGAATGCTCCGCCCAGGCTAAACCACAGTCATGCTGATCCTTACCCAGCATTTGTTCTCGGAGTTGATCACTATGTGCAAACATGTACCTGTACCACGTGCCATCAACTATGTTTTTTATAGAATTTGATCCTATGCACAATAAGGACAGGGCCCCCTTGGTGGCTCACCCGCCATCTTTGAATCACGTTCTCAGTGCCATCCATGTGAGCGACCTCAAATTTGAGAAGGATATTCTTGCTGGACAAATTGCTATGACACTGAGCTGAATGGTTGTATGGTTTTTCTCACATATAGCAGGCTTATCTCCCCAACATCCTTGCCAAGTTTCTCACACCTGCTGCATAGGCGAGCCAATGCCAAAGCAGCTTCGAAGAAGCGCGACGCTGGCGAAGAGCCTGGAGCAGTCAGAAGGGGTCGTCCCAGGGGCAGTAGAAATGCTGCTGATGCTGACAATCTGCCAGGGACCACCCAACCCAGCAAACCCTCCAAGGCAACCAGGGGTAAGGGTCGTAGGAAGGGAAAGGAACCGACGAAGCCAGATGAGATGGAGGATAGCAAGGAGCCCAAGGAGATGGAGGATAGCAGGGAGCCCGAGGACATGGAGGACACCAAGGAGCCCGAGGAGACCAAGGAGCACAAGGAAAAGAAACCTAAGGCGAAGGCTAAGGGTAAAGCAGCAGCAAAGAAATACCCCCAGCGCAAGGCTGCTGCCAAGACTGCTTCCAAGAAGACTGACAATTCCAAGCAGGTTGTAGGTGCCTAGTGACATGTTGTGTTGCAACCGCAGTACTGTTGTATAGAACATCAACTAATTTCCTTGGGTGTATAATAGAATCTTGGTAGGTGCCGAAGAGAAGGAGCACATCAAGTCCATGCTGCCCCAGTTGACGTCTTACAAGGCTATATATGTTGTCGAACTGATTGGAACTGGTTATAAACTTCATTGTTAATGATCTTTTTTTTCGCAGGATATGGCAATCTTTTCTGTGATTTCAAGCTCGAAACGAAACACTCCCAAAACGGATGCTTCAAACTCCCTTATTGATCCCTATTCTATATTGCAGCTGCGCATTAACGAATCATTAATGAATCAATATTGATTTTGTTTGCAGGTGGTGCCCTATTGGACTACGGGGAACGCGGCCGTTGAGATGAAAGGAACCAAGGAGATGAAGAAAAAGGAGGCCTATAAATAAACAACAAATAGAAGTATGTGTGAATGTATAGTCGTATATCATCAACGTCTAGAGACCCTGGCTCCCAACTCGCTTGCTCCAGATCGCCTTCTCCTTGGCCATCCCCAGACTTGACATGCGCCAGATCGTAGAGCCCTGCTGCACGTTGGCGTGGTGCTGAGATTGGACAGTTTGGGACATTATCAAGAGTTGATACGGCCGTGGGGTGGTGACAATATATTTCAATTATCCACATGTGAGGCCACATCGTTAGAGAGCGGGGCCTCTTTGTCTTCTGCTATGAAGACGTTCTATGATGCCCGCAGTCGATTGTGTGATGTGGCTGGTATCACCCCCAAGTCCAGCAAACGCTCAAAGAGTGACGCTGTTGATGTGGAGTAGGTAGCTATTAGCTCGAATGGGTTTTTCAACGTTTACAAACTTGGTTCTAGATCATGACAGTTATGATGTGTGTGTGCTGCGATGTGAGTGAGCTGTGCAATTATAGTAGATGGACCACCAATTTCACAGTATTTTTTTTGATTATATAGCTGGGCCCACGAAAAATGATTCATTAGAGTCGTCACTGTGCAGCTCAGGGGTGCAGACTTTCACACACATGACATGTCCCAATCTAATGGGGTGAGTGTTTGTTCCCTCCAATGCGCACCAAGCGCCTTAGCGGTGGGAGCAGCTGAGCACAAATCCAAAGAGCAGGTCGAACAAATTCCTTCGCAGCAGGAGTCAGGCTATTTGAAACGACCGCACCAGACTTGCAAGATCCATAGTGATATCGATCATATGTGATTATCACTAAAACTCTTTTATGTCTTCGCAGTTTCAGCTTTTGATGTTTTTCGGTTAGGGGTCATCGACTGTGAGTGGTCTTTCACCATGGTGGCGCATGCTTTGCGCTTGAAAGATCATGAAGTACTCCTGCTATTAGCGCTGGGTGCGCCGTGCATCATGCGCCTAAACGGCACTTAGGCAAACTGTTTTGAAACCACATCGCATTATGATTGTTCAGAAACGAATAGGAGAAACCACCTATCATCTCCAATGTGCTGCAGGGTTCACATCATCGACTATGTGGTGGCTACAAGTGATGGTAGCTTCAAGAAGGCAAAGCTTGGCAAGTTCAAGAAACCATTCAACAAAAGTGCACTATTTGGATACTCCTATACATGCAAATGGAATTAGGTGGGAAGGTTTCTGGTATTCCACAGCCAGGATCTTTTGGCGTTTGAGATGTTTTCGGGGATTGGTGGTATCTACGCAACCTTTCGTCCCACCCTCAATACTTGAATCAAACCAGTTTTGGCATGCAGTCATGTGTTCAACACCAAGTTGTCCCCAAGCACCCTGTTGCCTGTCTTGCGGCTTGCATGTTCAGGTCGACGTGGCCTCGCAGCTGCCAAGTATGATGTGAACATGGGATCCGAGATGGATTTCACCAGTGTGTTTCTAGAATGCATTCGCATGTATGACATGGGTTGGATATATTGCTTCATTGGTTTTTGATGGTTTTTGTGAAACTGCAACTCATCATCTAAGGCTTGGATTTTGCGTTGCAATCCAATACGTATTGAGGATGCGTCCTGGGTCATTACTATGGTCAGGATTGCCGTGCAGTCTCCATGTATGGATTTCCCGTGGTACCCATGGTAAATCACGAGCGAATCCTCGCGGTGTGGTTCCGGGGAAAATTATGTACAGATGTGTTGAAATGGCCAATCTGATAGCTTGTCGCTTTGGACTCATAGCTCTTTTATGTTTGGTGAGACAAATCTGGTGGAATACAGAACAACCTGGGGGGTCAGTGGCCCAGTGGCTTCCCTACCTGGAAGTTCCTCTCCATCCGGACCGCACCATCCTGGGATTCCAGAGCAGCTTGATCCAAAGATTGTTCCCTGGCTCTACTTGCATGCCTTAAAATATGATTCCACTTTGGTGAATCAGCATGTCATTTGCAGAACTGTTGGTTCAATAAAATCTATTTCGATGGCATTTCAGTCTGTCAACTAAGCTGGATGGGCTTATTTGGACATCGGAGCTTGAAGAGAACGGTGTGCTTTGGAAATCCGTGGCTAAGATGAAACAGTGTATGTCAGTTCATTCATGATCATGTACAAATAAACAAGGTGATCCTCTTTCCCAGGGTTCAATGATTCAATGGGTCCAGGGTGGGCTGCAGGTGTTGGCTCCATATGTTGTCGCTGCAAGCCCGGATCACTCGTGGCGACCGGAGCAAGCATGATTGGTCTTCAGACGGTAACACAAAAATTTCCCGGGCTGCTGATGGTCGTATCAAGAATGTGTGTTCTGGCTTTAAACAGCATGATCATCTACTATCATCATCTATCCATGTTGTGTAGCAATTGTCCTAGTGGTTTGTGGTGGCCTTTTTTGTAATGCCAAACCGGCAGGAAAAGTAGACATGTTGTGGTTTATTATTCCAAGATATCCGATGGTTTTGAACTTTGAACCTGAGGAGTGGGGGACCAAAGCTCAAGAGCACCCAGTCATATCCTATGCCCTTCTGCGCACGCATTGGTCATCTCCATAAAACCTGGTGCATCGAAACTTGTACTTTAAAATGTGTACACATGTATCATGCGGAGTTTTCTTAAAATATTATAGATCTCACGGATGTCGTTCTGTCACGATCTGAGGACACTAATCAACTTCCAGCCATTCCCGACAAGCACCAATTGGAGCAAGGACCTCATAACTTTGCCTCTTGGTGCAATTTGCGAGAATGGGTCATATGGGTCATTTTATCAGCAGCTCGTATCAAAATACAATTCTGCATTGAATATTATGATCTTGTCATCAAACTCCAATGGAAAAGATATTATCAAGAACAAGTTCAAACTTTTATTCCGATGTTTTTTGGTTGAGTAAGTAGAAGTCTTTGAAATTGTCCAGGTGGATCCTACAACATGGGAAGATGGCAACTTGGCCCCTCTACTGCAAACAGTACGTGCATATGGTCGTTCTAATTATTGACTAGTACTTTTACAAATTATGGGACACCAGTAACAACAATGCACCCCATCCCAGGGAGAACTCCTCGACTTCTTGAAGAAGGAGATCCAGTCAGGTAACTTCAAACCTAGGGAGGGGGTGCCAATGCAGATCACCCCTTTGTGCCGGGAACAGCTCGATGTTTATTTTGCTTTGCTCAAAGGGCCAAGCTTGAAAAGAAACCATGACCAATAGGTCAATAGTCAATAGGTTGTCGAAAGTGATCGAAAAGAAAATTGTCACTGTACTAGAAAAGAGAACTTGATTGTATTTTTACTGTTGGAAGGTCGCAGCAAGAAGGACAACCAAATTCGACATGCTGTGGATTACCACTCTTGCGTTGCTGGGGGAAAAATAAACAGCACATTGATGATCCTTCAGTGCTCATGCAATATGACTCCATGACAATCAATGTTACTGTTTCAACCAGCATTGAGTTCTGGATTTGTTCACTGCAATAGGGGCAGCCGATACAATGTCGAATTCGACACATTATGGCTCCAAGTGCCCGGATTTGAGCGTGTTGGCCTACTGATTTGCTCCTGAGGACAGGGTTAGAACATGGTTGAACCCCAAAAATCGATTTAATATGTTCATCCCCAGGGGGATAGGAACCGTGACGAAACAAAAATTGATTTAATATCTTCACCCGGGGGGGGATAGGAACCGTGATGGAACCGTTAGGAACCGGCAGGAACCGTTAGGAACCGGGCAGGAACCGTGATGGAACCGTGATGTGAGTAGTTCTGAAAAAAAGACAATCGTAATTCCAAGTTTTCATGTTCGAAACTGTTTTGTTAGCACATGTGGTCTGCGTTTGTTCTAGCTTGCAGGATTCCTCATGCCGCCCAAAGCTGCAAAAGCACCACCAGCACCAGTGCCCACACCCAACATGGAACTTGTGCAGAGCATTTTAGCTAAAGCACGAGCAACAGCAGCCAAACGGAAGGTTGATGGAGAGGAGTCATCATCTCCCGCTACCAAGGCAAAAGCCACACCTGTGCCCCCTTCAGCAGTAGTTGTGCCCAAAGTTTGCCCTGTGCCACCAGCTGGTGGAAATGCCATGGCACCGCCACCTCCCCCTGCAAAAGCAATTCCTCCATCAGCACTTGCACCCAGCAATTCCACTGAGGACAGCAGCCCAGTGCCAAAAACTGCAGCACCAGCACCGCCCCCCCCAAGTGTCAAGATTCAGCAATTCTTGAAAACTGCAAAGGCAAATCGCTTGCAAAAGTCTGCGGAGCCAGCTGCAGCACCTACTTTGCGCAAAGCAAGTGCCCCGCTGACTTTGAACCCTGTTCCGCCCAAAGCAGCTGCAGCACCTGATGTCCCAGCTCTGAACACCCCACCACCCGCAACTACACCTGATACTTTGCAGAAAACATACACCCCAGAGACGTTGCACACACCGCCGCCCAAGCATACCTTTTCATCTCCACCTACCACAGCAGAGACTGTTCGCAGCAATTCATGGGACAGCAACTCAGGGGGTCCCGCTGATCCTGCCAAGGATGATGACTGGTGGTGCAACTCGCAGAAGGAATACTATGGTCGGCAGGGTCTGTCATGGTGGAGGGACGATGATGGTCTGGGTCCATATGCCCCTAGCAACTGGTTTTGGGATTCCTGGAACAACCGGTATGTCTTTACCCAGGGTAGCCAAAGCTGGGTGAGTGAGTCTTGGGGTATGGAGGATGGGAAAACCGATGATGTCGATAATGGTAATGCTCTTGGCACTTCCCCTTCTGGACCTGAAACTCCTGTTCATGAAGAGAGTGGTGCTCCAGATGCTAATGGTGCGGATGGTGCTGATGCTGGTCAGAGTCATGTCAGGGACGCCCTTGCATGTCGCAAACCATCAGCCCCGAATGTTGCATCCCCAGAACCTTCAGCTGACACTGCAGCTGCACCCCCAGAAACTTCAGCTGACAAAGCAGCTGCCCCTGAAACGGAGTCCGCTGAACCATCTCCCCCCCGGTTGCCGCCAAGTGGCGTGCTTCAAGTGAAGCAAGAACTGCCAGAGTCAGCTTCCTTAGTTCCAGCTGTGGCACCGCCCAGCCGGGCTGATGCATTGCCCAACACGGCTGATGCATGGAGATGCGATAAGACTGGGAAACCTTGCACCCCGGAAGCGCTCTACATGCGCTTCTACAGGCGCTTGAGAAGTTACTCATTTCAATTATTTCATGTTTTGATAGTGGTCATCACGTTGATCTCAACAAATCTATGTGGTTGAGTTGAACCCATCCCATGGGGTCAATCTACATGCCCTGGAACCTTTTTTTTGGATAATATGTCATGACTTGTGGTTCGGTTGATTCTTGGCCTATACCAATCCCATGTGGTCAATCTACATAACCTAGGGCCCATTTGATTTACCATAACTTATTACCAAATCAAATCTATCCTCTATGGTTGAGTTGATTCTTGAGCCATGCCAATGGAGCCATCCACAACCTGGGACCCTCTCTAGATAATTTCAGTCAACAAATCTATCTTCTATGGTTGACTTGAGCCTTGAACTATACCCATCCCACGGGGTCAATCTACGTCGTTAGCCTGAGGCCCAAAAGAGAACCTTCCGGAGGAGGTGATGGCCAAAAAAATCGAAGCCGAGACCAGCAGCTCGAATTAATTTATTGTGGTACACCGTACACCCATGAAATTTGATGCCCACTTTCTTGGCTCATCATGTGAGTGAGAATGATGATTAGTACCCCTTCATCAAGTTCTAGCAAATTCATCTATTCTACCAAAGAGGCAATTATCAACAACAACTTCACATGTGAATTCAATAAACATGCATGTGGGTACAAAAAGTCCATTGTTTCTTTTTAAATTTATCATCTATATGGGTCACAAACCATTCAAAAAGCACCATATGTGGGTATACTCCTTTTGGCTTGGCATTGAAACATTTAGCGACCTTTTACACCGAAAAGGGCCTCAAGATCAGAAAGGAAAGGTCGCCTCTGAAAATCCCAAGTCAAATTAATATTTAAATAGTATACCCACCATGTTTTTGGAACATCCATTTACCTTGGAACCTCCATTCAGGAGAATAATCACAGGTTCCCCTTGCAGCCCCGCCACAAGGCGTCAACGGCAAGCACAAGATGCACGATCTCTATCTGATGTGGTTGTCCTGCAAAGGGGTGTGGGGCGACTGTGCGCTCACCTTGACAGCCAAGAAATCCAACACCCATGATGCTACGGAATCCTATGAGTTCCTACCCAAAAAGGATTTGGTCGAGATGTTGGGTGCAGAATTAGCCAAAGATCTCATAGATCGCCACAACCAAGCCGAATCGAAGTTGAAGGGAAGCCAGGAGGGTCAGTTCATCAAAACGTACCTTGACTGTTTACTCCACTCATCCATGTTGCATTGCATTTGGAACATGGCACGTACCTGTTAACAAAAACTTGATGAGGCAAGTGTAATTTGGTACAATTATATATATGTTTTCAATCCAGCTCCCCAGCTACTAAGGCATCCGCAGTTCCCGGACAAGGAGGAACTATGGAGGTACAAATGTTTTGTCAGCTTCAAGCAAGCCTTCAAGCAATCGAGTGGAACAGAGATTCAAGCCTCTCAAACCGCTACTCATGTGGACCAAGATGACTTCGACAAGATGTTGTAGCTTGCATCAAAAATGAGTAGTGGCGGTACTGGTACCCATATAAGATGACAAAACAAATAATTATATACGTACGTTGTTATCCGGTCCCTCATGGTGATAAGACTTAAAAGGTGGTTGTCCAACTTGGGCTGAAGCCAACATCAAGTTGGTTGTGCACTAAGGGATGACGCTGCTAATGGCGTCTCCGTCGGAGATATTCCCAGAGGTTCCGTCCCCAAGCCGAGCCAGCCAGCATCCAAAAAGGAAAAGAAGGAGAAGACACCAAAGCAACTTCTGGATCAGGCATGGGGGGGCAGATCAAATTTTCAACCCCATGCCAATGCCCCACACTCGGCATTCTAATCACATTTGGGCCATCCAATTTTCTGGGCGCAGGCAAACAGCGTTGCCAACCGTTGCTTGACGGAGTTCATGGAAATGGAAACAAAGTTGAAGAGTAGTGGTCAGAATCTCGGTGTACAATTTATCATGAGCATGGGTGGTCACTTTGGACAAAACAATTCTAATCTGGAATCAGTTGACCAGCAGGATTCAAAAAAGACCACCATATGCCGCCCCGACAATCACCCTGACAATCAGCTCAGCCCCTTGTTAAGGAACTCGGCCTACAAGACTGCGTTGCTGAATGATCTGCAGGAGTCCTCCATGAGACTTCAAGATGCCAAAGCGCAAGCCATGAAGAGCCTCGCTGTGGACAATGCAGCTGATCACACCGACAAGAACGATGTAGCTCACTTCAAAATAATTTGGTCAGATGGGGGGATACTTGCTCAGATGGGGGGATACTTGCTCATCACCTTGAGAAAACTCAAGAGTTACAAGTTTCATTTTCAGGATTCGTGCTTTTAAGAATCAGGGGTACCCGGGAAAAAAACACTTTTGTTTCATGAATTATAATTTCGCTGACAGATCATTCAAAGATCTACCAATTGAGATGTTTGAGTATATCGTGTTAACAGATTAGATGATGTGTTGTTCCATTTCAAGTTCAAGCTAGTAGTGCCCAACAATAGTATTTGAGCCAAACTCCCAGCTCCTTTCAACTTCTAAGGTGTTGCAGAATGAGATCATTGCATTCAAGAAGTTGGCCAACACTGTGAGGGCACACATTAAGCCCAAGTCGAAGGCTAAGGCCAAGGCTAAAGCAGCGGAAGGTACTGCTTGAAGCCTGCATTTTGAAAATGCGGTGGGGGTCATCATTTGTGGTTGATGCTGCATGGTTAGAGCAAGCCAGAACATGATCGTACCAAGTAGTACTGGTTCATTTTTTCACCATGATGGTTATTCACCTTCGAATGCTTGACCGTGGGCTTGCAGGGGCGCAGTGTCATGTCACCACAAGTGCCAAAATATTTGTGTCGAGATTGACTCACTAAAATGGAGAGTCATGAACGATGTCAATTCATTCCAACTTCTGTCAGCATCTCGATTAGCCGGCTAAGCTTTTGCGGAGGGAATTTTTTTAGCACCCCATGTGTCCAATAGCACCTTAAGCCAAAAACTATTTTGTATTTTCCATTCCGTGATAGCTTCAGTCAAGTTCGAGAGTTGCTGATTGGTATGATGACAGATGAACCATCGGCTGAATCAAATGAACAAACAGATAGAGGATCCAGCGGCTGAACCAAATGAACAAACATAATGATGAATCATGTGCGCTATTTGTTGAAGATCACCCCATGATTCAAAGAGCCCACTTGTACCAGCCATCCTGATCTGCCACACGCAGGTGCTGCCTCATCGACAAAGTCTTCTGCAGGGTTTGCTGATCACCTGCTCCGTGGCTTAAGGATTCCAGGTTGTGACAAAAAAGGCAATCTTCTTGGGATTACTTGGATTCTCCTGTATGTGTCCTTATGCCATTATGCTCTGGTGTTTTCCTAATTCCATATGGGGATGGGTAAAGATTGAAGACCTGGGGGGCCACAGATTTAAGTCAATATATTATATAGAGTGGAAACCATCCAAGAATTGGGGTGCCTAATTTTGACCCATATACCCATATATGCATATGATTCCATGCGCATATGGGTATACACTACGTCCCCGAAATAAGTCTGCGCCATATGTGCCATCATGAATCAATTAACTTTATATGTTCTTGGAACCTATGCATGTCATGTACTAGCCCAGGCTTAATCGACTTGGAGAGGGCCGTGAATCCGCAAAGAGTGCAATCAGCTCTGCCCAAGCGGTGGTGGATGAAGTTGGGGCCCAACATGTGCATCCTGTAACCAGAGGGGTGGCAAAACTTAAGCTCCAGAATGCAAACCGGGACCTATTCAGGTTCATTCGGCTCCCATTGGATCTTAGTTGGGTCTCATGTCCAGTACGGTCAATTCCTGGGTCAGAAGATGTTATCGAAGCAAAAATTCCTATGTATGATCCCCACGAATTGCTGAACTACTTGCACAGCACGGGGCGTCTCAAGGTTGATGATTCCGTACTTGAGAACTTTGTCATATATACTTTGTCCGTTTTTTTCCAAAAAATACATCCCTGAAGTTGGGAAAAAAATCGGGAGGAATGGGGGAAACTCTATTTCTTTTTGTACGTGGTGTGGTGTCCCTGCAACTACGACTTGCATGGTTTTAAGATGCCGTTGAAACAATGTGAAAACCATCTAAGGAGCTACTGGGATCACTGGAGCCGTGTTGCTAGCTGTGCATCCAACCACCCTGGAAAGGAAACACGAGCAATGCCTGTTTTTTTATACGGAGATGAGGCAAGGTATACTGCCACCTACGGAGACAAATTCATTGCACTTTGTCTCGGCTCACCCTTAGTATGTAAACAGCGTGCCTTGTAGAAAATGGGTGGGTATGATTCATGTTTTTTTTGGTGATAACCCCCGTTCCAATTTTATTTTCAAGCACCCATGTTCCACCAACATGCTAGCCGCCACTTAGGCGCCCATGCTGAGAATTTTCTTTTCTGCTGTGTCAGATCAGCGATTGCCGTGGGGAGTTACGGTGCAGACTCTTGACTGCACTTCAACAAAAAAAACATATCAATATAGCACGATGCACCTAGTTTTAGCCACAATCCCCACCATTTCCCTAGCCTCCACTTCTCATCAAATGCTCAGCCATGGCCACGCTTAGGAGTTGATGACTGAATAAAGACTAGTGTGTTTGTGGTTGTGCGTGTGTGTGTGCCTAGATCTAGATCTGGTTTTGAAGCCGGTTTTCTGAAACTTTGCAGTTACACATTTGGTTTTGGAACCAAACAAATTGAGGAAACATTGCATCCTCTTTTGCAACGAGCCCGTTGGTCATTCAACATTGCTCTGGCTGGCCGCAGGCCTTCTGCAGTATTGCCTTCAGAATTTGAATTGACCCCCCGACAGAAAAAACTTGCAGGAACATGCCTGTCATCAACTTTTGCAGTGACTGAAGTCAAAGCGGATTGGGCTTGGCATATTGCTTTCTTCAAGATGTGGAAGTATTATTGGAAATGTGGTCAGATTTGTTTTCGGTGTGATGCAGCTCGAATCCCCAGGTCACTTGTTTGATCATTCGTGCCACATGATCTTATAGACGTCGTTATTAGGAAGTCATATATGGACAAACAGGTACACGAGACACACCACAACAATCTACCCATTGTTCTTGGGGGACACCCTTGCAAATCCACCATTGGAAGTCATTTTTAGGAAGTCATATATGGACAAACAGGTACACGAGACACACCACAACAATCTACCCATTGTTCTTGGGGGACACCCTTGCAAATCCACCATTGGGAAAAGGCACCATCTATGAAATAAAGTGATCCAATACTATTTAGCTGCCATGATTTGGCCTTACCCAAGCACCCTGCGACTCTCTCCCTAGGTATGGGCCATTATTCACAGACTTTGACTGCTCGTGGCAGACCCGTTCAACGATCGAATGGATGCAGGATTGCCTGTTGCCCCCTCCAAATCCAGTGGCATTCATCAGGGGATTTGACATTGCAATGCTGCACCTTCTTCTGATTTGGGTTTGTTTGTCCTTTTGATTCCCTGAACCCCCCATGGAATTTAGTTTTACAGTTTTACCATTATACTGATTTGGGCTTTATCAAAATGATTCTAGATCTGTTGAGGAAGCATTGCGCGATGCACACCAACAATCTTGGGTTGTACGCTGTGCTGAATGCTGAAGGGCTAATCATGCTAGCAAAGCATCGTGTTGCTCAATGGCACTGCTCCCTGGAAGAAGCTATGGGACACTTGTACCAAGATTTTCGCTCTTGGACCCATGCAAACAAGATCAGTTGTTCTCACAGAAGATGGAAATGGTACCAGCTCCATTCAGAAAATGCGGATGGAGTTCCAACCTATCCTTTCTTGAATGCAAAAGCTTACAACGCCCGTGTCATTTTGGGATGGATAGCAGTCCCTCAGCTAAGATTTTTTTTTTCTAACCTCCAAACTCAAACTTTTGTCCTGACCATTTACCGGTCCAATATTGCAAATCCTCAAGCTCAAAAGGTTGTGGGTTTTTGGGCCAGGGAGGAACCATTAAGTTAAACCTTCTGACTTCCGCCATGCAAACTTAGGTGGAGCTGACTCAATCTCTTGAGGAGATGCTGCAACAATATGAAGACGAGAGTCCGAGTGATCACGCAGATCGCACGCAGTTGTGGAGCATTGGGGTTGCTACTGTGTATCTTGATTGGGCACGCTACTTTTTAAGATTCTGCCACCAAGAAAACGTGTTTATGATCCTTTTTTGGGCTGCTGTGCAAACATAGAAATGAAATGCTAACAGCTTTTGAATGAGGTGCAGCTTTGCAGAGTGGCAGCGGACTACAGAGGTATTTCCTTTTTACCTGACGCAACAAGAAGCTGCCACCATCCATGACCTGGGGATACAGTGCCTTCATTTGTTTCATGTTGCAGCGCACACGGCTTTCCAACAGGGGCAATTAAGATGGCAAATACTGCCAAAAATGCATATTTTTCACCACATGGTCTTAGATGTGCTGGTGGATTTCTACAATCCTCGTGCTTTCCATTGTTTTAGCGGGGAAAGCTATATGGGCTTTGTCAAATCTGTGTGCCAAACCACCAATATGGCTCCGAACATGGAAGAGAGGGTTCTAAGAAGAACCCTGCTCAAAGTTGTAACGGGATGTAGCGAAGAGGTGACTGGCTTTGCTGACAAAAAATGAGCTGCAAATCGATTAATGGAGATGTTGCGGAGGCAGAATCTATCAGAAAGATGTAGAAAGATCATGGTTTCAGCCAAGAAATTCTTGGTTCCTGGATAGTGGTTCCTCGCTAGAATTTTGGTTCCGGTGGTTCCAGGAACTGAGGCCTGGTTACTTGGGAGAGAGGGTCGCAGGAGTGCTTGGGTATATATATAATATAATATATATGTATATATAATATATATATAATATATATATATGTTATAAAAAAATATATATACATAGATCGATACATGTCTCTATATCTATTGGGTATAACGGTACATCCCACAGTCTGTAGAGATCTTCGCCATCTTATTGCATGACATTCCAGGAGCGGATCAAGTGAGGGCGCCCCAGAGATGAAGCTGGAGCGTCTTTGCCCTGGGTCGAGGTGTCACCAAGTGAAACTCAACATACTGTTGATGGAACTAATCCTGCACCAGATGATAGATATTGATAGGTGGTTTATCGGCTTATCCGTTTAAACCATCCAAAGTGGGGATTTTGCGACCATCCACTCGAGGGAAGCCACAGAAATGATTCAAACATTCTAACATGAAGCACTGGACCATGAGTTCTATGATTTCTATCTTTGGATAAGGCTAGTTTTGGAATTCCATGTGTGACATTTCACGGGTGCAGGTGGTTTGCAGAATGTCAATGTCTTTTATCTCTCGAAATTGCAGAGGGACAACAATGTCATTGGATATTTGTCGCCACAGGCGGGATGCTTCTTGGTGAGCCACTATCATTTGGATGGAGATCATTTGGTGACCGAATATACGGCTTACCCTCTCTCAAGAAGTCCAAGTGTCCAAGCCCATCTGAATTATCCATATGGATCCCCGCATAATCTGGACACGTTTCAAAAATGGATCACCCCAAATCATCCAATTCATTGGTCATTCCAGGGAAGCAACTGTTTTCTTGGGGTTTCACCAAGTTTCAGGAACCATCATATTCATGGTGATATTATGTCAAACCATGATGTACCAATTTGATATATAATCCCCATTCGCGTTGGGTTCTTGCATATTTTATCTCACATCCGGCAATCAACAACATGGCTTGCTGGAAAATCCACCAGCCATAGTTCGATGATAATGATGATTTACCTATTAATAATGGTGGATTTTCCAGTTCGCATACCGTGAAAGAACCAGAGGGTAACATCCCCACAATCCATCAAGGCGCCATCCTGCATCCCATGCGCCTGCAAGTGACATTGACGGTGAAGGTGGGGGGTTTAAGGGGACTAAGGGGACCTTGAAGGAATGAAGGGATGGCTATTGCGTACAGTAATACCAAAGAAACCCAAGATTCGATTCATGTGTATTTTTTTCTAGAAAAGAATCTCAATCGACTATGGTAACCATAGTCTATCAATGTCTATTATTTATTTGCTTCTTTTTTTGGGCTGTGAACCACAAGGTACCAGGGTTTTGGAAGGTGCCAACACCATTGAACAGTTGTTGGTGGATATGGTGAATGTCATGACGGTTGCAGTCACATGAACGGTACTTGTGGGGAGACTCCTATGGTGCAAATCTCAGGGTGTCCCCCAAAGGTAGCCCTTGTGGGCTTACAAAACACTCTTACCTTCTGGTACTTAAACATTATGGTGAAAGTCGACCATTAAATATGGCATTTATAGATGACTTTCCCATTTCAATGCCCATTCATAGGGGAATTTCCATTGTCATGATCCGAGGTTTGCAACGAAATTTTGTGGCTCGGATCTCCATGTTGCCCCTGGGAGGCTCTTGACGATGACGATCAGAGCAGGTGCGGATCGCTCCCGGGGAAGATTTGAATCAAGATGTGTGACATGTATGACACATATTGAGGTCATGTAGTGACGATTATCATCAAATATCAAAATGATGATTGCTGTATTATGTCCATGATATTCCATGATTGTAATTAAGGTGATGATGATGATGATGACGACGACTACGACGACAATTGATGATGACAATTGATGGTGGATAATTGATGATGGATAGTGGTGAGAATTGTGGTGAGGGGAAGCTCCTAATCCAATCTTCTGCACCCTGATCCTGAAACAATGACTCCCAATGTAGGTTCAAGGGAGATTCTGTGGGACACCTCTATATTCAGGGGTAAAAAACAAGGGTTTCCTGTAGATTTTCCCCTTCAACCCACCCATTGATACTCACTAGTGTTAGTGTTGGTTCCAGGGCAGGTTGTGTGTGATACATATTATATATCCCTAGTTTTGCATGCTTTTACGCTATGCTTTCTGGGGAGATTCCTCTCAGTTTATCACACCCCGAACACATATTTATTGCTTGCTGATGTCCACTTTCTCATTCGTTAGCAATGCCACCTCATTTTGAGGATTTTTCAGGATATGTTTTGCAAAATGTTTGTTTGCCTGCTTTCCAACAAGGTTCTTTTGCTAATTTTTCCAACCCCGCCACCCGAACACCCAACATCCCAGAGCTAATTTGATGGAAAATCTACAGGACCTCTATCATCTCTATCTGTTTTTGATGGCAAAGACTATGATTTCCCCTCGATTTTCCCATCAAAACTGCAACATTGTTATCCCCTTCATGCAGGCATACAGACTTCTACGGCTTGAACGTTTTGGTGGAGCCTGTGAGGGTCGGCTGACCCAGACACCACTAGGTGCCACCAAAATTGAAAAGTGGAAGATTGAAAAGGCCAAACCCTGGGAGTCCATAGGTTTTACCTTGACCCGCAGCCAACTTTGGCCTTCAAGTTTACTGAATTCACAGATATTTGTTCCAAGCACTTCTTTAAGCTGCAGTAGAGAGTGTCAATTCCATTGGACATCCTTTGAGGATGCAGAGGTCAGAGCAACGTCCCTTTTCCAGTTTTCTCTTCAAGTTAAGCGGGGACATTTCTGACCACAGTGGAATCCCAATTTGGCCTATTTTGGATTTTCACTTTGCTGTACAGGTCATTTGACATGAAAAATCAAGGATCCCGCCTGAATTCAAAGCATAAAACCAGTTGCATGTCCAGGAAACATGGAAAAACAGTTAATGATTGTTAAGATATTTTAAGTTTGCTTGTTGGATCTTGTTGGTTAAGAATCAGTTTCAGTTTCCAGCCCCGAACATCCGGACGATTCTCCAGTGCCAAGGTCACCCTGCAGCCGAATCATCTGAAAGCTGTGTCGGTGCTACAGAGCAACATTGCCAGGGAACCCGGAATTTCATCCAGCGCCAGAAGTGAATGGGCAGTTGTATGCAGTCGTCATATGGGTTTGCTTCAAAATAGGGTATATACCCACAATTCCAATGGATCGATTATGATCATTATCCCTATCAAATGGCTATAATTGGGGGTATACCATATATTTTAAGACACACCCATATACTTCTGAGTGCTTCTGGCGAAGTTTGACAGCGTGGACTTCAGCATTTTTCAGCAAGTTCCATAGCATCTATAGCATGTACTTCTGCCCCTTACAGCGGCTTTGCTGTACCAGGTCTCGGTGCGGGTATTTTTCACCCATCCACTGCCATCAACAGTGCCTAGGATCAGCTGAAGGCAAACCTCGAGGCCGCACCCCAAGCTTCCCAGGCGCCCGGCCGTTTCTGGACCCCTGGAAGTCATCCCCCTTGACTGCATAGAGTACCTAGAAACTGGATGAACTTGCGCCGGACCTTGTGAAAAAGCGGCATGACCAAACAAGATTTAAACACCTTGCAGTACAGCAAATCAGCTATGAGGCTATGAAGTAGAAAGTAACCATTGGATTTTGCTTCGGATTCCCATTGTCGCTTCAGATATCCCTAATGATAAACACCATTAGAGTAACGGACCATAATGGGAATAGCATTCCAACGTTCGTTGAGTTCGTGGATCCTTGATTTTTCTCCAAACATTTCCTATATCATCCACCTTCGTTTGATGTTCCTGTAAATTCACCCAGGTTTGTTAGAGGCAAACAATACACTTCAAAAGGATCCCAAATTTGCCAAGCATACTAAGATTATCTCAACATAGGACTATAGGACATGGGATAGAACTTGGGATTACAATTTCAAGATATCATAAATGGCATGGGACAAAATGACACAACCCATGAATTGGATTGGATTGGGCTAGTGGTCGCCCAAAATGCAATCTCATCTATTTTAGGACCACACAATGCAAAAGGCGATGTTTATAGATTCGTCCTCCATTCGTTTTCAGTTTATGCCCTACTAATGTGGTGATCTCCCAGAATTGAAGGGACCATTTACAGGACACACCCCCTTGTATCTGGGGTTAAAAAGCCATGGGTCTCGCGTGAATTTTCCCACAAACCAATCCGTTGAAAATCCGGAAAAAAACAGAACGCATGGTGAATTCATGTGAATTCCATGAATTCCCGATTTTTTGATGGTAGAAAAACCAATTCCATGGATTTCTGTAACTACCAGTTCCCAGCTGCCAGGTCTCCCGCGCTTCCCAGACGGGTAAACCCGGGTCCTCTGGCAGCCCATGGACTGGGCATCTGCAGGCAGTGGGTGGTTTCGTCCATTTTTTCGGGCGAAACCCCGTGGCCAGTGGGAGGGCTTCACTGTCAAAAATCGGGAGTTTCACCATGAACAATGGTCAAACCTTTGGGGTTTAAACATCAAACATGATGAACAAATGTTTAGTCAATGGATGTCACTGGATGTTCCCCTGAATTGACGACCCATATTATGTTCTTTTTGGCGTAAACTCCCTTGTGTTGCCGACGAAATCCCCATGCGATGCTGTGGAACACCCCGGAACAATCCAAGAACCACATTTGTTGCTGTAGTTTCGAGCACATACAACCCCCACAACGACGTGCTACTTTGTTTTTGAAAAGACACATAACTCCATAAACACAAATCCATGAGTTGCAAGTTTGGAAACCACTCAAAACCAATTACACATCATTAAAAGCCACCAAACACTCATGAAATGCCAATGAAACCTTATTAGCAGCGATAAAAAAAACACCAATTACCAACCCTTCAAAAGAGACATTAACATCAATCTCAATGAGAACATCTTCGATAAGTTCTGGGTAAATTAAAATGACCTCACTGCGACCTCACTGGAATGATGCTTAGTACGGTTAGTACTATCCCAAAATAGCCCAACATTTCAGTGGGGGGCGGCCGCATTCAGGAAGATGGGTGAGCCCAACATTTCAGGTCAGTGAATTCTTTACATGATTTATCCAGAATAGATCATCATAGATCACCATATTTTCGGGCTTAGTTAAATGTATCAGTTCACTTAATCAGTATCCATCAGTTAAGAATCTAAGAATAGTTAAATCTGCCCCCCCCATCCTCCCCCCTTCTACTGTAGTAAGTTAAATGTTGATCAACGCTGGCTGTCGGCCAGGTCGCCGTGCCGGTGCTGCGCATCGGCGCCGTGGCGTCGCCCGAGGAGCCGGAGTCCTGCATCCTGGTGCTGGAGGCGCAACTGGTTGGGAGGGGTTTTGGGGAGCCAAAGTGACGGGAACTTGGGGAAATTTCATGGGAAAATCATGCGAAAATCATGGAAAATGGTGGGATACACATGGATAAACCGATTTTTTGGTGCCGATTTCATGGCCATCTTGAGGGTGATAGAACTCACAGTCTGACTGCTCAATATGAGATGGGGATGGGTAGGGGTTCTTGAACCAGAAGCAACAAATTTGGGATGCAACCAAACGAAGACCTTTGTGGGTGTGGGTCAAAGGGGGCAAATTTACAAGAGTTGCTGGTGGTTAATCACTTCTACAAGTAAAACCCGCACGAGGCGGGTGGCGGAAGTTTCCAAGAGAAGAGAAGCTTAAGACTATAGGATCGAAACACAAGTTTTGCCTATAGGA